>JAGPOW010000304.1:10776887-10790161 GCA_030014935.1 Caiman crocodilus
AAAATTAAATATATTGGCATTGGAACCAATTGCATTTTCTTTCGTAAAACTTGTTCCCAGATAGATACACATCTTTTGTTTTTGAAAGGCAGATTTGTTCCTGAAAAATGCTGGTAAGGTAGAAGTAAGTAACTGAATATAATAACAGTTACTTCATTCATTTCCTCCCTCCCACCCTGCAGAGGCATACCCTGCAGAAACTGCTATTCCTGTATTTCCTGTTTTATAAAGCACCAATTTCTAACTGCTGAGGTTTGGGAACAGTGTGCACGTTGCACGCAAGAACATGTGCCTTTGTATTGTAGTGATATAGGGCTCCTGGTCTTTCATAATTGAGTGGTATCTGGGTCTGTGTGGTATTCTCTGACATCTGTGGTATACCGAACAAATTGGTGGCAAAGTAGTTGTGCAAGATCTTGTATTGTATTTGCCCTCTGACAAGGTATACATTTGCTATAAAACCTGAAACAAAGAAACGGAGGGTTAAGCAGAACTTCCAGAACTATCAAGCAACTGTAACAACTATCAAGCAAAAGTGTAATATTGAAACAATCTTATTTTTCAGACTTTTTGTATGGAGACTCCACCTCTGAAACGCCTTTTGATGTTGCGGTAGGTTCATCTTTAATTTTACTTGAGAGTCTATTTACAGGATGATGCTTTTCAACCATGGCAGGGGACTGGACCTGATGATCTTGCAGGTCCCTTCCAGTCGCACTATTCTATGATTCTATAACCTGCCTTCTAAACTGCTTCTGTAAAATTAGCTGAACTGCTGCAGTGAATTAATTGCAGAAGAAGACGGTATCCAATAATTTTTGACCTGGTAATTTTAATGAATGCAGCCCTTCTTCTCTCATCAACTTGTGGTACCTCTACAACTGTTTGTTCCTTACTGCATAATCTGGGTGCAGGTTGAGCCAAATGAAAGAGTTGAAAGGAGAAGAAAACAAATTCTTAATGTCTGTTAAACTGCTTGATCCTTTACTTGGCTAAACTGCCAGCTGTCTAGAAAATCAAACCCTTAGATCTTCTGCTTGTAGAAGTATCCCTCCTCTCTCTCCCCCTTTCCTTCTTGCATACACTTTGTTAAAAACAGATCCTGTGCTACCTTCTCTTCTGACCTCCTTTCATCTTATTAGATTGCCTCACCTCTTTTGCTTGTTTGAAGCTCTATTATCTTTTAGTTCAACCATAATTGATCCTTCCATGTCCAAAACTGAGCTGGTATCTATTGGCTCATTTCTCATTACAGGAGAAAATTAAAATGCCAGGCAGGGAAGGGGAGGAGGGCAGGGGTTATGTGCTAGTAGTAAAAAGTTTTTTAATTGTGGCTATTGGTGTAGAGCAGTGGTTATCAATCTGTATTCTGCAGAACCCACGAATTCTACAAAAAGATTGGAGCAATGGCAGACTGGACCCGGGAATAGGGGTAGGGGTTTCTGTGGCTGGAGAAGTGACACGAAAGTTTGTTAAACCACTTCTCTGAGAAACATGTCACAGTTCCTTATTGCCATATCAGCATCAAGATCTTCAACTCTTTAGTCAGTCTCTGCCAGGAGTGTCAGATGTGGCCTGTGGGCCAGATCCCGTAGAGCCCTAGGATCTTGCCTGCAGGTCTTGGACTGTCCCTGTGCATTGGTATGGTGCGTGGGCTGAGCCCAGTGCTACATGTGGCACAGCGGGTTAGCTCAGTGAATGTGCTGCCTGCACCGGACTGGCCCTGCATGCTGGCTCTGGCACACAAGGACAGCCTTTGACCCAATCCAGACTAGCCCCAGGGCTGGCATGTGGGGTGGGTCCAATGGGGCACCCCATGCAGCATGTGTCGCATGCACCAAGCTCAGAGTGGGGCTGGCATACATTACGTGCAGGGCTGGACTGGCCGTCCATGCAGCACCCTGCCGGATGGCTCCATCACAGCCTTATCTGGCCTAACCCTTACCTGTCCCACAGCTTTCTGCTCTAGGCTTTCTGCATCCTTAAAAGATTAAGATTCTTCTAGAAAACCTATACTTTGCCTTTAAACGTGTAGACCTCAGCTGTGGGGTCTCATTTGATAGTGGGCCGAGAGCTCTACATTCTTTACTAGTCTCGTGAGCCCACAATCAAAGCATTGTCCTCTGCCTCTTGTCCCTAGGTTTACACATGGCCTGTTAATTGTTCTGACACCTACTATGTATAGCTGTCTATTGACAGTGACTTTTAGTATGGCGAAATCAGTAGGGAAATAAATCTGCTCTTTCTACAACGAATTATATGCTGGAAAGTGGTTAACTGCTGCCTAAACGTTTGTTTTAATTTTCCTTACAGCCAAACCTCAACTGCAGTCTTCCTTTCACCCCACTCAGAAATGAAGCCCAGAAGTTTACAGAAGCTTCAGTATACAATGACCTGATTGTATTTTCTCCCCTTTCTGCCTCTGGGGAAAAGTGAAGACTGACTTGGAGTTCAGTGTGTACATCGAATGTTTAGAGACGCTTGGAATTACCAGTGTATTCGCCTTGAGCTGCATACTCAAAGTAAATGTGTAACCTGGGATTGTACAATAGAGTTCCTTGTTAAATGTTTTTCATAACACTTTTTATAAAGCAGATACTGCAATTTAGCTGCTGTATGGTAGTGGCCAGTGTGTTTGCAATAGTATATCTGTATCCATTTGTGGCATGCATCCTGTGACTCCTACTTGGGGATAAAATATTTAAGGCCTAAGCTTTTTCACAGTTCCTGTCCCTTTCAAGATCTACATTTATATTTTTATTAAACGTGGCTTTTCCTGTCCGTCCTTCCTTATATTGTCTTAATTCAATGCATAAAATATGAAGTATACAATCTACGCTATTGGTACACAGCTGATTGCGGCTATATCTCCTCTTTGGTCTGAGCTCCCCTCCCCATCTCCCCAGGTATCAATCTTATGTTTATCACTCTGGAGTCAAGTATTGCAGTTATCTTACTCTCGCTGGGCACTAAAACAGAGCGTATTGTGCATCAACCATTTTCTCCCACCAGATGTGTCTGGTAATGGTGCTCCTGAAAATGCTCCTGAACAATGGGAGACTGAACAGCTATGCTTAGTAACCCAAGCAGCTTTTGTGAAAACACAGTATTGTTTCTTTTAAGAGTAGGGACAAAGTATTCTGGAGAAAAGTTTAAAACCAGGTTATACATGTCAAGATTTATCAGGTGATGCAGACCCCCCTTTTTTAGACACCGGAGAGGGTGTCTGTGTGTCACCCTGATTCCTCCAAGCAGTTCTTTAAACTTGTCACTGTTCCTTTTATCTGAGTTGCTGGCCCTTCTCTGGTGCTGCTGATATTCCTAAAAACTTCATGTATTTGTAAAATACATTATTCTAAGCTAGTCTCACAGATTTTACAGACATTAGGGCTGGAAGGGACCTTGGAAGATCATTGAGCCCAGTCCTCTGCCCCAGGGCAGGAAGTCAGCTGGGGTCATAGGATCCCAGCAAGATAAACATGTGATTTTCTCTTGAAGGCATTCAGTGTAGGTGCTTGAACCACCCTTGATGGCAGACTATTCCAGATCTCGAGGGCTTGGACAATAAAGAAATTCTTCTTTATGTCCAGCCTGGAATGGTCTTGTAGGAGTTTATAACTGTTAGAGCTTATACCGTGTGGCGTTCTGGTGAACAAACATTCCCCCACATCCTGATGGACACCCCTTACAAACTTATAGGTGGCCAGCAGATTGCCCCTGAGCCTGCGCTTTTCCAGCCTGAAGTGTCCCATAGCTCTCAGCCTGTTGTCGTAAGGTCTATTTTCCTAACCTCTGATCATGCATGTGGCTCTTCTCTGGACTCTCAAGCTTCTCCACATCCTTTTTGGATTGTGGAGCGCAAAACTGGATGCAGCCACTCCAGTTGCGGCCTCACCAAGGTCCAAGTACAATAGGAGAATGACGTCCTGGGATTTGCCTGAGAAGCATCTATGGATGCAAGCCAGCGTTTTGCTCGCTTTACTGGCTGCAGCATCACATTGCAGACTCATGTTCATCTTGTGGTCAATCATAACCCTCAAGGCCCTTTCATCTGTAATGCTAGCTAGTATAGCATTGCTGAGCCTATAAGGATGCAGGTTTTTCCTCCCAAGGTGGAGAACCTTGCATTTTTTGATGTTAAACACCATCAGGTTCTTGTCCGCCTACTTCATAAGCTTGTCAAGGTCAGCCTGGATCACCCTTCTGTCCTCAGGTGTGGACACTTTACCCCAAAGTTTGGTATCATTGGTGAACTTGGCCAGTCTGACTTGGCTTCTGACTCCAGTGTCCACATCATTAATGAAGATGTTGAACAATACAGGTCCAAGGACAGAGCCTTGAGGGACTCCACTGGTCACAGGGCACCATGACAATTGACTTCCATTAACCACCACCTTCTGGGTTTGACCATGGAGCCAATTCCTCAGCCAGCGGATTGTGGTGGACTCCTTCCTCCTTGAATTATTAACTCCCTCCTAAACTAAACCAATTTAAGATTCAGTATGAAACAATAGAGTAGTTCCAGATGTAGAGCTACAAAAATTACTTTAACGTTGTGCAATGTTCAGTTTTAAACAATACTCTAATACCTTTTTCCTAGCTTTGCTTCAGACCAGTTTTTCAGATGTACAGTATCTCTCTACAGTCATGATGCCTACTCCTGCATCTTGTATCTGACCGGTCTCCTGTTTCATAATTAACAAGAAAGCTCTGTACTAATGACACCAAATTAGCATCCTCCACTTCTGGTTCAATACATTAACCTGTCTTACCATAGTAGCATTGGATATTTTTTAAAATACTGAGCTCAGCCTCTAGGGTACCTCATATTTTGTAAGCACTGATTGGAGAAAGAGGAATACAATGTTCTTTAAACTCCTGTGCAGTCAGGAGCTTAGAGAGCATTATAAATGAAATGTTAGCAAATGTGCATGTAATTCTGCTGACCAGGGGTCTTTCTATTAGATAGTTAATGACATACCTTTTGGTCTCGTCTCCATTGATAGCAATTTAGACAGCCTAGTGATTGCACTGCAGTGTGACAGTTAATTTAATTAGCCTTAAAAGTACTAAAGAGATGTGACACAGCCTGAGTTTGTAACAAAATACAGTACTCTTGAGATTTTCTTTTAAAAGTAGTGGCAAGCACAGGATTCTTTTTGCTTCACAAATATTAAAACATCTGAAAAGGCAAAGAAAATCTGATCATAACATACTTTATCTTTTTGGGGTTTAAATTAAAACCAAACTGACAAATAAGCCTCTCCTGCATCCAGGTATAAGAAAAACTGGTTTGGCTAAACTTGCCCACTAACAAAATGTGAAAGAAGATAGCTCAGTGCCTAGGGCACTAGGCTGAGACTTGAAAGACTCATGTTCAAGTCCTTGATATGTTATAGGCTTCCTATATGATCTTGGAGATTTGGGCTAGGTCAGCCAAGTTCCTGACAGAACAGATATCTAATTTACTGTGGAATTAAGTCCAACCCTTATTTGTCACCAGCATCATCAGACTTTCGCAGGGCACCTGCAAAACTGCATTTATCCTGCTGCTGCCAATCTTCCTTGGCCTGTTTCACCTGTGGAGCCTGGTCAGTGAAGTGTACTTGTAGCCTGCCTGCCCAAAAAAGCAGCTGGGGGTAAGACAGATGTTGGGGAGAGGGAGAGGAAGCAAGAAGTTGACCCTAGCCCAAGGTTGAGGAATGTGGGAGATTCAGATTTCAGGTCTTTGCTCCCCTGATTAGTTATTTCAAAAAGGGACTGCGCCAGAGACTGGAATACCTGGTAGTCTGAGGGCACTCTGCAATGATGGAGACCTGCATTCAAAATCTTGTTCCAAATTAGGCAGGGTGGGAAATTGAAGATTGGTTTCCCAGCTTACTGACTACTGAGGGGCGGAAGAGAATTGTCTCCTGATGTTTGCTTCATTAGAAAGTCCTGATCTATCTGAAGTACTTAATGCTAGGAGAAGGTTTGTAACTGGTGGGGCGGTGTGTGCAACAGAGCTTGCCTGGGTGATGCAGTGGAGGTGCAGGTACAGTCTGCCTGCACCCTCACTATCCCACCCGGGGCTGCCCCGTGACATGCCACATGAGGCTGAGCCATGCTCACTCCTGCCTGGGGCAGCTCACACCTGCCAGACAATACGGCTGTGGCTCTGCACAGCTTCCTGGTGGGGCTGCAGCTGCCCAGGCACCGCTTGGCTCTCCGGTGGCACCTCCTGCCCCTGCTGCGTTGCTCCAAGTGTGGGGAAGCTGCAGCTGGGCAGCTTCTACCCCAGCGCATGGGGCTCCAGCTCCAATTCCAGCCACAGGGCAGAGCAGCGCCGCACAGGGAAGTTGTTCGCTGCTGCCCTCGTGAGGCATCCCCTGTGCACATGGCAGCAGCAGGGGTGACAGTGTGGGGTTGTGCCCCTTGCTGCTGCCACATGGGCAGGGGACGTGTCACCAGGGCAGTGCAGAGCTCACATCGGCAACAAAATCTCTGCGCAGCCCTGCTGTTCCCTGCAGTGCGGGGCCACACCTGCTAGCCTGCAGAGGCCCTGGGGGAGGGCAGCAGGGTGAGAGCCTGAGCCTACTGTGGGCAGCCTGTGCCCACCCCTGCCCTGCGCACAGATCTGGAAAGGCACAGGCCCCTGCCATAGATGAGAAGCATCACCCCTGTCTCCCACTGGGAGTGCACACAGCATTGGAGTCACCCCTCTTCCTCCTCACTGGATGAGCTGCCTTCTCTGTCCCACTCCCCACTGGGGCCATGTGGCCGTACGTTCCAGCCCAAAGCCCCATGCATTGCCCAGCCCTGCCCACCTGGCCTCAGATCATGCCCTCCCCTCCACCCTCCCCAATCCCCTCCAATTGACCTGGGTTAGGTGCTCTCCCAGCTGCCTGGTGGCTGTGTGCATATACATGCATGTGGCACCCTCTGCCTGACCCCCGCCCTCCTGCTTCCTTCAACCCCCTTCCAGCTCGAACTCTGCCAGCTTGCACAGCGCTCGTGCAGCACCGCGAAATCAGTGGATTTCTCTGTTACAATGAGAAATCTGCATTTTCCCCAGGTAAAGGGGAAAATTTGTGTTTTTCTTCATTTCCCATGGGAAACAGATCCCCGTTAATAAAATCATCGGAGGTTTTCAACGATGCTTCCATCGCTTTCAACAATGGAATCGTCCAACGTTTTATGGACTTTGGTTTAATTTGTCTATTAAGCTTTTGCTGTGTATTTCATTTATTAATGTGTTCAGGAGACGGGCAGCAGCGAAAGTGAAGTTCATCTCTCGTGGAGCTGTATTCCAGGCCAGAGGTCTACTGGATAGTCAAGTCAGTGTCAGCACTGCAAAAGAAAGAGCATTGGTTTCCCTGACACCTATGGAAGAATAATCAAAAGCACAGATATGGAAAGGGAGATGGATAGCTGACCGTGACACAGCACTGCTGAGAAGGATTGTACGATTTTGGTGGCTTGAAGACTATATGAGTTGGCAGTTTGATGGTGCATCAACAGGTATATGGAGTGGAAAGCACAGAAGATGATAGTGCCACTTTGTGGCAGAAGCTGGGCCTCATCTGGTTAGGCAGATATTGGAAGACTGCTACAAGGAAGAGGGAGAAGACCTTTTCTTCCTCGCTGCAAAGTTGGATGTGAGCAGATCTATGCTTATCGGAGCCTGCTGCCAAACTAAAGAATAAGTTCTTTTAAAAAAGCGCCTGGTGCTATGCCACCTGCATTTGTATAAACGGTGAAATGCACGTCAGTGCAGAGAAAATAGCGGTGGCATGCTTTTGAACTAAAACCCATCAAATGTGTTTTAGTTCAAAAGTGTATGTCGCCATTTTCTCTGCACTGACGTGCATTTTGCCGTCTACAAGTGTATGCAATGCAGTGCCAGGCACCTCAGCTCGCATGCTAACACACTGGATCTCTTGCGCGTCGGAGCAGACAAATGCATGTGTATAAACACCCTTGCTTGTCGTGTTTTTATTTTCTGTACTGTCGAAAGAATCTCTTGTTAAGCTCTTTGCCTTCATTAAACACCTCTTCTCCCCTCTAATATGCCAGCTCTAACGTCTGATTGCTAGGAAAGATCTAGGCCCATTTTCTAATTCTTTGAATAAGAAACGTAGAAGACAACATTACCTTTAGCAAAAGCATCGTTTATTATCACACAGTGGACAGAACCTTTAAAAAACCCCAGGAAAGTAAGCGCCATTCAGGCAGCAGTAAAAGTTGCGTTTCACGGTGAAGCGATCTTACAAAACATCTCGTATTCATATCACAACGTGTGTGACGCTGCTGAGAGTGACGTCCCCGGCAATGAAAAGCCTGTTGATTTCACTCAGGTTCCTCATCCGGTAGCTGTACTGCATCAAGTGAGCATCATTGACGGCCACCTTGAAATGATCCGTCTCGCAAAGAATTAGGATCTGAAATTTGATTAAGAAGCCAAGAGGTTAGTTTAAGACTAAAACTTCTATATCAAGGACTGAGCCTCAGATTATGGGGCCTATTAGCTTTAGCCTACTGTTTGGAATGAGAAACAGGGTCTTATTGGCAGAAAGCAGTTGCTATCCGAGTGTGTTAAAATGAGTACTGCGACAATAGACGTCTTGTACAAATGTTGCCTGCCTTTCTGGCAGCATATCCATAAGGACTCAGGAGTCCTTTCCTTCCAATACTTTGTCCTTAGCCCTCCTAAGACAGGCCAGTGCTCTGCAAACAGCAGCACCTCCACCTTTTGTGGTCAAAGTCAAGCTGTGACCAAACACAAAACTATCTTATAGAAAATATTTCTTTACAAGCAGTTTTCTGTGAGCTGGTTTTCCCCCCCATCCACTGGGAGACTGCCGATATGAAACTTTAGTTTTATCAAGGTTCAAAGTCCCTGTAGACGCCCCGTTGAGCGCCAGCAGAGAGAATCGGTGTTAGTGAGGGCAGGGCAAAGAACCTGTTGAGAAAGTTGTGGAAACAGCAGACCGCACGAAGCTGCCAATTCTCCCAAGATCTTGGCTGTGTGCCCCCGGACAAGTCACAGCAGCAGTTTTCTTTATAACCAGATTCATTGACTTTTTTTTTTTTAAAGTATCAAAGCCTTTGTAGCATTTTTTTTCCATTACTGACAATCCTGACTGTCTGCATCTTTCCTCTGGCTAACAAAATGATCAAGGGCAAGCAAGCTTCCAAACGCTGCCCTGCTGACATATCCATGTCTGAAGGTAAAACATAACCATAGACTGAGAAGGTAGTTTACTGTTTGTACCCAGTTATTATTTAGAAAGCTGAGCAAAGGGCTAAATTACTATATTTTCTTGCATGTAATGCTTGTGGCTTTACTATTCAAGCAGCTGAAGGAGACAATTGACTTACTAGGTCACTGTTCACTTCAGTCTTTCCTTTTTAATAGTCTTAATGTTCCGCTAATCAAGCTCACCTTTCTCCAGGCAATTTTGCTTTCTGATAGCCATTCCTGGTCTCTCACCTATTATTTTTTCATCTCTGAGGATTGTAGCTCTTTTCAGAATCATAGCTCCATCCACAGAGCCCAGCCTTCAGCAGGAGCTAGGGCTTCAGCTTTAATTAAGTGGCAGCATGTTTAACTACTGAAAGCTAGAAAATACACATCTAAACATGTTTTACATCAAGGATGGCTTGACTCAGATAAAGTTTACTTTTTACCTTAAAAGGTCTGCCAGCTTCAAATGGAAACATGGGTGCTGTTCTGTCCTCCGTTCCCCAATTATTCTGAAGCTTCGAGTTACAGACTATCACTTTCCTGTTGTCTTCATTGAAGCGGGGATTGAAGTGGAAGGCAACATCCTGCCCTTTCTTCAAATCTATGTTAAATCTGCAAGAGACAAGAATGCAGCAGCTGCTCTGTGCCATGGGAGGCTCCTTCACAAAAAGTCACAGGAAGCGGAGGAGCCAATTAAAGCAAGCCGTGCCCTTCTGGATACGCTTATGCTATTACATGCTACATGCTGCCTGAAACTAGAAGAGAAAGCCCAGTCTTGGAAGTTTGCTTTTAAGTGTTGCTGCCAATTTCCAATCTAATAACCTTGGAAACTTGCTGCCTGGAAGGCCTTAACGCTGATGCTGAGAACGAGCAGAACAGGCATCCCAATGAACGCAGATCGCGGTCTACATGGGTTCAGTGAGTCTAGCTGAGGACTCCCATCTCGCCACCGTGTCTGTCTTACTGAGGAGCCCCAGGGCCTTCCTCATTCCTGTTTGCATTTACAATGAGTTACTCTGAAAAGCTGCATCTGATCATTTATCAAGAACTGGATGTTGTGGTCCTGCTGACAGATCCCCCCCAAGCGCCTCCAGATCTTTGGCAACTTGGGCCATCTAATACACAGCACAGTGAAGGCCCGTTTGTTCTCTGAAACAGAGACTAAGAGGAGGTTGGTCACTGCAGAGACCATGTGGAAATTCAATTAGTTACATAAACACTGACTCGGAGTCACATGTAGGAGACCCAGGTCCCTCCCTTCTTCCTCAGCTGCAAGCTGGGTAGTAACTTGCTAGGACAGGCTGGTGGCAGAAGCAAGCGCCACGTGGATTAGCTCAGCTGCAGTCCTTGGTAGGTGGAGAGGGGACAGAGGCAAGGCTCCTCCTCAATGTTTGTGAGGGTAAAAGCACCTGACATATGGCATCTACTTCTGCACATATGAGCCTCATGCTCAGCCAGGCCACGCAAGGATAAAGAGAGTTATTTTGCTTTATGTTCCTGCCTGGGCATGCGGTGCAAGCCCCAGCTTGCTCCTGGTTAACCCTCCCCAGTTTGCTTAGTCCCTGCTGCAAGGCACCTGCTTCAGCCCTCCTTTTACCTGTCTGGTTTCGAGTTCACCACACCCGTGACGGTGATGAGCAAACGAGGCTTCAGTCCCTCCTGCAAGAGTTGTTCGAAGGGGACTTTCTGTGAAAGAGCACAAGTGTGGTTTTGTTAGTGAGAAACAGCCGTAAAGTTGGCACTAGAGAGCACTGGCTTCCTCCATGGGCGTTTGCATATGCATGAGGTGATGGTGATCCTAGCAATGCACCTGGAGATTGCCAGTCATTAGGCTCTTACTCCTGCAGGTAAGGTATCCCTGAGCCTCTGTGTACGTGGCTGAAATTACTGTGAGGCAGCCTGAAGGTGCATCTATCCCCCATGCTTTAGACCAGGGTGGGCCAACTTCACTGGGACTGGAGCTGGCACCCCCTGAGCTACACGCCACACTGCACCTGCACACCCAGGGCCAGGGTAACCCTTTAGTGGTTAACCCCCCCTGTAGCTTAGGGCCTTGTGCATGTGCCTCATTTGCCTATGCGTTAATTCGGCCCTATACACACCCCCACTTCACCAAGGGTGTGCAACCCCCCACACTACAGGTGTGTGTGCATCCCTTCCCCCTGCCCTGCCAATGTCCTCTGCCGATGCCCCCCCAGCCAGTCTCCCTTGACTCTGCCTCTAGGGATGGAGGTCAGGTAGCACAATTCAGAGAGAAGGAAGAGGATCCCCGAGGTCCTGGCAGGTGGCAGAGTGCGGGGGGGAGTACTGCTTGGACTGGGTGGGCTACATGTTAACCCCTTGGCAGCTGCGTGTGGCCTGCAGGCCGCTAGGTTTCTGCAGCTGAGTCCATCTCTGTAGCAGCTCCATCTTCCGCAGTGAGGTTCTTCAGAGCCTTTCACGCTCCCCTGCGGCAGTGCTCCTGCTCCAAGGGGGTGGCAGCCTGAGCGCTTGTAACCCTCTGGGAGGGCACCCTGCACCTCCTGCGCTTGCAGGATTTAAGCCCTGTGCTGCTCGTTCCAGGCCCCACTGTAGTGTCAGCAAGTTGGGTGCCTCAACAGCTATTATGCTGGCAATGGCCTAAAGACAAAAGCAAGTGCATCACATAGCTCTCACCAATGCGGTGTCTCCTGGCTGTGTGGAAGGTCCCAACCCAGGTCCACTTTGGGGTGCAGTAGGAGGTGCTGCCGGTTTGCTCGGTGGTTGTCCAGGGGCAGGAAATGTGCCAGGTCCCATGGGTGCTCCAGGATATGCCCCTGGAGCACCAGGAAATGCTCCTGGGCCTGCTGGTGGGCCAGGATAGGCCCCTGGTGCCCCAGGATAGGCCCCTGGTGCCCCAGGATAAGGCCCCGGGAAAGCCCCAGGATAAGGCCCCATGAAAGCCCCAGGATACCCTGGGAATGCTCCGGGACCTGACGGTTGGTTTCCCCAGGGACCAGGAGGCCAGGCTGGGTTTGGAGGTGCATTCGGGTTTGGGTTTGGGTTTGGATTCCCGGATCCAGCCAAGGCATCGGATAACTGGTAAGGAGACAAAAAGAAAGAATCCATTAGCTCTGCCATTACTAAAATTGCTCCAGCAGCCTCAGCAATTCGTGGAAGTCTTCCCTGGGACCAGAGTCAGGACAGCAGCCAGCCTGCGCCCTGCCTTCTTTCTATTAAGGTCTGATCCAAAGCCCACTACAGCAAGCAGGAAGCTTTTTACTACACGTGGGGAGCGTTTCTGTTGGGAACAGCAGAGGAGAAAGACCTCGTTACACACGTCAAGAGATGACTGAGCCACTCGTGCTAGGCAGCCCCCAGAAAAGCAAAGGGAATGCTAGGCTGCATCAGGCAAAGTCTTTCTAGCAAAGGTGGGGAAACCCCAGTGGCACTAGCAACACCTCATGGAAACATAGGCCAAAAAAAAGAAGGCTCATTGGATCTAGTCCCCTGCAGCTGCAGAGAGCTATTTATCTAAGGAGTCCTAAAAACCATCCACTCCGACCCCTACTCATCACAACCACAAAGCATCGGGGGGCAGGAGGAAAAGCACGCCCCTTGCTGCAGAGGCAGGTAAGCCCCTTCCCTCTACCCCTAATCTTTGCCAATCCAACTAGAGGGGAAAAATTCTCTCCTGCCCGTAGCTCTGGTGATCAGTTTGACCCCGAGTGGAAGAGCAAGGCTGTCCACCAGGAACGTGAGTATCAGCTGCTGGAGCGCTGTGCGCAGTCCTGCTCACGCATGCTCACCAAAAGGGAATTCAAACGGAAGCGGTGCAGGGCAGGGCCGCTGGGATCGTAGAAAAGTCGGGCTGCAAGGGAGCTAGCTCACAGGGTCATCTAGTCCAGCCCCCGCTCAGGGCAGCAGCATCCCTGGCTAAACCATCCCGGCCATACGTCTCTCCAACTAACTCGCAAACATTTCCAGAGACGCTGATTTCACAGCTTCCTTAGGTAGCCTGTTCCAGGATGAGCAGGGGAGCTGAGAACCTGCCTTACAAGTGGATACCAGAAGCATTTGGCATTTTTGC
>JAGPOW010000304.1:10791443-10803837 GCA_030014935.1 Caiman crocodilus
AAAACCACATGCTTTCCCATCAAAAAGATGCAGAGAAATATTGGGGTGCTTGTTATACGTGAGGAAAAAGGCTCCTCACAGGTCTGGAAATTGGGTGGGGGGCGTTGAGCAGTGGAAACATGAATTGCCAGGGAGCTGGGTGCCATGGCAATTAACACTGCCGCTGTTCCCTCCCCTGCCCCACTCCCGCCCCCAGCCACCCGATTTCCAGAACTGTAGGGAGCCCTCCCTCCCCAACCAGATCCGACTGGCACATGGGGGCGGCCCGCAGCTGGGGCACTGCGTCTGACCTGGCACGTCACCCCAGGCCCATTCTTGACCTATGTGCTGACTCTGGAGCCACTCACTGGGTTAGGCCCCGTGTGTGCAGCCCCATAGCTGGCAGGCCAGGTCGGGTCCTAGCCCTGGTGCAACTCTCCGTCTGAGACTGCCGACCTTAGGTAGTCGACTTGTATTCCAAGGTAAATCTTTGTTCCTTTTTGGGGTTTTCCAAAAGCAGAGTGCATGTCATATGCGGTGACATTTATGTGAGAAAATATGGCATCATTGCTGCCAGCAGCAGAGATAAGTGAAGTCTGTTAGTTGCATGAGAGAGGTACGGCAGCTGCAAGAAATCCTGCTACCCAGTGTTCAGTGGGGAAAGTATGATCCATTTGCAGATAAGAACATAGCTGGCTATCACATGTGGGGCTACCTGCTGTTGCATACACCAAAATTTAAAATGAATAACTCCTTATATAATCAAATGTTACATTTTTGCTTGTTCAGCTCAAATGGGTGAGTATTTAGGGCAGTGAGAGAGCGCTGTAGTTCGTCTTAGAATCACAGACTCAAAGACAATGAGGGCGGGAAGGGACCTCAGGAGGTCACACCTAGTCCAACCCCCTGCTCAAAGCAGGACCGGCCCCAACTACATCGTCCCAGCCAAGGCTTTGTCTAGCTGGGTCTTAAAACCCCCCCAAAGACAGAGCTTCCAACCTCTCTGGGTAACCTGTTCCAGGGCTTTACTACCCTCCTAGTGAGAATGTTTTTCTAAATATCCAACATAACCTTCCCTTGCTGCAACTGGAGCCCATCGCTCCTTGTTCTTTCCTCTGCCACCACTGAGCACAGTCCAGCTCCATCCTCTTTCAAACCCCACTTCAGGTAGTCGAAAGCTGCTATTAAACCCCCCCTCAGTCTTCTCTTCTGCAGACTAAATAATCCCAGTTCTCTCAGCCCCGCCTCACAAATCATGTGCCCCAGCCTCCTAACCCCTTTCATTGCCCTCCGCTGCCCTTTGTTTTTTACTGGGGGAGCAGAGTTCAGAGATCCCCCTGCTCCAGGGGAAACCTCTGGAGCTTTGCTTGCTTCCTAGCCCCGTGGGTACCAACCTAGCATAATGCTTAAATACACACTTAATTTTAATCCCATGTGGGCCCACAGAAAGGAATGATCCTCTTTCTAGTAGTAAAATTGAGTAAGTGCATGCGAGGTGTTGGATTAGGGTGTAACTAATGGAAAGTGGCGAAATATGAAGAGCCGTCAAATGCGCATTGAGAAACAGTGAAACAGTAAAATGTCCCTCCACACACCCCCCAATGCCTCCATAGTCAACGAAGGCTTTACTTCCAGCTGTCCCGGATATATTGCTTTCCACCCAAACCTGTCTTGCAGTTGAAAGCATCACCTGGTGGGTGGGGGGCAGAGGATGGTACACACCCCTTGTAACACAGGTTCAAAGCCACAGAGCGCTTTCAAAACTCAGAATGGAACCAGAACCATACATAGACAACAAATCTGTTATAGTGAGCACTGAGATATTAAAGAAACAAGAAAGGCCAGGTCTTATCACGCTCCAAGAGGCCGGCGGTGGGAGGGGAGGAAAAGCAGGGAGACAGCTGTGCACCCTTGTCTTCCAAGCATGATCAGATCTTCTGGTCCTTCAGCTCTGTGAGGAACCCTGCAGTCACTCCTGAGCGCATCTTTCTTAAAGGAGGCAAAACGCGCGCTACTGAAGGCGTGGTGCTCCAGAGGAAACCCGGCTCTGCACCAGACCACCCAGGAGGAGCTAAGTTGGGGATACTTCCTTCAACGTTCCACGTGCTGAATTTCCACGTGTTTTGTAGATCCCAAGATGCTGTTCGTGCAAAGGTGATGTGCCATTTATACCCTCACAGTATAAGAGACGGTAAGCAGCACGCAGGCCTTACGTTGGCTGTCCGTGCCTGGGATGAATTGCTCCCAAACAGAACAGGATGCAGCAAGATACACTCTTTTAATTGGTCTCCTCCAAGATCCCCCTCTTGCCCCTCTACCCCAAGCAAGACATCGGTGAGGATCTTTACAAGCTCACTAAGGCCACAAGCTCTGCTCTTTCTGCCTTTGGTAATAAAGAGTCTGCAGCTGGAAATTAGCTGGCTTGATTGTTGGCTGCTTCCAGCAATCCCAGTCAGGTTCTTTATAGTCATGTAGCGAAACAAGGTCCCTGCCTGGTAAAACTGCAAGCATCTAAGGCACTGGTCAGCAACCTGCAGGCTGGATTTGGCTTGTGAAGCCATTGGATCTGGTCTGTGGCATTCAGCAACAAGGGACCGTGGTGGCAGAGGCTTTGCTGCTTGGCAGGAAGAAACAGTGCTGACAGTGGTGGGCAGATCCCAGCGATGGCCCACTTTGGACTTGGGTTAGACTATTCTGGCCTACAGCTGAAAAACACTGTAAAGAACTGGTCTGTAATACAGACACAGGGGTAAGACTTGACAATAAAGGTGCACCGATACATCGGTCACATATTGGATTGGCACTGATAAAAGGAAAATTAATATAATTGGCTGTCAGCTTTTTTTGCCCATTGTAGTTGATAATGTCACTGATAAATATAATGTGCCTCTGGCTGGGCCCCTGAACTCAGTGTATGTACATGCAGCAGCCATGCACATGGCCAGGAATACAGCCAGGCAGCATGGAGAGCAGTGCCCTGCAGGTAAGTCTGTGGAGGGGGAAGGGAAGAGGTGCAGATTGAGGCCCCTCACAGTGAGGGAGGGAGTGGTGCAGGGGCAGGGATGCTGCCCAGCCAGGGCAGTGAATGGGACCCTGGGGCTGGGACAGGCAATGGGATGGAGCTGTGGGTGGCTTGTCCGGGGTTGTGGAGGGGCAGCTCCCCACTGCTGCATGCACCCCTGGGAGAGGCATGTGCCCCCCCAAATTTGCGCAAAGGGCAGAGGTGGGCTGCCCGCTGTGGGCTTGGGGCTAGGGGTAGCTCCAACCTCTTCCCAGTGTGGGGGGACTGGGCTCAGAGCAGGTGGGAGTACAGCGGGCTCAGCTGTGCAGGGCAGATGGCAGGGCTGAGTAGGGTGCTTATGGGGGTGCTAAGACAAATTTTGGGCTGGCTATAGCCCCCCCAAGCCCCTCCCCTGCTTGGGGAACTTTGTTCTGTTGCTTTCCCTTGGGAGCCCCATGTGGGCCACACATCCCCTGCCTGCCCTGCAGTGGGGCCGCTCCCAAGGGAAAGGCAAGAGCAGAGTGCCCCAAGCAGGGACAGTGCTAGGAGGAGTTGGGGGGGGGGCTATGGCCACCCCAATATTTGCTTTAGGGCCCCACCCCATAGCCACCCCTCTCAGCACTGCTGCCCACCGGCCTGCCTTGCACAGCTGAGCCTGCACTGCTCCCACCCACTCTGGCCCAGCCCCCACACCGAGAAGAGGCTGGCACCACCCCTAGCCCTGAGCCTACAGTGGGCATCTTGCCTCTGACCTGTAAACAAATCTGGGGGAGCACCTCCCCCTGGGGTGCACACTGGGGCAAGGAGCTGCCCCCCCTTCCCTCCCTCCACATCCCTGGATGAGCAAACTGCGGCTCCATCCTGGTACCTGTCCCAGCCCCGGGGTTGCATTCACTGCCCTGGCTGGGCAGTGCCCCCAGTCCCAGGCCTTGCCCCACTCCCTTCCTCACGGTGGGGGCCTCAACCTTCACCCTCCCATACCCCTTGCCTCCACAGACTTACCTGCAGGGCACTACTCTCCATGCTGCCTGGCTGTACTCCTGTAAAGAGGTTATCGAATCAGTATCGGCTGATACAACTGGCTAATAATCAGCTATCGGTATTGGGCAAATAAATCTTTATCAGTGCACACCTATTAGACACTGTGCAAGAAGAAATCAGCTTAGTGCATTACTTGTTAGCTGGCTAGAGGGTCTTGCCCCTCCACTCAGGATCTGATTGATTACCATATTTGGGGTCGGGAAGGACTTTTATCAGAGGTGCACTGATTTATAACGGTCCATATCAAATTGGCACCGATAAAAGGAAAATTGACACTATTGGCAATTGGCTTTTTTTGGCTGATATAGCTGATAATATCATTGATAAATGCCATGTGCATACATGCAGCTGGGGCATGCACGTGGCCAGGCATGCAGCCTGGCAATTTGGAGATCAGCATCTAGCTGGTAAGTTTGTGAGGGGGAGGGGCAGCTCCCTACTACAGCACATACCCCAGGGGAGTCATGGGGGGGGCATGTGCCCTCTGGATTTGTGCACAGAGTGAGGGTGGGTTTCCTGCTGTGCGCTCAGGGCTAGAGGCTGTGCCAGCCTCTTCTTGACAGGGTGGGGCTGGGACAGGGTGGATGGCAATGGTGCTGGGAGAAGGGCTACGGCGGGGATGGGGGGACATGTGCCATGGTGAATTTTGGGGTGACTGTAGCCTGTCCTGTAGCCCCCCTCAGTGCCACCACCTGCTACCTTGCCTGCCCCAAGCATAGCCCCAGCCCAGGCCCCCTGCCAGGAAGAGGCCAATGCAGCCTCTGGCCCCAAGCCTGCAGTAGGCAGCTTGCCCTTGCCCCATGTACGAATCCAGGGGGCACATGCCCCCACATCTCCCCGAGGGTATGCATATGGATAAGCCATCTGTGGCTCCACCCCGCACCCTGCCTCAGCTGGGCAGTGCCTGCCCTTGCCCCAGCCCTACTCTCTCCTTCACCATGGAGGTCCAGATGTGTCCCCTCCATGCCCCTTCCCCCCTACCCCAGACTTACCAGCCAGATGCTGCTTTCCAAGCTGTCAGGTTGCATGCAGGCTATTGTTACGGTATTGGCCAATATGGCTGATTAATGACCAGCCATCGGTCTCATCCCAAAAATATCTTTATTGGTGCACCCCTGAACTTTACCCATGGTCAGATTGGTACAGACTCGGGGTGGGGAGGAGGTTGCCTTTCTCTGTAGTGTAGGTCATGGATCTCTTGGGTATTTTTAACAGTGTTTGAAGCAACAGGACATTGGCCACCATCATCCCCCTACTTTACCAGAGGCAGGTTAGGCTGTTATGCCTTGTGGTGGTGTCAGGGTTGCCTGTGTAATTTTGCCAGCAGGTCAGACAAGAATGTATGTGGGATGGTTGTAATAGGGATGATCTGTCTCAGGCAGGGGGTTCGTCTAGATGTGACCCCTGGAGGTCCCTTCCAGCCCAACTTTTCTATGATTGGGCAGAACAGAACACAGTCACTTCTCTGCCAGCAGCTTGCAGGGACCTCTGCAGTGCTAAACTTTAAAACATTTGAATATAGCTGAGTGGGAAATCTGACCTGGATACCCACGAGCTTTGTGCAAAAAATAAAAATAAAAAAGTGCCGTTTTACATCCTTCTTTCCCATCAGCAACTGCACTGTAAGGAGCACGACTGTTTTGGTTTAGTCAGTCATTTAGACACACACGGTTTCATTTTTCATTTGGCACGCGAGTGGTTGTGACGCTTATTCCAGGATAAATCAGAGAAAAACAAGCTATTCAGGGACCGTCCATCTCCCAGCCCCCACAGTGTTCTCTTAGCAAACATTCAACTCATGTAGTAAAAAAACAGCTCAGAGTCTCCAGAGCCTGGAGTAAAAACCACAAACTATGCAGAAATTGTTTTCTTTCTTTCTTCCTTTCTTTTTTTTTTTTAAGAGGCAGAGCCATCACAGAGACACATTTTGTGCATTCGAGGGTGCGGCACAAATATGAGTCAGAACTTCAGATGCGTCAGTCAAGTGCTCCCTCCCTGCAGCACGAGCAAACAAGCTTGAGATAGGTTTGGTACAGCGTACGCTGGCCTGCACATTCCTCTCCCCTCCCCGGGCTTTTCATCAGCAGGTCTCGAAGCAGGGTAAGCATCATTGTCCCCACTTTACAGACACGGACACTGAGGCTAGGGACAGAAGCTGCACATAAACTGGTTTAAGTGATCAGAAACTGGTTTAAACTTGTAACAAAACAGAAGCTCAGTGCATGTAATCCAGTTTCAAAATGGCTGAAACTGGTTTAAGATAAACCTGGTTGAATGCAGTACTAGATGCATCTGATTTGAGTCAAACTGGTTTATGAAACTTCTGTCCCAGATCCCTTCCTGGTTCAAGTGAAATCACAGCCCCCTAGCACCCCAACATGCTTTGCAGCCCTAGGCTGGGCTGTGCGGTCTGACCAGAGAGCAGGGCTGGCCCCACCCCTCTGCTCCCTAGCTGGAGCAGTGCCGGCTGGCTGACAGGGGTGTGGAGGTGGCACAAGCCTGGTTGGGGATGCAGCCCAGTCTGCGGGGGGCAGGGGGCACTGGCCCCCCCCGGGCAAACCCCAGCTGGGGTCTGGGGCCAGGGAGGGGAGGTAAATGCCCCTTCCCCTCCTTAAACTTACTGCTGGCTGCAACTGTGGACTACAAATCCCAGAGGCACCTGGAAGCAAGAAGAGGAAGTGGTGAGACCCCTGCAGAGTCCTCCTGCTATGATTGTGGACTGCAAGTCCCAGAGACCTCAGGGGCAGCAGGAAGAAGAAGTAAATAAAGCCAGCGAGCCAGGCTGTAGCACCCCCAGGCCTCTGGCCTGAGGCACTGCAGCCATGGAGCTGCATTTCCTGAATCAAAGTCTGTTCACTTCTGTTTCAATTTAATCCGTGCTTACACTAACCTGCAAAGACAGAACTGATTCAGCCTTGGGTTTTTTGACTGTCTGTACCTAGCCTGAGGCTCACCAAGAAGTGAGGTGACTTGCCCAAGGTTACCGGCAAGTCAGTGGCACAAGTTCCTTGATCCCAGCCCAGTGTCTTCCCACTGGCCCACAATGCCTCTCTAGTAGCAGTACACCAGCAGCGACAGCTTCCATAGCCTCAGGGATGACAGTCCTGCCCCAGGAAGGCCTGGACAGAGGTTTCCTGGTAGGAGGCAGGAACAGCAACCCAGAGTGAGAAGACGGGAGCTTAGAAGAGTAACAAAAATACTTTTGGAAAAGGGTTCCTTCATTTTGCAGCTTAGAAACACAGCACTATCCAAGTTCTTTCCTGCCAGCTGTGGGGCAAACCACAGACAGGAAAGAAGCTGAGATGACCACTCCCGCTCCTGGTTTATTCTTAGGCAAAAAGCTCTTTCGGTCCCGATGTCTTCCTGGCCCCTCAGGTTTGCACAAGCCCGCTTTGTTCTCCTGTTTGTTTTCTTGTTTTTCTTCCAGGGTCCGAGCAGGATTCTGCAACGAGTCGAAACAGAGCAGGAGGCTGCAATTCTGAGTTGCAAAGCAGCTCGATGCACAGCCTGGGCTGAAGTTTGCTCTGTGCCAAAGTTAATCCAGCTGGAATTAGCCTGTCTGCCCTATGCCATGCTGAACTGACGAAACTGGAGTGGGGGAGGAATCCAGATCACAGAGAAAACACATAAGCAACATAGTGCCTTAACCAAAGCCCGCTGACAGCAATGCAAGACTTTTGTGCATTATCTTGAAGGCCCGTACAGTGCGGTGGCTAGCCACAACCAGGTACCGTTGGAAATAATCTTCCAGTAAGGCAACCGGGGATGCCAAATGCAGAGGACTAGAGACAGCTTACTAGGGGTCATTCTGCAATATCCCAACGTGGATGAAGCTAACCCAGAACAAGGAGCTCTCTTTGGAGGAGTCACGGCATCCACAGCTGGTTTTATTCAGGAATAGCTATGGCACATTGAATTCACACACATTTTATTCCAAATTATGGTAACTTACAGGCATACTTTCCATTTTCACGTCCAGAGAGACGCCCTCAGGGAAAGCTGAAAGCAGCTGAACAACTCCCCTTCTTGACAGACATCCAAAGGCACTGCCCCTACTGATAGTGGAGCTGAGCGGCTGTTCAGATTAAGGGATCTTCTGTCTTTTTCGGTACGTGTTAACCCCATGCTGCCACAAGCCGTGACTCAGGTCTGCCTGGGAATTGCTCAAGAATCACGAGCTCTTCAGAAGACAAATCATAAGAGAGACATCATGATAGTCATGGCTTTTATTCACCTTTTTGAGCCAGCACGTTCTGGGTTTGCAGGCTTCTCTCTTGGACACGTTGAGTGTCATTTGGAGATGAAGGGTCTCACTGGGGATGTGCCTGTGGGACAGTCAAAGATGTAACTGCAACCACAGCTGCCTGGAGAAGCCTGAGCTAATGGTGCTGAGTGCCTTGTCGCCACGGCAGTGTGGAGCCCAGCACAAGCTGCAAAATCCACGCAACACCCTGGTAAATACTCGGGCAACAAGCCCAAGCTGAGCTCTACAATACCATGGTTAGACTCCTAGCAGCAACCAAGCAGGCTAGTTTTAAAACTAGATCAAGTATGTCTATGTGAGCTGCAATCAGACCGCTGGATTTCAGTATAGACTCATAATCATAGGGTTCACAGGGCCTTAGGATAAACCACAAATATCTTGTGATCTGAAGAGCTGGGGGAGTTGGCAACAGCCCTCCGGACAAGAGATTTCCTAGTGCTGTGGCCGATGTTAAAAGGTGTTAGCATTAAACAGCCCTTGGGTTAATATTATGTGGTCCAAGCAACATCTCCGGCCTTCTCATAACCACAGGAATACTGTGTTTTGTTATTTTAACAATAGCTCTGGAGGGCCAACAGTGAGCTGTTGTCTTCTTCAAGAGCCACCTCCACTTTGGAGGTTATCTGTCACCACCCTCCATCCTTGAGGGTCGGCTGGCAGAGCTGTAAAACATGGTCTCTCGTGGATACTACTCCACCCTTCTGATGTAGCTACGCTTATTTTCCCCCTTTCCTGGTCCTCCTTCCATATTGTCTCCTAGCATAACATGCAGGAATTGAGCCATTTACTGATGACCGGGGTAGGTGTCCACAGAAAGAGCTTTTCCCTGGATCATGTATTTCAAGCAGCCGCGCTCTTTCCAAGTTCACCTTTCTGCACAGCTCATCACTTGTGGGTATGGCGATCCGACTGATTTCCAAAATTCTCTTCCAGCCCCCGATTTCGCAGGTCTGATTAACCTCCTAGTGTTTTGTTGTATTTTTTTCCAGTGTCCAGCTTCCAGAGTCAACCACGGGAAGGCTGACCACATGTAGCGTGCCACGTAGATGTGTAAAATTACCTCTCCGTAACACAGAAGACAATGAAGATACAGAATGAGCTTTCTGCAACAATTACTGTTTTCATGTTTCTTCCGCACGTCCCATCTGATATAGGCAAACCGCCCAAGTACAGAAACATATCAGTATGCCTGCAGCGACCCAAGTACAGAAACGTGTCACCCCTCGTTGTCTAGACAGAATCTTATACTTTGCTGCATTTTCCTTAACTTCCTTGTCTTGCTTTTCTTAGCATTAATCATCATCCCACAATTCTCCACGCTTTTGTTCAAGGCACTCAGCGTATTCGGTTCAGCTCTAGCTGAAGCTCTGTGGCCCATCCTATGGTGTTATATAAACCCCATTAACTCAAATGACCTGCTTGTTATCTTCGAAGCCTTCTTTAATGGTACCTTCTGCATACATGGTGAATGGGTGCAGAGATACAATTCAACCCTGGCAGATGCCTGCCTTTATCTTGAAATACCAACTATTTCATGTCTTAGTCATATTGCCCTTAGTACAGGTGTTTTTGCCAAGAGGAAGTCTTGTGAGCGACACGGCAGTCTATAAGAATACACGTCGGTTGCCATGCGGGATCTTACCAAATGCCATCACAAAAAATCAAAGCATAAAAGAACTTCTCTTTCTACTCATTGGCAGAGCACTCTCCCAGCCAGGACGGTTTCCTTCATGCCCGCTCCTGAGTGGGAGCAGAACCCACTTCGGCTGGTTTGCAGAACAGCAGCAAACGCTCTCATTAACCCTTTGGTTTCAACAACACCGGAAGACAAGGGTTTAAAACACTGTCTCACAAGCACCAGATCCATTCATAAGGGTCCGCTGTCAGAGACAACTCCACTTGTACCCCTTCCTGCCCTGGTCACATTCTCCCTTCTGAGCACATGTTAAAGCAAGAAACGGCTTGTCTGCCTGGTACCTACTCAGTATAAGAACTGCTAGAAACAGCACGCCAACCCACCAGCTAGCGCAGTCTGCTGCTCCAGCTGTGTGCATGTGCGTGTGTGTGTGCATGTGTAGGCCAAGGGATTTGCATGCATACATGTGTGTGCAGGTAGGCAGGGGAGGGAGAGTAAAGACTGAGGACAAAAGGGATTTGCATGCATACATGTGCGTGCAGGTAGGCAGGGGAGGGAGGGTAAAGACTGAGGATAGGAGGGATTTGCGTGCATACACGTGCGCGTGTGTGCAGGTAGGCAGGGTAAAGACTGAGGATAGGAGGGATTTGCCAGACAATTTCCAATACAGTGAGGCTTCCCCAGAATATTTTCTTTTGGGCTGAACCTTTCCATGCTCAGTCTTAGACATTTTTATCTTAGAAAGTTTGAGGTGAGCCTCCACCAGCTTTTGGAGGGGAAATAAAAGATACTCTTCCTGGGCTTGGCGGTGGGGCGGGGAATTCATGTTATATTAGCTATCAGGTTTTTTTTCCCACAAAAAGGACAGACTTAGCCCACTATCTTTCTAGGGCCCTGGCAAAGTTTTTAAGAAGTTTACGGCCGTGTTCAGCAAAGCAGCCTGGCCAACACCACAGTATCAGAGGTTTAATCTGCAGGCCTGAAAAAAACACCCTAGCTCTACTGGTGTGACGGGAGGAAATGAGCTTGAGTTTTAAGCACAATTCGTGCAAGATCCAGTTGCCCAACTTCATTGTGCCAAGTATGTCACTTCCTCCCGTGTTAAAAAAAAATAAAGAGAGCATTAAGTACACAACCCTGAACCGACACCACTCGGGATCCCGTCTGCAGCCCTAAGCCGGGACATTCAATTCTCCAAGCTCACCCCCCGAACGGAAATGTGTGCCCCAGCCCCGGCGCGGACCAGCGCCCCCTTCCTTCCCCGCACGCCCCTCGCCAGGTGGGCCGGACTCCCCCCCCGGGGCCAGCCGGGTGCAGCGCGGCCACCTCCCGCGGTGTTGGGTGTTGTTCCCAAAGTCTACGCTTCCGAGGTGCGAAAAACGGAGCTCTTTCTTTTATGCCTGTGTATATGGAGAGACAGGGATCTATTTATAGAGAGACGGAAAGCAGAAAGAGCTAAGTTTTCCGCACTCCGGGAGCGCAGACTTTAGGAACAAGCTCCGCAGCGGGAGAGCGGGCGGCGCTGCTGCTGGGAGGGGGGCTCCGGGGACCCTGGAGGCGCCACACCTGCTGCCCGTCCCGTAGCCGCGTGCGGGGCCCTGCCAAGGCCCGTGCGGGGGTAGCGGAGCCGGCCCTGCCCCTGCCCCTGCCCCTGCCCCGAGCCAGGCAGGGCAGGGCAGGGCAGGGCAGGGCAAGGCAGGGGCGGCCCCAGCTCCGCCTCCCCGGGGAGGAGGCGGCTCCGCCCGGGTTGGGCAGGCTGGTGCCGGGCTCCCCTCGGCAGAGGGAGGGAGCGGGGCAGAGAGCCGCGCGGGGCCGGTGGCTCTGCCCCTTCCCCGGGGCCTTGGCAGTGACGAGGCTGGGGGCTCCCCAGCACGGTCTGTCCGTACCAGTGGGGCAGAGGAGGCTGCGACCAAGGGGTGCAGCCACTCCTGTGGTGCGGGTTGCTGCTCTCACACCCGCTTTGGGGAAATCCTGGATCTGCCCCGATCTTGTCTCGTAGATGATCTCTGAAGGTCCCTTCCAGCCTGGCTTCTGTGACTCCCACCAGGGTGCCGGGGCGAGATCCTGTGAAGGGCTAACAGAACAGGATGCGTTTCAATACGGACAAGTGCAGGGTGCTGCCCTTGGGCCGTAGTAACCAGCAGCACACTTATAAGATGGGAAACTCCCTTCTTGAGAGCAGGGAGGCAGAAAGGGATCTTGGAGTCATCACTGACTCCAACATGAACACAGGCTGACAATGCGAGGTCACGGTTGGCAGGGCTAACCGGACCCTATCGTGCATCCACAGACACATCTCAAGCAAGGCCAAGGAGGTGATCCTCCCCCTCTACGCGACACTGGTCAGGCCACAGCTGGAGTACTGGGTCCAGTTCTGGGCACCCCACTTCAAGAGGGATGTGGACAACACTGAGAGGGTCCAGAGGAGGGCCACCCGCATGGAGAGCAGGGCAGACCCTACAATGAGAGGCTA
>JAGPOW010000304.1:10803937-10817159 GCA_030014935.1 Caiman crocodilus
GGGACCTGAACCTGTTCAGCCTTCACAAGAGAAGGCTGAGGGGGGACCTGGTGATCGTCTATAAACTCACGAGGGGGGACCAGAAGGGTTTGGGAGAGACCTTGTTTCCCCTAGTGCATCCCAGGATAACAAGGACTAACGGCCACGTGTTGTTGGAGAGTAGGTTCAGATTAGACATCCGTAACAGCTACTTCACAGTCAGGGCAGCTAGGATCAGGAACCAACTTCCAAGGGAAGTGGTGCTGGCTCCTACCCTTGAGGTCTTTAAGAAGTGGCTTGATGCCAACCTGGCTGGGTTCATTTCAGCCCAGTTTTCCTCCTGCCCAGGCAGGGGTCGGACTTGAGGATCTACAAGAGGTGATTTCTTTTTCAGATCACCTCTCATGCTGTGCAAGATAAACTGCATCCACTCAAGCAATGATGCAGAGTAACAAAAGAAACAGTGTGCCCTGCAGCCGTCTCAGAAACTCCCTAGGTCTGTGTATCGATAACCCTTTTCCAGCTACGCTAAGGATTTCAAATACTATGGCAGAAAAGTTAGCTGAGCACTCAGCTAGAAAGACGTCAGTATTATCCATTGGCTCAAGTGCAAAGGTTTGACATAGCAGACACTGCGCCTTGCCTTCTGCGTAAGCAGGAGGGGAGCTGTGGCAGTGGAACCAGCGTGACTCCAGACACTAGGGATTTAATGCAAAGGGAAATTCAGACAGGGGGTCCGTAACCTTTGACTATCGTGGAGCTCAGCTCTGTGTGGGACAACTACGCTTAAAGGAAGGGGAGCAAGGAGGTGGAAGAGATGAGTTGGGGCCTTTACTGCATGTTAATCACCTGAAAAATGAGCTCTGAGTAGAATATACATCCCTAGGACGTCCCTTCTGTGCCTGTTTAATATGCAAAGTTTACCTAACGCTGGGAACAGGTTGTGCAACCGCTAGATGTGGGTTACCTTGTCTGGAATAGCCCAAAGGCAGGCATGCATGTGTGATTGTTCCATGCATAACAAGGAGGAACCAGCTCCACAGAAAAAAGAACAGACAAGCAACTCGATTCAGAAAAGAGCTAGCAAGTTTCCAAAGAACGCGACTGAAGCGAAGATAAGGAGTCATTGTGTGCCAGAGGGGTGTTTTATTGCAGGCCACAACAGACTTGTCTCTCTCTGGTACTTGTTCATTGGATTTCAAGGCAGTCGAGTCGATCCCACAAGGCAATAGACAACAAAAAACCCCCCAGACTCTAGTACTGGATTTTTATGTTTTAAATGTATAAGTGGAAAGATACCATTAAAGACTTAGAGATGTATCTCTGGGGAAAAAGGATAACTATCTGTTGCCAGACTGACACTCAGACCTGTTGGGTCTGAACTGAGGAATTGCAGTGTGACACCCCCAAGTCTGGGGGGGTAGAACTTCATAAGGCCATGTACCAACTCCATGTACCAAGAAGATTAAGCTGGAAAAAGAAGGCAGCCTCTTTAACGTATGCCCGGGTGGCAGTTCTGCTGCTAACCTTTTTGCACTTCTTACCCAATTTCTCACTGCAGTGCAGACCAAACTGAAACGGAGCAGCTCGCTTCAGGAATATTGACACACAGGGATGCTGGAATGGATGCTTCTTGCTGACCATCTCTCTGGATTTGTGTATACTTCAGCCAGGGAGCTTTGCTACCTACTCATGAGCAGGGATTTTCCGTAGCACATTTGGGCTCTCTCTATGCACAACCATGGTTTTGCAATAGCTGTGATGCATTCTCACCTGACCCTGTTAGGATAAGTGGGTGTTGTGGCTACACAGTGACTTTTTTTTTTTACAGCCTGGCACACCCATCCACACTGTTTATTTGCACTTAGAGCAAAAAGTCCTAGAAAAAGGAGGACAGCTGCCCCATAGTACATAAGCAGGGGGGAGGGTGTCAAGAGGAAGTGCATGGAGAATAGCACAAGAAACACACACACACATAGCAACACCCTCTTGGGAAGTGCCGCAGAACCAAGAGCAGCCAAATAACTGCAACAGTAGGGAAGGAGATGCTGCAAAACTACGACGCTGTTCCAGCCAAGTAGGAGGAAGGAAGTGCTGTCAGCTACTACTGGAACCAGGACAGCATTACTATTCAGGACAGCGCTTTAGCAATTGTTCAAGAGCTTTCCTAAATCAGGACCTTTCTGAGCAGAGATTACCCCCGGTCCGGGTGTTCACAGGTTTGTTTAAAAGTCATAGTCTGCACTAGGCATTCTTGACTAGCCACTGATGCTGTGTATTCCTCCTCTCAGTTGTGTATTAATGGCAGCCGGTCCGAATGTTTCAGTCCATATTTTTTAGACTGTTTCTGTCCATACTTTTGACACCGCCCCCCAAACATCTAAATGGAGAAAAATTAAAGCTATTTAGGATTTATTTGAAAATCAAACTGCATGGTTCTGACAACTTTAGGTTTTTACCCAAACTGTTCAGGTTTGGGGGTGGATGGAGAAGAGGGCCAACGTGAATCTAAAATAAGCTGAAGAAAGTTTTTGGTGAAAATCAGAATCTCAGCTTTTGGTTCATTTTTCAGATATCTAAACTAAGCCGCACTGAACAGCTGCAGTAAATGGATGTTCTTTATGTATTACAGGGCTGGGTGGAATAAGCTTTTTTGCACATGTTGTTATTAATTTGTGTAGCGTGCTTTGCCCTGCCTTGGCTAATATGAATCACAGGATTGTTACTCAGCATGGTCACATGCCTGGACATGGTAACTGTCATCTTAAAGTTTTGCTTCCTGTAAATAAGAAATGCAGACACTAGATTTGCTGCTATGGAAACAAACCAAAGACAGTTCTGGTGACTGGTGCGATCCATAGTTACCACTCTGCGGTCTCCAGCAGTCATAGTGCTGTGCATGGTAAAGTAGCTGCTGTCCACCCCAGAAGTGGCTGCATTCCAATGGTGCATGAAGTGATCCTTATATGTTGCACACACACGTGGATTGTTAGTTTTTTGCTGTTCTGAATTATACTAACCACTTGACAGACAAACTTGTTAGAATAAACAGAGCCCCTGTCTGAGTTGTGTAAAGCCCTAATCTTGTCAATGCAGAGGTGATGTGTTCTTCTACATGATCTGCAGTTCAAAGACGGGGACCCAAAGGTACCCAGGGCACCATGCAAGGCCAGGAGAGGGGCTGCAATGATTGGGTCAGGCAGTTTCTCAGGTTACTTATATACATGGCTTAATAGCTCTACACGATCCACAGGCACTCCCCAAATATTAGGAATTTCCACACCCTGGTTTAATTAAAAATATTTGTCTTGTCCTTGAACACTGTCAAACAAATGCTCTTTATTTTATAAACATATATATTTGTAAGTGTGTGTGTGTTGCGTTAACACAGCATAGACACACTCAAATTAACTTGGACACCGATAGCAATCTTTCCATAGCAACATGGAAGCTATTTGTAAGGTAAATTAGTGATGTAAACCTCTCCCGAGACAGCCAAACTGCTAACCAGACCCAAGTTAGCTTGGGTACCGTTAAGCTATGCTACAGTCTACTACAGCAGTTCCCAATCTCTGACGGACTATGTAACACCAATTTAAAATGATACAGCCTTAAGTACCATCAGCAAATTTTTCACGCGCGTGCACACACACACACTTTCCCCGCACAGGACCACTCCCCTCCCTATCACTCTGAGGCAGCCCCCCCCGCCCCTGTCCACAAGCTGCCCATGTCTCCGTCTAGCTTCCCACCTGTCCCTATTAGACTTACCTTCAGCGAGGTGCTACCCAGCTGTGTCCCATGCAGTTGTGAAGATGCACAGGGTTGACCTGGGAGCACCATGCCATGCCTCTTCAGGTGGGCAGTGGCACTGGGAGGGGTGGCTAAGATGAATTCTGGGGTGGCCATAGCCCCAACGACCCCCCAGCACTGCTACCCACTTGCCCACAGAGGCACAGCACTCCTGGCGCCAGCCCTGCCTCAACCAGTCCTGTTGGTGGAGGGGTCCTGCTCCCGGCTTGTGGGGAAGCAAGTGTGAGAACCATGGTTTTAAACTTGGTGCCATTTTTGTCTCTCCTGCTGGGAGACAAAAACAGTACCAAGTTTAAAACCATGGCTTCTGCATCCCTGCTGATGAGGGTCCTGGGGGCCCTGAACTGGTAGTGGCCCACTATATTGACATATCCTTGTGTATATTACTGAACTTCTGCCCCCTTCTCTGCAAGCCAAGCCTGTGAGGGATGAAGATCTAATACATAATTGTTTAAGGATCCTGCTACCTACTGTTGTCTGCTAAATCATTTGTATTTGACATACCTGGGTTGTGGGACTCTTTATGCTGAGACTACAGGTTACACAGAAAGATTGTGGAATATCTATTCTTGGACGTCTTTAAGGCCTAGATGTTCAAAGGCTGGGCTACAGTTGGGGATGGTCCTGCTTTGAGCAGGGGGTTAGGCTAGATGACCTCCTGAGGTCCCTGCCAACCTTTTCTATGATTCTATATAGCATTACTTCATAGCATGCATAGGTTGGGTTAGGTTAGGTTTAGTTGCAGGACATGCTATTTACTCTAAAGAACAAATGGGTATAAACCAGCCATGAATAAATGATGGTGGAAATGAAAAGGTTACTAACCATAAAAGCAGAGAGGTTTGGCACAGCATTCCCATAGCAGCAGTGGGGTCAGCAAGCTTTAACACAGAATTTAGGGCACGGACAGAAGTGATGTTTTGTCAGGTGATCACTCCCCTGAAGCACTCTGCAGCCATGTCCTGATAGAAGTGCATGGCTGCAGAGCACTTTAAAAATACTAGATTGTGTGATAATCTGAACCTTCATTACATCCACTCCAAACTGCAGCTTGACCCCCCAAACCCAACAGCAAACTTGTGTTGGGTTGGGGTTAGGGTGGGGGTGAGGAGGTTGCTGCAACTTGTGGTGCTGCCTGTGCAGTGCCATGAGTTAGTGGGGAGCTGCACATCTGTCAGTGCCCTGAGCGTATACGATGCAAGTGCTTGTGATAGCTGGGGGCTGGAGTAGATGACCAGACTTCCTTTTCAGCCTGCACGAAACCAAGAAGTTAAGAAACAACATCTTGGTTATTTATCCAGACATTTATTTATAGGATACTATAACGGGGCCCAGTGTGAAGGGGGAAGCAGTAAGATTCCTCCCTAAGAGGTGTACGAGTTCTGGACCTGTCCCCTAAGGGGATGCAGCCAGGGTTAAAGATGCAGCTAGCCCTGTCACTGTGATAGCCTATAACAGTTGTTTAGAGGCAATGGGCTCAGTGTCTCAGAAGGTTTCTTCCAATCCCATATACCCATTATCTGTGGTATGTAAGCGTTGTCCCCCACGAGGCCTTGATAGAGCTCAGCATCTCCTTAGTCACTGGGCTCTCCGCAGCCCCGTCTCTGCACCCACGCTGGTGTTGGGCTTTTCACGCTGAAACATGGCCCCAGTGAGGCCTCCTCTTCCCCAGTAGCCTCGGCCCAGTCCACTGGTTCATAAACAACAATCAAAATATGAGCCCCTGGGCTATAACATAGTACAACCAGATCAGGGTGTGCTCTGTCCCTTGAAAAGAGTCAAACGTCCCCCTGAGCCGTAAGTGTCTTGTAGCCCAGGGGCCCTGGTGAGCTCCTGGAGCCCCATCAGTCCTATAAGCAGCATATCAGGCAGCCACAGCATCTCTGCACAATTTCTCCTCTGGAGGCTCCTTCCCCTTGCTGCTGCCACAGAATTAAGTCCCATTAGTCTCCGCCCTGGGGTTTATATGTGCCCAGAGCCCTGTCTTCTTCCAGTCAGGTGACCGGGTGCAGATGCAGGCTAATTCCCTCGTTAGCCTACTGCCATAGTAACTTACCCCTGTGGAGTTTCTACCTGGCTCTTACAGCCCACTCCCTAGGCAGTTTCTGCTCTTAAACGAGCAGGCACTGCCCTGCGACACTGCCCCACCACTAGCAGTCCCCACACACCACCCAACCCCAGCAGGGTGTAGTTTGAGGTCATGCCCCAGGACCAGGAGCCTCCAGTCATCCCCATAGCTCCTGCCCTGTACTGCCAAGGTGTCACAAGCAGCAGCCCCAGCTGGGTTGTTGTTCTCCTAAAGCAGCAAACTGCTGTTAGCTTTTTTGTTCAGATCCCCTGTTCTTAAGAGGCACAGGTGGGCCCTGTTCCCAATCAGGCAGTTGTGCCCAACTGGGATGGCAGCAAAGCATGCTGCCTTGCTGCTGCTCAGGCCCCTGCAAGTAACAGGCCATACCTGGTGCTCTGTCACAGATGGATGCAGGTGCTGAGCCTGTTGCCAGAGCAGACCATAGACTGACTCGAGAAGGGTCAAAGTTGCAACTAGCCCTGTGACCATCATTGACCAAGTAACTAACTGGCTCACATATGTCAAAAAGACAAGCTAGCTAGGGCTGGGTTCAGAGCAAGATAAGGGAAAAATTGGCAGGTTGGATAAAAATAATTCCTTCAACTGTGCAGGTTCTGGGTCTTTACCTCCAGAAAATCGTAGGCACTGTCTTTTTCTTCCTTCCTCCTGCACTGTTGATGCCCTGAGTAAATTGTTTGGTTTGGGTTTTTAGTAACTTTTTGTTGGAAAAAAACATGCTATGAGCAACAGAACAACACGAACATGATCAATATTTATTGCTGGAATCTCACTGATTAAGATATGGCCATGCACTATTCCTGGCCATACTAATTCTATGAGTTTGTAATATTAGTTTCCCAAAGCCCCAGGGGCTGAAATCAAGAGACTGTAAGAAAATCTCAGCTTTCATTAAATAATGAAATACAGGAGCTTCTAGTTCTTATACTTGTGGAGAAAAGTGAGCGTGTCTGAAAGGCTCAGGAACTAGAAGGCAAATAAAAACAGCCTACATTTTATTATTTAAAAAATGTCATGATTTTTCAGCAATCTCATGATTTTGGGGTTGTGATTAATATTTTTAGGTGCAAGTGGTTGGTAATTATGGTCTATATGTGATCATAACTACCAACGAGAAAGACCAGAAAGAAAGGTGGTTTATATCCTCCAAGCTGACAAGTCAGTAGAAGCAAAATCTCCATGACACGTGCAAGTCAAGCAGCATATGAATGGGCAGTGAGAGGGGGCAGGAGGAAGATACCAATAGTTTCTGCAAACAGTGGGAAGAAAAGAAAAGAAAAGAAAAGAAAAGAAAAGAAAAGAAGCTCAGCCTGGGGATTGAGGGCACTGACAGATGTGCATCTTCCTGGTCTAACTCATGTCACTTCACAGAAAGTGCCATGAGTTAGACTGACAGATGTTTGCTGTTGGATTGGGAGGGTGCATGATCAAGCTCCACTTTGGAGCCAATCCAGTGAGAGATGCTGTGTGTCTGCAGCCTCTTCCCCTAGCTCTTCCCCTAGCTTTGCCCCCTGCCAGCTCTGGTGTTGTCTTAGCATGGGAGGGGGAGAAGGCAGGGAAGAGAGGTCTGTTCTGGAGTTTGCCTAGCCTGTGCTGGACCGGGCAGGGGGAGAGGGAGGGGGTGCTGACAGGTGGATTGGAGGGCCCTGCCTTGGGCGAGGGGGAAGGAGGGCTCCAATCCACCAACCTCACCCTCTAGTGCATGCTGGGCAAACCCCAGAGAGACCTCCCTCCCCTCCTTGCTCCCTCTTCCACCCTGCAGATAGCACTGGGGATGGGGTGGGCTGCATCAGCCCAGCACTGCTCCTGGCATGCACTAACAGAAGTTAATGAAGGTGCTGTGCTTTGGAGCACCTTCACCTGAAACCTCATTCAATGAGGCTTCATTTGTTGCATGATCGGGCACTTGTTAAGGCACTCTGCAGCCATGCACTTCAGTTAGCGCACGGCTGCAGAGTGCTTCAGGGGGCAGATCGCACAACACAATGTCACTCCTGTCAGTGCCCTGAAAGCAGGCCTAGCACCTTGTCTTCCACTGAAGAGCCATTCCTCCCTCGAGTCAGTGGGAATGAGGCATTAGGAAGTGCTGTAGATGCCTTGGCCAGCGGGTGCCTTTCCTGCACTGGCGAAACCAGAATTCGTGACCCACAGTTTCAAGGAGGCAATTCTGGTTTTACTCTCTCAAGAAGCCCTGCATACCAGAGGCTGACTCACATCATGACGCTGCAAACCCATACACCCACAGCTATACAAAAGGGCATTTCACCTTCAGCATCACTTGCATCCTTATTCACATACCTGTGGGGAGCAGCTCGGCCACAGTCCTGCTTCCTCCTATGAGAACAGGGCAGTTGTTAGCCTCGGGCTCTGAGAATGGCGTTGAGCAGAGATTTGCACAGACAGTTTCTGCTCTGGGAATGAAACCCTTAGAAATCCTGAAAAGGATTCTCAGCATTTGATAAAATGCTGATGACTGATTACACTGAGCTTCATTCACTGCACTGTTAAAGTGCATCCACTGCACTGACCAAGCTCACTCTCAGCTTGGTCTAAATTTAAGGAGACTTGCAACTGCCCCTGCGGGGTGGGGAAACCCACCAACATTAGAAGTAGCTGCGCTGGGGCTTGAGAACTAGAGTCTTTGCCACAGTCCTGTGCTAGACCACGCAGCCGCTCACTGCCCACCAGGCTGGTTCCCATCATCTCATTGTTTGCTGGTGCTCCCGTGTCGATCCGCATCCATCCATTGTCTCTCAGTCTATATTCTGAGCTCTTTGGGGCAGAGGCGGTTTTTGTTCTCCCTTGCCTCTGATAGCAGGACAGGGAACAAAGGAGTTTAAACTGCAGCAAAGGTGATTTAGAGTAAACCTGAGAAAAAACTTCCTTACTGTCAGAGCACTAGGACAGTGCAATAAGATGCTGAGGGAAGCCGTGGAAATAACCTTCACTGAAGGTTTCCAAGAAGTAGCTGGGATAAATGGGACTGTAACATCTTTCATCTGTGCGGGCAGTTGGATTGGATGATCCCCTCTGATTATATGATCCCTTTGTTGGCCGCCTCCTGTGCAGCCCCTTCCGTCTATTCAGTACTGGAACACAGGAAGTCATACAGAGGGTGTAAGACACTAGCCACTTGGAGTACACATTTCCCTGGGTAGCCCATATCCAGCTATTACACTTTTGCTCACTATCGTGGCAGGCTCCAGCATATTTTCTGAAAATAGTGTCTCGTTCCTACCGGCGTGTAAGCCAACACAGGGGGTTGAGGGGGGCAGAAAACAAGCACTGTTTCTTTCAAACTCACATTCACTCAGATTTAGGGTGAATCTCACGTCCTGATGTGTGTGCAATAGATTGTGCAGGTGACTTTTGTGGCAGCATCCAGGTGAGGGTGGACGTGTGTTTCCCTGGGGGCAAGTAGCAGGGGCCCAGTTTGTACCGCTGCTACTTGTCCCTGGGGAATGCCTGTGCCATGAGTGCCCTGACACATGGCAGGTTACCCTGGGTGGGGTAGGGGAGGTTGGGGCCAGCAATTGTGATGGCCCCAGCAGCCTCAACTGTGATCCTGGCAGCATTGTACCTAGGCTATTGGTGGCCCCAGGCAAACTTTTAGTATTGGGCCCCCCTTTGCTAGAGATAATAATAATAATAATAGAAGAATTACCATTTTCAGGCCCCCATTCTGTCCAGGCCCCAGGTGGCCACCCAATTCACCCATGCCAGTGTCTGGCTGGGGGTCCTGGGGGCCACCCAGGGTTGTGGCCATATCAAGAAACCTGGCCAGCAGCCCGAATGTGTCTCTGGCCAGCCAGGCTCCGGTTTTGGGCAGCACACACTGCCAGTACTTGCGCTGCCCCGCTCTTTTTTGGCATGAGTTTTTTTGACCACAGGATCTCCTGGGGTCAAAAAATCTCTCCGTGCTGCAATATAGCAATGTGGGGAATGCCTACACATGCGGTGTGTGGCTCCACAGACAAGTCTATGGTGCCACATACTGCATGCCCACACACCTCTGGATATGGCCTGTGGTTCTTTATGGTAGCATTGCGAATCAGGATATTGCTAAGATGGCAGACCACCTCTCCCAGGCCCTCCCCCTCCCATGCTAAGACAACACCAGAGCTGGCGGGAGGCTCAGCAGCAGTTGTAAGGGGCATTAACCCCCTGGCTTCTGGCTGTGCCAGCCTCCCCCTGTTGCCCTGGTGTCTCCCATGGGGTAACTGGTATTGACATCTAGAACACACATCTTGTTAGTTATCCCTCTGTGACGCAGTACTTGGCAAGGACCTCTTTTCAGGTGCTGTTTCATGCCAGCAAGACAGCTTGTACGAACCAGGACAGACCTGCACAGCTCCTCAGAAACGACTGGGACACCAGCCCCTTTGCTGATCTTGAAGCAAATGGGAGTGTCCTGGAGTATGCAGCCTGGTGGCCAGTGACTTGACTCAGCTCCAGTAGCTAGAATATTTTCCAGGGAGGCATTTTCACCCTTGTCCTTCGTAGCTAGGTCATTTGCCTGCGACTTTCTCCCTGGGTGGCACATACTTGCACAGCAGTTCTTTCTAATCGCATCTACCACATATAGCAATCTGAGTTGGTCATTCAGTGCCCATATGGCTGGAGGCCAGTCCACATGAGAAGCATGCAGTAGTTTTGGCTGCTTTATGCTCACCCTTGCTGATGTGGTCACTCACAAGTTTTCTGGGGGACTCCCATTGCCATTTGCTGTTGCTTTGATGTCTCTAGGCTTGGCAGGACTCTGCAAAGCCTCTTGTTGCTCTCAGCTGGTCTAGCTGCTGTGATGTCTCTCTCAAGTTTCAAGCAAGGGCTGAGCTGCAACATTTCCTATACATTCCCATCTCACGCTGCAAACCATATTGTCACATAGCATTGTGTCATAAAACGCACTTGTGGGATCCTGGTGTTAGGCTAGGGCATAAAGGCCCTGGTGAGCGCTGCAGTGGCTTTCCACCACTTCTCGAACCTGGGATAAGAATGTGTATTTCCTTTAAATACTGTTTCAGAGGAGGATAAAATGTTTCTTGACCTCAATGATGACCGCTGCGTGTGATGCGGCTTCTTTAGCCGTCAAGTGAAGAACAGCATGGGGTTTTCAGCCTGTGGCTCCATGAGAAGCTGGAGGACTGCAACCTACTCCACAGGCTCATTGTCCAGATGCCTAAATTACTTTATTCTTGTTTCCTCCAGGCCCAGTGCCGCCGGCCTGGAAGGCAAATCACTTTGAAGTCTGTTCCTGACAGATATGAGCAGGGGAGGATGCAGGGGGGGTGCAGTGGCACAGCTGGACCCCATTGGATTGGACTGCACCAGGGGGCTTTTTTGTAAAGTCCCCAAAGCAGGTAAGTATACCTGCCCATGCACACCTTTCCCTTCTCTGCTCAGGGGACTGAGCAGGATGGGAGAAGACAGCCTCTCTCTGCCCGTCACAGCCGTGGCTGCTGTCACGAAGCCCAGCCCCATGCAGGCCGTCTGTCCGGCCGGAGAGGCCAGGAGCAGAGCTCTCCCTGCCTCCAAGGCAACAGGGGCGAGGAGCAGGGAGGGGAAGGGGGCGATTCCTACCTGCTTTGGGGACTTTAAAAACTCTCTGAAGGCTCCCATGGCCAGTCTGTCCACACTGGTGGGTTGTGGGGGAGGACCCTGGGTGCAGCCACTGTTGTGTCCGGATGACGCTATAATGGGTCTTATACCAGGCAACGAGACTAAGACACGGTTGTCCTAAACTAAAGGCAAGTTTATTGAATGCTAACAGATACAATTCTAATTAAAATTGAAGTAGCAGTAGCAGTTTAAAACGTTGAGGTTTGTCGCTAGATGGTCACCACTCAAAATGTTGCGAATGCAACTTCACTGGTTGATCAGGCCGTGAAGTCTTGTCCAGGGCTCCTGGTTCCCACGTCTGATGTAGAGACAGGATCTTGGATCAATGGCAGGCTCTCTTCAGGCTTTCCTCAGGAGTGCTCTGGAGGGTACACTCTCTCACCTCTCTTTATATGCCATACAGCTTACATTTCTTAATACATAAAGTTAACTTAAGCCTCCTTCCTAACGCAGATTAATAATCTTGCTTGTTTGCCAAACATGGTACCCTTTAACTGGAATTTTCTATTCTGCGGTCATCTTTTCATCCTTAGGTGGGGTAGGTTTTACTCCGCCTGTTCCTCTTTTGCCCAGGTTATATTTATTCAATTCAGCTAGCCAGCTTCCCAATTCGTTTTAAGCCAAAGACAATTTTTTTCCATCTGCTCCTTTCACTGGTTGCAGGTCTTGACCACAATTCAAGCTAAGCATGAAGTTTGAGCTGAGCACAAAGGTCAAACCCAGGCTTGAAGGCCACCTCTGAAGCATTGGTGGCTGCTTCCTCACCCCCCTTTGCCAAATCCTGCCCCTGCCCCTGTTTGTACTACGTATTATTCCTTTTATTGCAAATAATAGCTGATTTAAAATAATCATGTGGAAGCAAGAGATGGGGAAAGAGTGAAATTAAAAAAAAAAAAAAAAAAGAGTCAAGCACTCTGTAGATGACCCTACATAATTATGTACTGCCTGGTCTCAAGCAGAACTTCCAGGCATCATTTTCCTTTGGAGGTAAGTCTCAGCTAAAGATAACGCAGGATATTTGCTCCCATCTAGTGGTTCAGCTCTGCATGCACAGTATTGGTATACGCCTCTTGCATGGACCTTTGCCTATGTCAGTGGTTCTCAATGCTTTTAGATCCAGGGCGTTTTGCAAAATGCCAGCTCTTAGTTTGTACTTGGTTTCTGAGTACAGAAAAGTAACGCAGCTGTTCTTGTGCTGCAAAGAGCTCAAAAAGACCACAACAGGGCAAAGTGTGTTAATGTCCCACTTTCTATGAATTCCCATTTGAAATCCCTGGGTTTATTTTGTGGATTGTGCTTGCACACCTAAGAATGCTAACGTTGCATGGCATGCTGCGGCACCCTTGAAAAGATCTCAAGGCCTCAGCACCTGGGCTGAGAATCGCTGGCCTAACTAAAAGACCGCTTGATACGAATCTATTCAGCAGCGGAGTAGACAATTTACACTCTTGCACAAACCCACCTGATGTGCAGCAAGGACTGAACTGGTAGCAAGTGGGGAACAAAATAAAACAGGATTCTGGCAAGAGGCAGCTACCCCTGCCCTGCGCTGTGCTGGTTTCTGCAGCACCCTCGCAGAATCCACTGCAGTAGCCAAGTCCTTCTGGAAGTATACCAGATATGATACAGCTCATAGCTGCTCGGTGGGATTTATTCTCTGTTGGACCCACCTCACCTGAGCATGATGTGGCTTGGGATGTGGAGGGGTGGAATTGGAGTGAGAAA
>JAGPOW010000304.1:10817259-10830109 GCA_030014935.1 Caiman crocodilus
AAACACTTTTATATTTGTAGGAGGCACAATTTCTATATACACTTCTGAGACAGAGGTCATTTGTTTAAATACCATATCCCAAACACAGTGCAAATCAGTTTAGTTTTTGGAAGCTAACAATATAGTGGCCCTCTGTTGCTCCGAGTTCCTTTGGAGTTATGCCAACCCAAAAAATGGGTCCAAAGTTTCCAGCATTAGCTTCAATTTGTAAAGAGAAGCATTTTGAAAAGACATCTGTTAAGAGCTGCTGTACATGGAAAACTGAAAAAGGGCAAGGCTAATTTAGTGAGAAGACCCCACTTAGCTATTACATGCATAACAGCCTCGATACTGTAAGTAAAAACCATTAGTAAAACATGTGGGCAGAACAATGTTAGAGGAGTCATCATTCAGAGAGCCCCTGTATGCCTGATTGTATCTTATATATCATATATGCACTTGGAAAAGGGCATTAGAAGACCTCATATGGGTAGATGTCAATACAAAATTATCAAGGGTCTTCTGCAATTTGTAATTTTCTACTCTACAGTGATTGCATTTATGCACTTGTCTTTCTGTCCATTTTCAGCTGAATGCATAACAATGAAATTACTATATAAAATGCTAAGTAACCTTTTCTCAGTCGCTGATGATACTTTATTACGTGCACACTATAATTCTGATCTAAAAGAGAAGTTTCATTATATCAAATCATACTTTACCAATAGTCAATCCAGCTGGATTTAGCCTTTTAACCTTCACTAGAATGATTATAAGTGTTGAAGTTACCTTTTGAAAAATAATTCCCTTGTCTAAAAAAAAAATCATGGCTTTCTTAATTGTTTAAAACTTATTTGATATGATGTCATATGATATGTTCTCACTGAATCCACCTTAATAAGGATAGTAAGGAAAATATTTTGGATGGGGTACCTGAACTTGAAACATCAAAGGCTCAAGGGTTTCGTTTTCAAAGACCAAAAGCAGAGTAGGATTTTCATTTATATTTCCCCTTTTTTAACGTTTTTCAAAAATTTGATGTTTTGATGAGAACACAATCCTGAAAGTTCAACTCACTTTACAGAGGTTTGAAAATTGAGCGCCCCATTTCTGAACCGGGGGGGGGTGGGGGAGGACGACACGACGGGACAACGCAGGGTTGGTTGAACTATTGATGAAAACATTTATCAAAACTTCAAAAGTTTGAACTTATTCAATCCCACACAGACTCCACTGCTTTTCTTTGCGATTGTGCTCATGAAAAGTAGCTGTGAAAGCCTGCCTCACAGTGCTTCACGTACACTTTGCACAAGTATACGTAACGGCACAGATGCAATGGCATGGCAAATCAGACTCTAGAGCTCTAATAGGACTGTTATTAAGTTAACTAGTGATGTTTAATATTCAGTGACCAAATCATCATTTAATAATACACCCCCCCAAACAAGCAGTGCTTGCTCGATAACACTTTCCAGGGCTTATATTTTAATTTCTATAGCTCTTTTTTTCTGGCATTTACTTAGTGACTTTCCTAGCCAGTCTTCAGTGGCAACTTCCGCTGCCACCCTTTGATGATATTAGAGCTGTAACACACACCTATAGGCAACATTTATGATGTGTATAAAGAGTGTCCTTCCTTTCAAAACCAGTGATCTTCAAAAAAATCTTTAAAAATGAGATATTATACATCTGTCACGGTTAGGTCCGCCACGGAGGGCCGTGATCTCCCTGAGGTCCCTCTCGCCGTGTCAAAGTCCGGCCCAAGGGCACTCTCTTATTCTCGCCCGCTACATCTTTGCTCTTGGATATATTGGGAGGCTGCCTTACACCTCCTTGGGCACGGCTAATCGGGACCTCTGTCCCCGTGATCTCCCGGACCACCTTTTTATGATAAAATCTCCCAGTCCAATGGGTGCTTCTCAGTCACCATAGCCTTATGGGCTACGCGTGGCCCTAATACCACGCTCCAAGCCTCGCAGATGGGAAAGACGTCGTCTAGTCAAAAATGAACACCTGCTTTCTCGGGTCCTCGTCTGTAATCTAGCCCGCTCTCTCGGGCCTTCTGTGTACGTTGGGACTGCTGCCCCTCGCTGGGGCTCCCGATGCCCGCTCTGGGACTCGGTATCAAGCCTCCGGTCCTTCAGGCCCACCGCGCTGCTTCCCCCTTTGCTGGACGCTGTACTGCTATCCCCTTTTCCTGGGGGGGACCACCGCAGCACCCTGTCCTTCTCTTGGGACGCTGTACCGCTAACCCCTTTTCTTGAGGTCTACCACAGCACCCTGCCCCTGTCTTGGGGTTTTCTGCAGTGCTAGCCTATAACCGGCTTCTCAAATATCGCCCCTCTCTAGGGCTCCTTAAAATCCTTCCCCTGTCTGGGGCTCATCATGCCCATGCCTGGCCCCTTCTAATGCCCCTCTCTGGGCTTCTCACAGTTGCCCCCTTCCTGGGGCTAGCGGTCTGTGCATCCCATGCTACTACAGCCTCTCTGGCGCTGAATTGCACCCTCCCGGGCACTAGCGCCACACCTCCCTGTGGGTCCTTGTGAAAATACTGCACCCCCACTGGCGCTGGGGTCCCCATGTCACCGGGGTTGCCCCTATGAGGCCTCCTCCAACCCCTAATAGCCTCACCCAAACCACTGGTGTAATACCAATGCTAACAAAACACAACACAAGCCTCCTGGCTATAACTAAACATAAGGCACCTGGCCATAACAACATCGCTCCCCTGCCTGGGGGGTCGCCGTCCTTCAGTCTGCTCGAGCGGCATTCGCCTCTTTGCTCCAGGAGCTCCTGCCCCTCTGGCTGCTGGCAGGGAGCTGCTAGCCTAGCCTTGGCTCTGGGCTTTATAAGAGCCAGGCCCTGCCCCTTCCCATCAGCTGACCGCCGCCAGATGTGGTCATTGGTTGCCCTGGCAACTCGCAGCTGTGCTCATTCTCACTGCCTGGGCTTTTCCCCAGCAGCTTTCACCCTCTAGGAGCGGGGCAGCGAGGTGCTCCGCGACAACATCAAAGAGAGTATAAATTATGAGTCTGATTGGGACAGAACTAGTAATGTCACTCAATAATTTTGACAATTACTGTCTTATGAGATACTAATTTGCACCTCAGCTTTGTATTTCTACAGAAGCACACTCAATGAGCTGTCAATTAACATGTACATTATTTCAGCTTTCTTTGTGGCACTTCTTCATTACTGATTTTAGATCTAGGGCCTAATCTCGCAAACAGTTACTAGCAGGTGTGTTGCTGACCACGCTGACACCCTCCTAGTCCTGTTTGCGGGATCAAGCTCTTAGTTCTCGCCCTGCAAAGGCAGTGTGCTACCCAGCAAAATAGGATGACCTCAGTTAACACATAATCCTCTGGTGCTGTAGAGCCAAAGCCGGGGACAACCGTGACACAGTGTTATATAAACCGTTAGCTGTGTTTCTGGCTCCTACTGCCATTTTCAGCCAACCTAAATAGAAACCCTGGGGTTGCTCCGGTTTGGTGTAAGGAACCTAGCTCTGGACAGAGGCTGCTCTGAGCGCAGAAGCATGCAGGTGCAATCACTTAACTTATGCTTACATCCTTATTGCATGTGGTTCAGGACTTATTAATTCAGTTGCTTATCACATAAAGCAGCAGAATCACCCACAGCTGCTGTTGGTTGGTGTGCCCCCGACTTCAGATTATCCACAGCTGGGGTGAGTGGTGCTTACTTGCAACCGCGAGCAGGAGGAAGGTGCCTTTTGCTGGAGCGAGGGTATAGTGTGGAAGTTGTAGCTGTTCTAGATCAGGGAAGTCCCTGCGTTACAACTCCATGGGCAAAGACTGAGAAAATTGTCTGGGAAGGGAAAGCTTTTCCTGGGAGATACTAGCCCTCTGTCAAATCTGGATGAGCTGCAACTTCCCTCTCCTCCTCTGTCATTCACTACTCTCAGTTCAGGTCTGGGGAATGAAAGGGAAAAAGGATAGTTTCTTTCCTGCTGCGAGGAAGAGGTGGGGAGGTGAAGTATTGAAATCATTCAGAGAAGACATGGAGCAAAGGACTGGGCAAGGGGATGCTAACGTAAGCTCCACTCCTGCTGGCTCGGTCCCTTTATGACTTAATAGGGAAGTCTGCTGATTTATTTCTTATTAATAGCAGTGCCCTCATCAACTTCATTTTTGACTGATTTCCTGGAAAAAATCTTTCTCAAACTTGGTTTCTTATTTTGATTTTCAGTTCTTCCACCTGGGAGTGGAAGCCCTTCCTGGCACTCTTATCTAAAGCACTCGATCAAATGTAAACTCCACCTTAAACCTTGCTTTTCTACTGAAAACTCCCTCAGATCCCTGGAGGTTTGTACAGACTTGTTGTCCGCAAATGTTTTAACCTAACATTATTTCTCACTACATATGAAACATCACTAGTAGTTAACTCAAGCACATTCATGTTAAAGCTTTAGAGTCTGATTTGCCATGTCATTGCACCCAGGGGATCCCTTGTCACGAAGAACTACCCCATTTTGTAGTAGGTGCTATACACCCCCAGGAAAAAAAGGCCAGTTTTGCTCCAAGGAGTTAATACCTTTGTGAAGTTGGCAGGGAGTATTATCCTGATTTTTGCGATGTGGAAAGTTGGGCATATTGAGGCTGTGGTTAGATCTATGTGGGAGTTGGGGAAAGAGTTGTGCTGTGTGTAGACATACACAAGATGGCCTTCTTCAAACCAGCTTTGCTTCTGATAGCTGTGGAGCTGTCACAGGATGGCCCTTTTCCTGGATCCAGCCCAGCTTCATCTTCACTGTGATCACTGCCTGAGCTGGGGAGGTTAAACCTAAAGGTCTACACACCCCGCAGACACTGCGTGGTGGCTTTGCCAGGTCCCAGAGGAAATCCATAGCGGAGCCAGAAATACAAGCCAGATCTCTGCCTTCCTTGCATAACCCATGATGAGTGCAACCACTCTTCTGTCTCTACATCAACCAAGTCCTTTCTAACCAGCAACAGGCAGAAACATTATGGGTCCAGGACAGTGGGCAGAGGGTTGGCATGGGACTCTCTTGCTTATGGGGTATATGAATTATGTGCCGATAAACAAATGAGGCTTTCTCTTGGTTGTGGAACTGTTCATCAGATGCATTTATGGCAGATATTTAATGGCTGGATCAATTCTTTTGCCTCTAAGTTACTGTGGATATAAAATGCAGCAGGACGGTACCGAATACCAGGCCACCACTATTCTGTTTATTACCCTTTCTAAAGGGTTTTTAATGCAGCTCTGTCACAGAGTGGCTGGCCCCTTTTATGGGTCAATGGGCCCAGACATGGGTTGCTTCTTAGCTGAATCCGCGGGCCTGGGCTTAGGCTTGGGTAAAAAGGAGTTAGGTGATTAAATACCTCTTGAAGGTACTTTGTCCTGATTCTTATGAAGACCAGCAAAAGCAGAGAGAAGCAGGGAACTGGTAAGCACCTGGAGTAGGAGAAAAGAGCTCGGCTACTAGATAGGTCTCAGGCAGGTGACTTGGGGAATGAGACTCGTCCCCACAAGGCTTTTGTGAGTTCCTGAGTGAGGGTGAAAGTCTGGAGAGGAGAGAAGAAAAAGCCTCTGAGGACCACAGCTTGCAATGGGTAGAGGAATTGCTCTGTTTTGATGTTTTGCCAAAGTTTGCTCTTAACCCACCCCATATCCGCATTAAGGCTAGGGCCTGAAATAGCCTCTGGTTACGTCTACATGGCAGACCATGGTGGGACACAGAAATGCTAGAGTATAATCCTCGCCAGAGCAGTATGGAGCTCAGCACCGGCTAGTTCGCACTGCTGCTATGTCATAGACATAGCTGTTGGCCTAACACTGGTCCTTTCCTGGGCCGGGAGTTAGCCCGTTGGTGCATGGGGACTTCCTACCTTAAACTAAAAGCCAGCTACACTCATGCCTCAAGGACTTCTTCACAAGGCTGGGATAACATGGGCACGGGGCTGGCATACAGAATTACCATGAACTAAAACAAGTCTCAGCTGCTGGCAGATAAATGAATGTGAGGTTTAAATGTCCCAGTTGTTCTGGGACTCCCCTGCTGTTTGTTAGTAAGAAACTATATAGCTCCCGTTTCTGTAGCTGGAGAATGACTGCTGCATGGCCTTCGCATCTGTAGATGGCACTCTGAGATAGCAGAGTTTTACTGGCAAGCTCCACTATTTTTAGGCAGGCGTAGATCTGGCATTGACACTACCTTTTTTGGCTTTTTTTTTGATAACCTCAACATTTTTCCAACCCAAAGCTTCTCCCACTAAATGTGCATGTGGAGCTTGAGGGGAGCAAAACACTGCCTGGATTATCTCCAAACCTTTTGCTACCTCTGGATTTTAAGGCTGTTTGTTATATTCTTTACTTTTGTACCTAGAACAGCCTCAGTTTTGGAGCAGCTGTCCTCCTGGTGAATTATTCCTCCCCTCTTTTCTGAGTGCCACGACGTAGTTATTGGCTATTCTAGAGCTCTGCCGCGGGGCAAGGAAGACACCAGCAGAAGGACCGTGGTTCATATTGTGCAGGCCCCTTTACCTCATCCTGGCACCATTAAGGGGTATTAAAGTGAATGTAGGTATAATTTAAATGCATATTAAAGTTCCTTTATGCTGCCAGAAAGGTGTAAAGGGACGCTGGAATGAATATGAATGATGCCAGGGCTGGTGAAACGTGATGTGAATGAGAAGCACTGCATTTAGCCATTTGGCTCTGGCCCAGAGGACCTGCTTTCCATAAATGCTTGTCGTGGTCTAAACTCGCCTATGAGGAACAACGGTGAGTCGGATGTTTTCACCCTCTCGCGGTGCTCTGGCTCTGTAGTTTCACCCTGCCTTGCAAATTGTAGCATCTTTGGTTAGAAATGCCAACAGCTCCTTCAGCTTCTACCATGCTTCTCTGCTTCCTCAAGGATTGGATTTGGTTGTGGCTCAGCATGCAGAACAGCTGAAAGAGATGTCTGTAGCATGAGCAATGTCGTCTGCAGGCGTATCCCTGACTGGTCGAGATGGGATTTTCTGTGATCAACATTGGCTCCTCCTCTATTCCAGCTCAGTCAATGGTGGAGGATGGATGATGGCAACAGCACTATACGAGTAGTGAACTCTAAGCTATGGGGACTACAGCTAAGTGTGAAACAGTTCCCCATCCTGCAAACATTGCTGTGATTCAGAACTGTGGGTTTTTTCCTGCTCTGCCCTAGAACGAAAGAAAGGCCGTTCTCCATCAGCTCTAACGAGAAGGCACAGCCGTATGAAAAGATCTTAGCTGCTTAGTTAGGAAGTTGAAAGCTTGAGTGATTTACGATAGTCTCATTCTGTCCTGTGTCCTCAAAGCTAAACTTTTGCCCTTTGCAAAATGAAGATCTGCTGTCACATCTGACCCCTACCTTAATGAGGCTGGTTCTTTTTACTTCAGTATAATTACTGCATCTTATGCTAGAGAGCTCCCTCCTCCCCTGCCACCCCTTTCTGCAATTCACTTATTATGATGATCCTTGTACTAGGAAGCTCCTTCTCCATGGATGAAGGGGCTGGCCTTTATACCTAGTTTAATTCCTGGAAGATATTGTCTAATGGTACAGAACTTAAGCAGAGAACATTAAAACACTTAGCAAAACCTGTGTAGGAATATAATTAGAATGGGTTGAAAAGGAACAAATATTTCCTTTGGAAAACATTGCAATAAACGTTGTCCTTTTTGCATTGGAAATTGTGCGTCTCAGCCTTCTCTGTAGCTTTGATGTAGGTAACCTGTATCTGTCAGAAGTACTAATCTCCCCTTGCTCTAAGCATAACTTCTAATTTTTTGTGGCAGATCCTTTTTGTGTTGCAAGTGAACCCAAGTCTTGGGCAATCTGCTTTCAAGCTACCGTAGAACTAGGCAGAGGCCATTCATAGCTCTGTCTTGATCTCACAGGCTTGGTCCTGGGTGCAGCCTGGCCTCAGATAGACGTGCAGTTTCATCTAGGAGAGAAGAGGAGAAAAATTGTGGGAGCAACCAAGGGTAAATTTCTTTCAAGAGAGTTTCTCCTAGGAGAGTGAATGTGTATACGTGCTCATACCACAGGCTTACCATGGGCAGTCTGGATTAGCTAATCAGGACTGCCCTATGCACTGCTGCCATCTGTTGCTAGGCAGAGGAAGGGAGCCCGTAGAGCTGGGGAAAGGGAGGGCACAATTTGGCCCCACAGGCCACAAATGCAGCTATGGGGAGCTGCTGCACTCCTTCCCCCACAACAGCCTGGAGCTTATGTACCACCACCAGCGGCACACAGCTCCAGCCCCAACCCCCGCCTGCCTTGCCTTTCTAGGCAACCCAGGCAGCAGCAGTGGCTCCGTCTGGCTGCCACCACCACTGTCCCCAGTCCCGTGATACTGGCACAGATCCATGTGCACAGCCCTAACCCCGGCTCACTCTGCGCCTACTCTGGACTCAGCCCGGCAGAGTAGAGCAGCCAGCACCCACACGCACAGCCCTGCCCCAGCCTGCCCCACTCCCACTCTGCACCGCCTGGCCACATTGGGCAGCAGCTGCTGCTGGGCCGGGGAAAAGCACCCCCTTGCCCCTCGCTGCTGCCGCGCCCTTCTTGCTGCAGCTGTCCAGAGCCCGTGCCTGGGCTGCCCTGAAGTTTCTCTCCATCGCCATCACTGCCACCATCCCTGTGGCTCTTCTCCACCACTGTTGCTGCTGCCAGCCCCTTCTTGCTTCAGTGAAAGGGAGGGGGCGCTTTTCCCCAATGCAGAGCATCAGCTGCTGCTTAGCATAGGTGGGCAGTCTGCTGCTTAGCAGGGTGAGTCAGGTTGGGGTTTGTGTGCTGGTTCCAGCTGCTCCAGAGCTGCTCTGCTCTGCTGGGTTGAGTCTGGAGCAGATATGGGGTGGGCTGGGGTCTGGGCTATGTGCATGGGTCCCTGCCAGTACCATGGGGCTGGGGCCAGCAACAGGAGCAGCTGGAAGGAGCTGCCACTGCCTGGGCTGCATAGAAAGACAGTCCAGTTGCAGAACTGCTTCAGCCCGCTATGTGCCCAGGGGGTAGCATGGGTAACGTGCCATGGGCTGGATGGCGTCCGGGCCAGGAGGGACCAAGATACCAGCTGCAGGCTGGACAGAGTCCCTCCATGGGCCAGATCTGGCCCATGGGCCATATTTTGCCCGCCCCTGCTGTAGAGCATACTGAGGTTGTGCAGCCAGGGCGAGGCCTCTGCACACGTGTCAGCCCTGAACATTTTCCACTCTTCAGGGCCTCAGTATTTGAATCTCTATACATGTGGCTTTGGGTAAATTATCATGGTAGGAAGACATACCTGGGAGAGCTCCCAGGTTATTTGAATGTGTGCACACAGCCTCCATCTGACACCCTGCCTGCCTTCTAGATGCTCCAGTCCAGCCACTCCAGTCCCTTTAAACAAACTTCCCCAGGGCCCTCATTGTTTAAGCACTCAGAGCCTGCCTCGTGATGGGGTTAATATTTCTAGAGATGACGTGGTAGGAGAGCAAGGAACAGAGCTGTAGCAAAGGACTTTCTTGATTGCAGGCACTTTATTGTTGACAAACCATGCAAAAAAGTTCCAGGCTTTTAAAGTATAGCTTTGGTGCCATCACTCCAAACACCAGAAGCATGAGGTCATTAAAATAATGTTGGGTCCTTTTTATTTGCCTCCTTGTTTCTGTTGGGGTATGCTTGGGCCATGCTGAGAGAAGTTTGAAAATGATGAATAAAAAATCATTAAAAAAGCAATCTTAAAAAAATTAATCCTGTATGTAGGTCTGTAAGAATAATGCCAAAGAGCCTAAAACTGGAAATAAAATGGGAAGGGTTGGGAATCTGGTTTCAGCTGGCTGGTTCAAGCACCAGAAGCTAGACTGTCCTCAACTGGAATATGACTAAGCAGGTTGTCCCATCTGTCTTGGTACAAATTTTGATTTCTCTGTGTTTTGCTTATATTTATATGGAGATTGCAGGGAGTGGTGGGGTGTCTAGCAGATGCTGCCAGAGGCTTTAAACGCTTTTTCTGTCATTGCAACTTTGGCTGAATTTTATTCTGTTCAAACACTTGTAATAAAAACTTTTCATTCTGTAACAAAAAACTTTTTGCTGGGCCTTCAGGGCATGCTGAAATCATGCAGGAGGCACTCGCCTTTTTGCACAAACACCATTTTAGGCCCCAAATCAGCAAACCGCTTTGCTTAATTAGAACATTTAGCTGAAGATTTCCACCGTGTCTCTTGCTGCCAGTGACTGATGAGCCGGTGAAACTGGGCTTTGTCTGTAGGTGGCAGCAAATCTTCCTAAATAAAATCATGTTTCGTCTTACAACTAATTTTAGTATCTGCATCAACAGTCGTGAAGTTTAATGCATTTGAGAAAAGGAGAGGCTTACAAATGTAGGAATTAGCAGTGCTGACCGTGTCTGTGCCATCTACTGTGCATGCATGTCTGTGGCTTGTTTACCATGACATTAATACTCTCCACAAGTTATTGTTGCATATCTCGTGTTGTGGACGACGACAGTGTCACAAGAGCAAGGGGGCTGAGTTGAGCGGGATGCAGGCGGAGGTGGCTATACAAGGCTATGTGCCCTAAACACTTCTTGTGGCACAATTCGCAGGGCTGCAAAGTGCTGCATCCTTTGCCTTGGTGCTTTTCCTGCCCCAGGGCAGGCTGTTGCTGTGCAAAAAGGATTGTACCTTCCCTCATCTGAGTGCTCCACAGCTGCTTATTTATAAATTTGAGCTTCAAGGAATTGGATAGTAGGTTGTACTCCAACCAGAGTTGCTGGGATATCTTTATATTATTCACCCAAGGCATATGCCCAGCCCATCACAGCTGGGTCTCTGACATTAAAACCTCAATGGTTGTGCCATTGGCATGTTGCAGGTCTTCATTATTGTTCAGCTTGTTCCACCATCTCATTGCATCGGGCATAAAAGCGCATCTGATGCACTTTGCATCCATCAACTGGTGACCTTCCAGGCAATGTCCAAGCCTCGGTCCCCAACAACAGCCTGGCAAGCATGATAGCTTTGTATGCTCTTTATTTGATGGTGAGCTTGATGCTGTGCTGACTCCTTGCTCACTAGGTTCTCACATCCAGAAAGCTAGTTTAATCTTTGACAGTATTGCTATCTCCACATCAATGCTGACACAATTGTTCAAAACACTATGGAGATAAATGAAGTCATCCACACGCTGGAGTTCACTTCTGCTGGTGGATATGGAAAGAGCAGAAATCATTCTTCTGGGGCCGGTTAAAATTACCTCTATGATCTTTGAGCTGTTCATTAGCCCCAAGCCTGTTACGAAGGCCAAGAAGTGGTCTAACAACTGCTGACAATCCCAGAGTGGGCTATTACACTTATCACTGGTGTACAAAATTTCCTGTCTGGTCCATTTGACAACCTTAGGCACAGCATGAAGTCTGGAGAGGTCAAACAACCCTCCAGCAGCTCAGAAGCAAGTCCATTTGCCTTGAGATTTATCTAGCACTGCAATCTACAGAACAGAACAGTACAAATCCACTTGGCCTTATCTGACGCTGCTCATCGGAGGGAAAGGATCAGATATGAAACCATTAACCTTTGCCCTCCATGCCTCCTATTGTGCAGCTATAAGATTCAAAGAAATATTCTTGGACTGCCAGAGGGCTTGAAAGTCCAGGTCACTTCACTGTGCCAAAAGCTTTCTTCAAATAGGTAAAACCTACGTAGAAATTGAGGCTCCCCAGACCCGGTATGTGGAGCAGTGAAAATCACATCATCTATATGTAGCTTGTCCAGAGCCCTCACTGTGGCGTTGAACACTTCCTGCTTGTAATGTGCAATGGCAGTCAGTGGAGGAGAAGCCAAAGGAGGGTCTTGCCAGCTGTGGCCAGCAGGATACTGTCCTATAGTTATTTATGATTGGATTTCTCCTCTTTTTTTTGTCCTTCATAGAGTTTGGTGACTGCAGGGGGTTCAGTGGGGCTATCCTTATGTCCCGAATGCAGAAAAGTTGGGGCAATTGCTCAGTCAAGAGCTTGCAACTGAGTTCATGGATTTTGGTGGGGATGCTGTACGGACCAGGAATCTTGCTGCTCATCTTGGATGCCGCTTCAGCGATCCCACATACGGTTGGCTTCTTGTGTGTACAGTGCAGTCCAATGCGACTTCCTCGGAAGCTTGGTCAATACTGGGTAGATATTGAAAGTTGTGTCCAATTGTCACGGCGGTGTCCTTCAGGAGGGCCGTGATCTCCTGAAGGCCCTCCACCTGCACCAAGTCCGGCCCAAGGCACCCTCAATTCTCACCCGCCACGTCTTTGTTCTTAATAAGTATACGATGGGAGGCTGCCTTCTACCGCCTTGGGCGCGGCGTATTGGGACCTTCGTTCCCATGATCTCTCGGACTCACCAGAATGGTCCCCCATATGATGGGTGTCCTCCAGGCACCCCTGGGCCGTCTCTATATTCTCACCCACTCCAGGCCCCCCGTCAGTGCCCCCTCTCCTCTAGGGCCCTCTCATCAATGTTGCCACTCGTGGGCCCTCTCATCACCACCCACTCTTTGGGGCCACCCAGCGAGCCACCGGTCTTCTCGGCCCACCGCACGACTACCCTCTTCTTAGGCCGGGCGTACTGTGCTACTATCCCCTTTTCAACCAGGGGACCACTGCAGCACTTGCCCTTTTTTAGGTGGCGTTGTGCTGCTAACCCCGATCTCTGGGCCCACTGCAGCACCCTGCCCCTGGCGGGGGTCTATTGCCGTGCTAGCCTAATGCTGTGCTCGCTCTTTGACTTGCCCTTCTTGGGCTTCTCAATAGTGCCCCTCGTCTGGGCTTCTCAATAGGACTGCCCCCTTCTAGGGCTCCTCATGGGCTCCTTAAAATACTTCCCCTCATCTGGGC
>JAGPOW010000304.1:10840189-10851156 GCA_030014935.1 Caiman crocodilus
TTTTTTTTTTTTTATACAGTCCTGGTTCTTTGCAAAGCACATCCACGTAGACCAGTTTCCTTGAACAGAGGAGGCATCAAGCTATACAAGGTGGTTTCTTTGCTTGCAGCTCCAAGCCTTTTTCGCTCACAGAAAACTCCCTTTAGGGGCAGGTTAGCAGTGCTCATATTGCTACGTCTGATAGATCCTTGCTGCTTTCCTCCAGCCTCTGTGCTCCTTCTTTTATTCCGTTTTTAGTTGAAATGACGGGGAATTCTTCTTTCATTGTGGACTGCTTGACAGGCTTATGAAAGGGATTGCATGATGAGAGTGGGGGTGGGAGGTGGACTAAATGACCCAGGAAGTCTCTTTCAGGGTGGGTAAAGTTGCACTTACACAAAATAAAGGGCACTTAAAACACAAATAGCCACAAGTTAATTAGCTTTAACTTGTGCTAAGTGACTCCAGAAGAGGCATCACATTTGAACCTAGCTTGCCCAACTAATAGCTGATTGAATCAGCTTTAGATAAAAGTGCCAAAAAGCACTGCTGAAACGTGTGATCTGTACAGATGCTGGGGAGCCGGGTCCAACTAATGTACTTCTGGTAAAGCAAGCGCTGTTGTGTTTTTGTGTTTGTTTTTTGTTTTAGGTTTTTTTTTAATGTCTGTTAGCAGCCTGAATGTCTCAAAGTTATACCACTTCAGCTGAGGGTTAATTCTAGGTTGTGCTACCCAGCTCATGTTAGGGTAACCTCAGTCTGCTCCACAGAGATAAAACAAAGCAATTTGCAGTCCTTTGGTGCTCCAGGATGTGCGGCATCCATCTCCCCACCCCGAGCAGGGGGAGAGCCCAGGGTCTTGGCTCTTAGCCACACCCCTGTTCAACAGCCCCCTGGTGGTAAGTCAGAGGGAAGTAGCAGGGAAGAAATGCTATTAACCCTTAACGTGCAACTGCTCACAGCTGTATGAGTCACATTCTGACTTTAACACAGTTTAACGTTCCACAGATTCAGTAGGGTCTACGTGTCGTGTAACGTCACCCTCAGCTCCTGTTTTGATATTTTACTGTTGTCCTTTTGGAAACAGCAATAACCAAATAGTTGTTGCTGCACATTTGTGTCTTTACCTTCCCTCTGATCTACCTGCCCCCCGCCACAAAAGATTTGACAAGGGAGGGATGAAAGTGGTGAGAAATTTGTTTTTTTCAGGGGAGCAAACTTAATCAATGGGAGCACCAAAAATTTTGGTTTAAAAAACCCAAAATGATATGAAACGCTATTCAACCAGAAAATTATTTAAAAAACCCCCCAAAATAAAAACACAGATTCTACATTTTTCATGGAAATTTTTGATTAAAATGCAAAAAAAAGTCTTTTCCCTATGTGTTAAACAGCTTAACTGAACCTGGAAGATCTTCCTATGGAAGTTGTGTTTAACAAATCGAATTAGTTGTCAAATTAACATGCTGCTCTTGGAGGCAGAAACACCAGGCTGTGCCAGTGACTAGACCAGCCGTGGTGGGGGCTACCATTCTCTTACATCCCTTCAAAGTGGGTGCTTAGGGTGGGTGCCCTGGCTGCCTACCCTTCATTATGCTACTGGCTGTTCTTACCGAGAAGGCTCAGGGCAGCTTACAATTTAAACTTGTGTTTTAACAAACAACCCCCAAGATATAAAACAGTAACAGACTCCGCAGCGGACCAGGCTATGCAGAACACCAGACTGGATAGTCTCCATGACGGAGCCTATGGAGCCTGTCCATAGAGTCCACACTCCTTCCTTGTGTGCACACAAACTCCTGTTCACTGCATCATTGTGCTAGTGTAGATCTGGGGGTAGAGTTTGACCACCAATGTCTAATATTAAGCATTTCTTCTGTATTCTGGTGCCCCAAATTAGGTATCTGCCTATGTGAATCTTGGTTGGACAAGAAGAAAGGGGGAGAGCTTATTGTGACTTGATATGAATTAATCTAGCAGTCTTTTTCTATGAATGAAGCTCCAATCCTGCTGTAGCAAAAATCAGCTGGAAAAGGAGCGGGTCCTAACTGAGCCTGATTCCATTGTTCAGATAAGGGGTGAGGAGGGGGGATATTACAGTTTATTTTCCACCAGGCTTATATAAGGCAAGTTGTAAAAAATGCACAGCTCAGCAAAGGATGCATTTGTGCAACATAACAGTTTGTGTTTGGCAAATGGAATAGTTTAATTGATTTGCAGGCAGTAAAAGCTGGGTTAAATTGCTCTTGGAATACATTTTTCTAGCACATGGTGTAATTTAGTTGCTGAATTGCCTCTCCCATGGCAAATAAGGTGTGGTGTTTATTGCTTACCTCCATGTAACAATGTTTGCGAGCTGCTGCTCAGTGTGATTGTTGCAGAGTCAGACTTCTATAAAATTCCACTTTTTTGCCCAAGATTCCTGGAACAAGCACTCTGCCGTGCCTTTAAAAGGGATTGTCATTGTGACCAACATGTCCCTGATTTGGAGTTGGTGCTTCTTGAATGCTAGGGGAGGGCAGAGGTGTAAAGAGGATCTGAAGGACCGTGATCCTGATCCTTAACCCACTCACTCTCCAGTATGACATAGAGCAGCCCCGATGTTGCTCTAGCTTATGGAAGCTTCTCAAACTCCTCTATAGGGTCCGAGTACCTGGAGTGTAATGCACTTTGGTTGCACCTCCTAGGAAGCTGTAACCATTATTTCCCAATTCAAACATCTGTATTAACTGGGGAACAAAATAATATAGTAGAACCATCTGCTGGGGAAAGTTGCAAGGAGAAGGAGCGGCATAGACTCCTTTTATGTGTAGGAGATTTGCCCTCAGGGTGGCACAGAAGAGGGGACAGGAGCCAAATCCTGCTCCTGCTACAGTTGAAGTCAGTGGGAGCTTTGCTATTGGCCACACGCAGAACAGACGGTATAGCATACCTCACCTTGCTGTTCTGGTGGTATGTGGCATTGCTTGCTTGAGCAAGTCCCAGTTCATGGCAGCCCCAAAGGACACGCTCAATTTGCATTTATTGACATCAGCAGGGGTTGGGCATGTGTTTGAAGTTAAGCATGTCTTAGAGTGAATAAGTTGGTCTAATAAAAGATACCACATCTACTCAAAGAACCTTGCCTGCCTGAATAAGACCTTTTCTGAAGTGGGGCCTTGAGTTCTTATAAGCCCATGGATGTTGGATGATCACGTGAGCTGTTACACATGTGGCTCCTATGCCATGGCTTGAATGATGGTTCATGTACGAGCATTGGTGTGTGCTGCAATGTCTGATCTAGGGACCTACACATCCAAAAGCTTAAGCAGCTAAAGCTTGAAGTAAAGAGCTGAGCTGTTGTGACTGAGAGCTGTATCTGACCAGGGTTTTCTGTGGATCTGACACAGAAGGGGTCCCATAGTATGCATTCCCCATGGCGTTATGCTAGTATGCTAAAAGCTTGTTCAATATCCTTTTTACTGGATCTATTTATACTGTGAGTATGTGTGTTTTCAATGATGAATACAGATCTTTGAATTAAGAAATGGATTTTGCTTCATGCTAATGTTGCTTTGATACTTAGTTCTCTACAAAATGGCTGTCTGGTCTATGTGCATGCAGTATCAGGTGGATCTTAATAGCAGGCCGGTGATATTCCTCTCTTTTTACCTTTTAAAATCACCCTTTCAATTAGCATATTCTGTGTCCCTCTGGAGGATAAAATGAACACTGGCTTTGATGTTCTTTGGTCCTTGGTCTTTCCTTAAAGGGGGCATTGGACATGATTTCCTATATGTTCTGGGTTTGTACAAAAGTCCCAAACCTTGGGAATTTCTACCCTCACTGCAAAATCAGTGGAGTTTTGTTCACTGAAGATGACTGCAAATCATTCCAGTAATGCAAGAAAAAAGCCTACGTAGTGTACTGGATAAATATGCCAGTGGCACAACACTATGGGCAATAATTTCAGAGTTGGCCATTTCAATAATTTAACTCGCAGATCAAAATGCAGCATCCTGATTTTAAAAAACATCTTGACAGATGTGTTTAATATTGCTTTGGCTTTTGCAGTATAGTTGTGTGTTGGGGAATCAGGGTAGGGGAAAGATATATTTTAAGATGGTAAAGAGAGAGTGTTCCAGTGTCTTGTCTCCACTGGGGTCATAGGCTGAGTATAGGTCATGGGTTTCACTACGGGAAAATCTGACCTGACCCATATATATATATTTTAATATATATGAAAAACTCTTTATCAGAAGTGGCAGCATGTTACTTTAACTCGGCTCTGTGAAGTCTGTAAAGATCAGGGGCTTTGTGGCACTTTCAGCTAAAGCGGAGTCAATCAGCTATTAGAGAAAAGCTCCAAAAAAGCCTCACTAAAGCACCTGATCTTTACAGATGTCAGGCGAGCCTGGTTGATGTAATGCACTGCCTCTTGGGCACGTGCAGGGCTCAGCACAGGAGTGTGCCTAGTTTCAAGTAAAGCTCCGTGGTTGTTTTTTTGGAGGAGGGGGTTGTTTTTTTTAAACCTGTAAACACCCTGTGGTGGAGCACGGTTGTGGTACTTGCCACGTGACTCAGATGGTAGCAGGCTGGAGAAGCAGTGAAGGCAGTTGAGAGATACTTTGAGGGTAATTTTTTAAAGGGGAAAGGTGTGTGGCGGAGCACTAGCAGGGTGCTTGCCACTCTGGGGCTGTAATAAGCTCTGTGGGATCTTGAAGAGCAGCAGGGAAAAGCCTCCCCCAGGAGCCACTTTAAGAGGAATGGTAGGTGGCAGAGCACATCTGGTGTCTGCCACTTTAGGAGCTGGTGGCAGGTGCCTGGAATGAAAGGAACATCTCCTGGTGGAGCTGCTGGTCCTGCAACAACTAGAAGGGGAGGGCAGGAGCTTATGCGGATGGCTTGGAGGTTCCTGATCTTGGGCATGACCTAAAACTGCACCCTGCTGGGGAAGGGTGGCCTGGTGGGGCTCCTAATGGTGTGGGAGCCGCCAGGAAATGCCAGGCCAGTTACCTCTCGAGTGAACGGTGAGGAGGGGTGCCTTAACCCCAGCCCCTGCCTTCGGGTGGGTTTATTTAACACCAGAGTCAGTAGAGGGCCAGGCACACCCAGGTGTGGCACCTGAGCCCAGTGGGTGCAAGACCCCAGAGAGTGAGAGTTGTGGGCCAGGCATGCCGATGAGGGCCTGTGGGGGTGTTTGACCCCAGAGTAGGGGGTGGAGTATATGTCTCAGCGGAGGTGGAGGTGCAGAGTGCGGTGCAGAGGGGCACCTGAAGGCCTGCACGAGGGTGGCAGCTGAAGGCCCTGGAAAGAGGGGTGAATAGAGAGTGGTAGTTATGAGACTCTGTGAACACAGGGGCATGAAATAAGGCCCTGTGAGTAAGGGGTGTGAGTTGGGTCCCTGTGAGCAGAGGGCTTGAGGGTAGGTCCTTCCAGCATGGGAGCCAAGTTGGGTCTAGGTGAGCCTTCAGGCACTCAAGGCCACAGGTGGTCCTGAGGCTGATTGTGGGGAGGCAGCAGAGGAGGAGCTACAGGTAAACAATAGGGGGATTTAGGAGCCCCTTGACTGAGAGGAGCTGGGTGAGTGACGCAGTGAGAGACCAGAGGCTGTGTCAGACCAGCGTTCTGCGGACCGCCCAGGACTCACTCAGATGAGGGAAGTAGAGATGCTCAAAAGGCTGCATGCTTGCTGGCCAGGGAGTGATGGGAATCAAGCCTGAGGCCCCCCCTGGGGTAGGGCAGGGTGAGTGTGGCCCCAGGGAAAGGAGGGGCAGTATGAGTGAGGCTCAGGAAGGGTAGTATGAAAGAGATTGGGTGAGAGCTGGTGAAGTGAGAGAGGCCTCAGTGAGAGGGAGGCGGTACGAGTGTGGCCCAGAATAGGGCAGAACGTGAGAGGCCTAACACCGTGTTGAGTTGGGCCTGGCCTCAGGTTGGAGCAGAGCACAGCTGTTAGGAACATCTGTCAGGCATGGGACACATTGAGGGATGGTAGGGGCATGTACTTTTGGCCCTTAGAAATCAAGGCCCTTGAAAGGCAGCCTCCCACCTAATTACCAAGTAATTACTTGACAGCAAGGCATGGCAGGCAAGAGAGGTGGGCAGTGGGCCCAGAGGTATTGTCAGCACTGTCACCTCCCACTTTGCCATACACCCACTGAGAAAAACCAAAGTCGGTGCCTATGGGAGCAGTAGTATGATGGGTTGCCCCCTCTAGCCTGTTCAAAGGTAACTAAAAATTCAGGGATACTTATTTCCACTGCCTAGATTTCCAGTTGATGTAAAATCAGAACACGAGTCTTCCACTTACAAGAAAAGCCAATCTTGGTGTCAGTAGGCATTACGGATGCTCTCTCCTTCACAGGATCTAGCCCATGTTCCCCTGCACAATCTGTTCAGAGAATAATTGTTTTGAAAATAAAGTAACAGCAGGCTTAATTTGAAGATGCTTGTCTGTAAAAATGATCTTCCCACAGACATACAGGCCAATTTGTTTCAGTGATATAACAATTCAAAAGCACAACAACACACAGATTCACTCATAACATTGCTTCCTGCTTCAGGGAAAGACTGCAAGTAATTTGGGTCAGGCTAAAGTTAGAAACCATCCCTTACCCGTATGACAGATGCGAGCTTCAAAGTCAGCAAGATTAGCATTCAATCCAATAGAACCTGTTTGCCTAGAAATGGATTCCTAATTTTTGTAGGCTTGATAGCAACGCAACAATTGCATTACTGGATCAATGCGGTCATCTGTCTAGCATGGTAATCTGTCCTTTATACAGATCAAAACCAGCTGTGTCGCAATAAAGTGTAAAACATCCCTGCTAGACAGTTTATGCTGTGGCATATACCAGGATGTATGTTTCTTCCTAGTCCCAAGCTGTAGTGATCGGCTTTTATGCCTCGAAGTACAAGGCATTTTGATGCCTTTATAAATTGTTCGCCTATTTAAGGTAAATGATAGCTATTTCTGCAGTGCATGTCAAATCTTTTTGGATTCCGAAGGATTTTTGTTTCATCTGGTGGCAATGAATTCACCTGTTTGTTCTACAACTTGCAAATGGATCTAAAAATCCTTGACTGATCAGAAGAGAAGAGCTGCTGTTATGGTGCTGTGGGTATCCAATACAGTCCGTGTATGCCCTGCTACCGTAGAACTCCTAGTCCTCCATACTGCTGCTACTAGTCTCCGTTCCACCTTTTACAGGGAGTTATGGTTAACTGGGAGGTAGATGCAACCTGAAAATGGGGGAGGATCCCCTCCATCTGCTTTTAGAAGTAGTCCTTTTGGTTCAAGAAAATGGCAGATGTTGGCAAAGGTCTGTCTCAACTAAAGTCAAGGGCAGCTAAAATTTGCCTTGTATGACTTGCTCACACACCTGATCTGAGTGTCTCATTATTCTTTTCTTTCCTGTGGGAAGATGCTGAGCTCAGTTCCTCTTCTGTACTATTTTTTGAGTACCTTTATTATTGGGGAAATCCCTGACACATATCTGTCTGTTTTTTCAGACTGCTATGTACTACAGGTCCATAATTTTTAGGTGACTGATGACTGCAATTCAGTTGTTCAATCTGTTATCAGCACAACAGACTCCATTATAGAGATGCCACCTACGCAAGGCAGGAACATAAGGACAAAATGCATCCTTTGAAAATTCTTTACCAGAACACAGAGACATTGTAGGGTGCTGCTGGAGTGCGCCTGACTCGCAGAGGATAAAAAGCTGTTAAAGCCCCATCAAGAAATTGTGGGCCTTTAGCTCAAACGACAGTGTCTCATGCTTTTCAGCTCTGGTGGCATCCATTATGTTGTCCCAAGTGGATGAGGCCTATGGGTTAGGTGCTTGCAAAGACTGTCACTTTAGGGACCAGGTGGGAATAATTTATGCTATAAAAGGCAAGGCTAGTCCTGGGCAGTAAGCCGGTCCTGACTCGCTTTTCTCTTGGTGTCATCGGTTCTGGAAAGACGCTCTGTAGTGAACACTGGAAATCACAAATGGAGGAAACAAGGACAATGCAAGACATATGGATGTAGGCATATGATGCCAATGAGAAGATCATGAGGAATTTTTGGGGATGGGGCAAAGAGGAGGAGAAACTGAGACAGATGAGGGAAGGGATGTGGCAGAAATGTGAAACTGGTTGTTAAACAGAGAAGCCAGTTGGGAAAGAGTGCTTATTCTGCAGAAGAGATCTTTAGGCAACAGTATGGCCTATTCTTGGCAGATTGGCAGCTACAGCTGGGTAGGCACCTCCCGGAGATGGAGGAGAGAACCAGACTAGTTTTGTTGGAGGAAGGGGAACGGCTTCATTGTTATGAACCATCAACTGAGGTGTGATGTCATTCCAAGAACAGGTGAGATATTTGGCCAGCTCCTCATGGATGGGTGCTATGCCAGGAAGAGCACGCACAGCTGGTTATCTGAACAGTGATTCTGAGTCCTCCTAGGAAGTTTGAACTTGCAGTGCTACTGAAAACCGACCCCACTTATCAAGGCCTAATCATCTGCTGACCCACGTTTCGTGATGGGGATTCTACCTGTTGCTTTGCAGGGCTGTTGTGTGGATGCATGTGTGAGTGTGCTGGGGTGGGGGGGTGGTGCTTGACAATACAAGGCCTTGGCATTTGGGCTTGAAGATTGAAACAAGGAGCCAGCCAGAAGTGAGGTGAAGCCATAAAACAACCTTTGCAGAAGAACCATGGATCCTCTTCAAAAGCAAACTGGCAGTATTTGCACAAGTTATCCATTTCTGGGAGCATGATTTGCTTTTGAGGGAAGCAAGCTTTCTGCTGTTGATGTCATGTAGCAGACAGCAGGTCAGAATCCTAGCTGGAATACTTTGCAGACTACACAGGATAAGCCTGCTGAATGCATCTAACTGAAAGAACCACTGTGGTTCTTTATCTGGCAAAGGTGAGTGCTTTCTATGTGGGATGTCCAGCATACACATCAGTGCCCTAGTGGGGAGGTCGCTGGAGTACCGTCATCCCCTGATCCCTGAATCACAGGCTTGACTCGTGCTTCCTAGGCTTCAGCAACGGCTGTGTGGTTGGAGTGAATGCAGTGTTACTCCTTTCCCTTCCCTTCTGGGAGTTGCTGTGGTGGCATTTGGCCTGGAATAAGCCTGTTCCCCAGAGGAGCAGACATTATACTTTGTGAAGCTCAGCTATGACATTAAGTATGGGAAAGAAATATCAAGAATCTTTGGGGAATTAAATTTCTCCTCCCAGGCAGCAAGGGGAAACTCAGACAGTTACCTGGTGCCACATTCCTTTTATACGCAGCATCACATCAGCTGGTGTTGGTTTTTATCTCTTTGATGCAGAGCAAGGCCAAAGGCTTCCCCTAGAGTGAAGAACAAATGGACTAAACTCAATCAGCAAAGAGCGGTGGCTATGCTCTGAAAGGAGTTACAGAGCTTGTCTGTGACAAGTGGGAACTCTCTGCCCAGCTCAATACTGGCCACCCACCTGTCTTTGGGCACACCAGTCTCCTGCCACGCCTTGATTGTAAATAATAGAGTTGGTAATTAGGTGGGAGGCTGCCCTTCGACTGCCCTGTTGACAAGGGCCAAATGTACATGCTCTGATCATCCCTATACATGTCCCATACCTTGCAGATGTTGCTAAAAGCTGTGTTAAGCTCCAGCCTGAGGCCAGGCCCAATTCATCACAGTATTGAGTCTCTTTCTCTCTGCCCTACTAGGGCCACACTTAAGCCACCTCCCTCTCACTGAGGCCTCTCATGCTCCACTGGCTCTTATCCAGAGTAATAGTTTCATAGTAGTTAGGGGTCAGAAGGGACCTAAATAGATCATCTAGATCATCTGACTCCCTGCCACTGGCTGGAGCACATGCTGGGATCACGCAACCCCTGACAGGTGTTCATCCAACCTCTTTTTTAACTTACCCAAGGTAGAAGCGAGGACCACTTCCCTAGGAAGTTGGTTCCAGATCCTAGCCACACTAACAGTGAAATAGTGCCTCCTAATCTCTAACCTGAACCTATTCTCCAGCAGCTTCTGGCCATTGTTTCTCAATCTCTTTCATCTTTCCCTTCCTGGGTCTCACTCATACCACCCCTTCTCTCCTGGGGAGCACATTCACCTTGCCCTCACCCGGGGGTCCTCAGGCTTGCTACTTTTCACTCCCCAGTCAACAAGCACACAGCCCTTTGGGCAGCTCCTGCTCCCCTCATCTGAATGAGCCCTGGGTGGTTCACAAAATACTGTGCTGACTCTGCCCCTGGTCTCATAGCCAGGTAACTCCCCGCACTGTACTCCATAAAGGGCTGATGGCTCACCCCCTGTTCTCCTCGTGGCTCTTCCTCTGCTGCCCTCCAGGCAGTCTCTGGCCCACCTGCAGCCTCAGGGGCCCAAAGGCTTACCCAGACCTAATTCAGGCCCCCATGCTAGCAGGGCCTCAACTCAAGCCCCTGCCCACAGGGCCCAACTCATGTCCCTCACTCACAGGGCTCCATAACTTCCACTCTCTGCTCTGCCCCGTACACTGGGACCTGGGGTTGAACACCCCTGCAAGCTCAGGCGCTGCTCGCTGGAGTGCCTGCCCCACCACTCACTCCCTCTTACCAGGGCCTCACCTGCTCATCCCTCAGGGCCTTAATTGGTCCTCTTACAGGGTCTTCTACGCCTTCAGGCTCGGGTACATCTTGAAGCTTCCTTGGCTTCCACTACTCCCCTTCAGGGTCTTGCACCCCAATGGGCTCAGGTGTCCCTGGTGGATGTCCCTGGCCCCACCACACCCTTTGATGTTATCCCTGTGACCACCAGGTGATGGGGGCAGGGGTTTAGGTGCTCAAACCTGTCTTAAACCAGGGAGGTCCTCAGTCCTGGCATTTGCTGGCCCTTCCCCATCACCGGCAGGACTACCAGGCCTCCCTACTCTGGCAGGGTGCAGTTTTAGGTCATGCCCAGGACCAATGAGCCTCCTCCTTCCCCATATCCTCACTCTTACCTCTGAGCTATTCTCAGAGCAGCAGCTCCTC
>JAGPOW010000304.1:10851590-10861913 GCA_030014935.1 Caiman crocodilus
TGCTGCCCCCAGCCTTGTAGGCCTGGGACTTAAAATGGTTGGTTTTCAGGGCTGAGCCACACCTGCCTGCTGCCTGATCCAGGTCTTGAAGTGGCAGAGTGCTTAAGCTGGTCTGACACCCACCTTCCCCCTTATAATGTTTAACAGGGAAGGCTTTTCCCTCCTGCTGTCCGAAAACAGGCTCCCCCAGAGCCTGTGATGGCCCTAAAGTGGCAAGCACTCCAGTGGTGCTCTGCCACACCACCCAAACCATCATGGCAATTGGTCTTGCCCACAACCTACTCACCCGAGTCCATCAATGTACTCCAGACACTGAAGTTCATCTGTCAGGCTGCTCTGGGTTCATCTCCCAGGCCCATCCAAGACCAAGGGCTCAAGGGGAGGCACTGCTGATGAGGCTGGAGCAGAATGACTGGCAAATGTATGATTCTGGAACACATTAATGGACTTGCCAGGGGTGGACTTGCAGTTGGTGGCCCTTTCTGCAAGCTTCATTAGTTCGGCCTGCCATTGCTCAAAGATAGCTGACCCCTGCACTAATATTGCCTATGCAAGAGAGAGGCTGTCTAGGACTTTTCTTTCATAGCCAAATAACTTCCCCATCAAACTCCATCATGTGACACTCAATTTACACCTACAGGGGTCAGCAGCAGGGTTTTGTAGTCTTTGGGTCCATTGCAGTGACCTCTAGTAGTAATTGGGCATGTCTACATGTTCATTAACGTGCTTTAAGTAATGCACATTAAATATAGTAACTCCATTGTGAGGTACTAGAAAAATGCTCATTAGCCTATTTTAATGCTCATTAGCTAAACAGCATGGGTTTTTTTTTGGAGGGGGTTTTTGTGACACTTTAATGCACATTAAAATAGGCTAATGTGAGTTATAATACACACGTGTTGATGTGCCCACTGATAACAGGAGGATGTTGTTATACTCTGACCAGTGCTGGATGGGGGAATCACAGATGTTGCCAATGGGTTTAACAGGTAGTTGCTGACACTAGAGGAATAGTGAGAATCCCCAGGGTCTTGGGGCTCTTTTCCATGTCTTAAAGGGGAGAGTTCCCTGTTGCTCTCAAACAGAAGACTTGTTCCTGCGCCAGCCCTATCTGTTCCTCAGCTCTGACTCCTCCCTATCCGATCCCGGTTTCCATACCTCAGGCTTCTCACTCCAGGTCCCCTTGCCTTGCCTCATATGTTCTAAGTCTCAACTCTGAGGGCTTCAGTCCCAGGCTCTTTGCTAGCCTTTGCTCTCATCAACTCTTCTATGATATCCTTCTCCTTCTCCCTTGTCTTCAGCCCTGGTTCATCCAACCTGCCACTATTCCTCATCTCCGCTGGCTCCCTGTCCAGTTTTGGTCCCTCCTGTCTGAATCGGTTGGCTTTCTTGGCTGTCACCAGAGTCCAAGTTGGTGTCTCTAAGGTCGGTAGAGGAGAGACTCCTTGCCTTCAGCTCATTGGCTCGGACCTGGAGGTTGCATTCAGGGATGGATAAGATTTTTCCATGGTCTGAAGCATACTTGTTGCCAATGAAGTTTGGGCAGAATTTAGTTGAATTCCTAAAACCTTTACTGAACATGTACAAAATGGAGATTTTTCCCCAAAGGCTGTAAAAGTCAAGTCTGGGTAGCCAGTGGGGATGTTTCTGACAGAGGGACCACTGCTGTCCCCAATTTCAAATCCCTGCCCTGCATGGAGGTACTAGAGGTTTTTAATAGAAGGATTGACAAGAGTTTTTAACTTGAACAATACAATATTTTTCCTGGTTTCACTCAAAAACTACTAAAATATTTTGGCTTAAACCAGAAGAGGCCAACATTTTTGGTAGGCATGCTACAAATTAACTCTGTACTGTCCCTGAGTGCCATGCCAGTCCTCTGCTTGATCTGCTGCTCTGCTTCCTGTCCTGCCTACTGCTGTGCTGCCTGCCCCCTCCCTGATCTGTTGCATGCAAACACCGAGAGGCTTCCTGTGCCGGGTGGGTCACCGCTGGCTGAAGCAATCCTCAAAATTTCAACCCAAGACAAATACCCACCTGTAAAAATTTCAGGTCATTTACATTTGGACAAAGGGGTAAGCAGCTGAAAAGAGGGGATTATAACAGGAATATCAGATAGGCTATATAATGCATTAATAGTGAGCATTCCCACCCTTGCTGATAATTGGAACAGAACTCCGAGAAGTTTGCATCACAAATAACCTTTGAAAAGGTCTATGGAGAGCAGCCCCAGTATAGCCACTGGGTGTCTGATCCAAAAATGATGTAAGTCAATGGGAGGTGGGGGGCAGGGGGTGGAACTCCCTGTTTTCAGTCGGCCTCGAATTAAGCCCCATGTGTGCAGAACTTCCCAAATGAAGCACCTTGGACAAAGAGCTGTGAAAACTCCAGCCACTATTTTTAGAAGCGGTGTATAGACAATGTTCCTATTTCAGTGTTTAGTCAATAGCTCTAAGCTGGGTTGAACTCCTCTAAAGGCCAACTCTGCAGGGGTCATGCCCAGCCTGTCAGCCACATGGGGAGGGGAATACAGAGTCCAGGACTATTAGAGAGCCGGGGATGGAGTGTCTGCTCAGCTCTTTGTTACTTGGTGCCAGGAAAGTGCTGACTGCCTGGGGTATAAATCCCATTTCCCATGGTGCATGCACAGTGCTGTCAAAGGCAGGTTGAAAGAGGTCACGATAAGTTCAGAGATGAAGTGGATTCATCTTTGGTGCGATGCAGAAAGCTGGAAGTTTTCATTTATTACCAAGGGAAACTCTCCTCAACCATGAAATAAAGCCAAATGTTTCTGCCTTGAGATGGCTCGGGGAAATGATCACTTGTGTCAGACGCATGCTTTAACATGGAGAGGCTCCGCGCGAAAGCCAATGGCAGGCACCTGTGGTTTGTTGCAGGGATCTATACTTCTCATCACAGCAAATCATGGGTCTTTGAGGACTCATCCTTCAGGATTGGTTCAACTTTTTCTTTATCATGTTCTTTTGATATCAGTAAAAGGGAAGGTGATGATGAGAAATTGAGGCTGGGTTGCTGAGACTTTGCCCAGCAGAGGACAGTGTCTTCTAGCATCGCAGGAGCAGCAAGAATATCTGTTTATGGTCAGCTTTGACTGTGGGTGTTGTATGACTAAGAGCAGATTATGGGCTTTAACCTCTATGCAGCACCTTCCTTTTCTAATTTAATGGTGCAGCTGGCATTGATCTTGGATGCTAAAGCCAGAACTGACCTTTATGACCCACTCGTATGACCTTCTTGCTGAACACGGGCCATTGTGTTTTACCTAGGGTGCATCTACACATTTATAAATGTGCTGTAGTTACTGCACATTAAATTTAGTAATTGCATAACCAAGTACTAAATTAAGGAGCAGGAAGTGGTGCTACTGCGCAGGTAGCATCTGTAAAAATGCATGCAGTGGCATTACTGTGCAGTAGTGCCAGGGCTCACATTTTTACAGATGCTATCTGTGCAGTAGTCTAATACTACTGAGCAGTAGCTTATTTAGCATGGGTTTTACCCAGCATACTACTGCATGGTAGCATATTTAGCATGGGTTTTGCCTGGCACACTACTGCGCAGTGTTATTAGGCTCCTGTGCAGTTAGTGTCTCATATAGGTGCACCCCCAGTGACTTCTGCATTAAGCTGGGAATGGTTAACTCCCCATTGTGCTGCAGCTGATGTTTTAGAAAGGCCTGCAATCTTGATTTAAAGTGAAGAAAACTAGATACTTCATTTCATGTGGGCTGGCTCCCTAGCTATAGTATAGGCTGGGGAAAAGGTGGGGGAGGTCCCCTTGCCAATCTGCACTGCTTCGATTCACCCCCCACCCCCTGCTGCCCTTATCAGCCCTGGGGGAAGGGGGGAGGGAGATGTTCGCCCGTCCTGCCTGCTCCGAGGTTCTCTGCAGCCAGCACTATCCGTGTGCACCCACATCCTGCCTGTACCACTCCCACTGTGCCCCACGGCTGCCTACTCACCTGCCACCCCCCCAGAGAGTGCCCAGCAGCTCCCTGTGGGGGGCAAAGAGCTACCCAACAGTTGCAGGATGCAGCAGGGGCAGGCAGCTGCCAGCTTCCCCCTCCCATCCTGTGGCTGTGTGGCCCCTCACCCTCTCCTTCACCCCTTTCCCAGCCCACATCCCCACTCCCTGCTGCCTGGTTGTCTCCAGCTGTCAGTCCATGCAGGGAGTGGTGCCTCCTGGGATGCTGGAGGACTGCAAATTGGTTGTTTTATCTCGGTGGAGTAGCCAGGAGTTAAGGTAACTTGAGCTAGGGAGCAAGGTTCAAAGATAATCCTTTCCTCAAGCAGTGTAACGTGAAGATGCCTAGAGGGCACTGAGCACTTGTTAACAAGCTTTAACATGCAGATACTGGTGTTTTAAGTGCCCTTAATATAGGCTAATTGTGACGTGTAACCTTGCACACTTTGACAACTCCTATCTGCATAGTAACAATGTTTATTTTCAGTGTCTTAGCCACGAATGTTGCCATATTCTGCATAGTACTCTATAGAGTATAGTCCATGGGAAACAAAGGGAGAGCTGGAAGTCAAGCTACTCCATCTCCCCATAGATTCAGCCGCGTTCTTTCATGAATGTCTCCTGTTTAAGACAGTAATGAACTTTCATGATGAAAACCCCTTTGAAAGAATAAGCTTCTAGTAGAGTGAGGATAAAAAATATCGTTTAAAAATCACCTGAAGTAAGCAGATGGACTAAGTCTCTCCCCTCTACTACACCAATTACCGTCCTGCTAATTTAAAACCATTGCAATGATGTAATTAAAAGGGAAGCTTGCCTTAATATTCATTATGGAAAAAATATCTGTTTAAGAATATAGTTCTCTGCAAGATAATCACACATTTACTAGGTGTTTACTGTATTTATCGGTGTCGCAATGCTGTGGCATTGATCTGCAGCAATGGGGAACAATCCAGTTTGTGTTTTTAAATGAGTCAAAGCAATTAGTTGCTTTGGACTATGAAACAATACAATAAGCCAAAAATGCTCAACAGTCAGGGTTGTGGGGAGTTGAAACTTATGGTGTTTTCCTTTTACCAGCTGGCTGGGAGATCTCATTCTAACTAATGAATAAGGACAAAGTAACAGCTCAGGATATGCAAAAAAAGAAGACAAAAAGCTTGCCTGAATACTGCTGGCTGAGGCAGCTGCCTGCAAACCCCAGGCCATTGCACTTAATTAGGAATAACTAGATTGGTGCATTTGTAGGACTCCCTTAAAACTATAAATGTGTTTGGAGTATATCAAACCTATTTGTATTATGGTACCAATTTGAGGTCTCAACCCCTGTTGGACTACCACTGTGCCAGGCACTGTACAAGCACAGCCCCTTCTCCAAATGATGTATTAGCTAAATGAGAAAAATAGACAAAGGAAGTGTTGGTGCCCCAGTTTTACAAAGATCATTTGGAGTCACGGAGTGACTTCTTCTGCCACAGACTTCCAGGAAGGGAACCTTGGTCTTCTGAGTAAAGTTGAGGAAAGAGATTTGGCTAAAATGCAGATCTCCTGCTTTGATATCATCATTTTTCTTTCTCATGATGGTACTGCTTCCAAATGATGTCTAGAATAGCACAGAGCACACATGAGGGCTACAGGGTTTGAACCCTCATCTCCTGTTCAGTAGTTGGGTGAGGAAAGGAATAGGGGCCTAGTTTTTGGATGCATTGGGAACTCCCAATGGATTTTCAGATGCTGTTATCCTCCACCCCTGCAAAATCAGACTGGCTGACAAAATCCAAGCAGTCTCAAAAAAAAAATGTTGCTATTGCCAGGAGAAACTACAAGGTGGGTATATCATTATCATTATCTTTGGCAGAGCGGAGCCTGATACTAACGGTTTGCCCAGGGTCGCCAGGAGTCTAGGTATGGTACTGGATGCGCCTGGTGGCGATGTCCAGCAATCACCCAAATGAGTGTTGTATTGCAAAAATGGCTGTGTTACATTTGCAGGCTGTTCATTATGAGGCATATGCACACTCTCCCTTTAACCAGCCATGTGAGGAATATGGTATGGCGAGTTTGGGCAAAAAGGGAACGTAAAATCTGCAATGAACTCACAGCAAGGAAAACAAGCAGCAGGCTCTACTTCCTAGCTGCTGCTTCTCAGTCACTTATTACAAGGAAAGATTAAAAAAAAAATGTTTTTATTCTGCCTTTCAAAAACAAAGTGCATGTTATTCTGGGTCATGTTATATGTGAAAAAAATGTGGTATTTCGAAATTCTGAATTTTTACAACTTGCTGCTTAAATTCTGCTGCACTAATGTATTTTGCATGATAACTTGGTTATGGACTTAAAGGAGTGTAACTTCAGAGCTAGATCAGCTTCAGGCCTGGAGAGCCACTTTTCATCATTATGGGCCTGTTCCCAGACTCACTAGAGTTAGTGGAAAAAGTCCCATTGTGTTCAGTAGGCATTAGGTGAGGGGCACCGTGGAGTAGGACTATGGCAGAGGGTCATGCTAGTGTTCACACGAATCTATAGGAGGTCAGTCCTGGAGCAACACTCATTGGCATTGATTCCCTTTTGTTGTCAGATGAACATATCTGAAAAAATAACCAGCCCTGAGCCATTAGCAGTTTCCCAAGATGCTGAGCTCTTTCCTTGCAATACGATGTCCTCTGCTGGGCAGGGTGGATTCATAACTTTTATCTGCCTTTTCTGGAAACTGTTGTGGGAGCCCACGTGGCATATCCCAAGTTCAGCTATGAAATTGCACTGGATTTCTTTTAACTGGCTCCAGATACAGATCTGATCCACGTGGTAGGGGCTTTTTGTATTGTTTAAAAGCAAGACAGTTATGGCAGCAGTCCTGGAACGTAGCATTTTCCCTGCTGCTTTGCTTCAACAGCAGAGCCACAGACGCTCCAGGATTGCTTTTGCAATATGGAAGATGTCCCACTGGTTACAAAGAAGGTGTCCTCGTTTGTCTCCAACCTAGTAGCTGTCACTTCACAGCACAAGACTCCATCAAGGCTGGACTCCTGTGGTAAGGGAGAGTACTTTCGATTTTCCAACTCATCAGCTGATTGAAGGCACCAAGCCGAGAATCCTGGACCCATTTCCAAGATGGTTTCTACATGGAGTGATAATGTTTTTGGATGGATGACAGTTATGGGGATTTATAGGCTTTTTACCTGAATTTAACACCTTCAGCAGACTTTAAAACAGCTGTCTCCTCACAGGGCTGGAAATGGGAGCTTTATCGTATTGGATGGGAACACTTCCAGCTTTCCCCTGAGACCTAGCACTTGCCAGTGAATTCTTGCAGTCAGAGCATTGATACTGGGAATGGTTATGTGTAAAGGAGATTTTCCATGAGGTTTTTTTTAGGCTGTTTCCAAGGTCCTCATATTTGGATTCCTATTGATAAGGCTCTTGGTTTACGGAGATGCAAAAATGACACGTGATCTTTTTCATGACTCCATTCACACGCTAAACCCATGCTGTGAAGGAAACCAGCTGGGAGGAGCCTCCTTATTCACGTCCCCAGCTGTGAATAAAGCCGTTACTCCAAACCCAGGCTGAGAGGCTCCGCATCAGGGCTGTCCAACTGGCAGCCGGTGGACCACATGTGAGGGGTTAATTTTGCAGCCCCTAGGTCCCCATCCAGCTCCTGCTGCCCCTATTGCTCTGGCTGTAGCAGCAGCAGCTGAAGTCTTGGGGCTCTTCCTCCCTAGCTTTCATGCATGCCCCCATCCCAGGGGGTGCAGGATGGTACAGCCTATGGTGCTGGGGAGCCTGCACCTGTGCAGCACGGAGTCCGCAGGGACCTGAAGGGCGCCGCATTGCACTAGGGAGCATCTGCCTGCATGTGCACAGTGCAGCAGGGCGGGGGGTGCCCGCCCAGCATGTCGGGTATACAGCCTGGGGGGCCACGTCGGGTATACAGCCTGCTCGTGCTACCCTCATGGTGCGTGGTCCCTGCTGGGGAGGCATGTGTCCCCAGCAAGTTTGAAGTTGCACAGCCCTGATCTAATGCATCCTTGTCGTGTTTCTTCTACATCTACTATATACAGAATGCCTTAAAAAACCATTGAGTGTTTGATCCAATAAAGCCAAACTTCTCACAGGCAGTTGAAAGCTATATACCGAAATGTTAAAAGTTATTTGACCTGTGTGTGTGTGTGTGTGTGTGTGCGTGCGCGCGTGTAATACAGCTTTTGTGCCGCAACATGACCTGTGCTCCCTCTCAGCAAATAATGACTTTTTGGAGGATTCGCAAACACATTATTCTGTAGTTTTCATTTGCTTTTACCTTCTTAAGGGAGCCAAGTTGATGATGAGCGTCAGTTTTCTTTGGTAAAAGAAACACGGGCCCTTTATTACAGACGGCTCAATTTTAACATGGGTTTTAAGAATAAATGTCTGTATCGGTAACTTCAGGTAAAATGCATGACAAGGTGGTTGCGACTTTCTAAAAATCAGAAGCCTTAAAATTTAGGGAAGGAAATTTTAGAGTTGTGGTTAAATTTTTAGAAAGCCTAATCAGTTAACCTATGGGAATGCAAAATTAAGACACTGAGTCTGCAGGGATACCAGCAGAATAAGGGAGAAAAGGGTGTTTGGAATGGGTTTCCTGTGTTTTTTGTACAGTATCTGATCCCATTTAGCATCTGTCTGTATTGGTACAGGTAAAATAATGGTGAAGAACTGTGGTGATTCAGTGTAATAATGAGAGCCCTCAATGTGTGGAAGGAGGAGCAATAGCAAACGATCCATTCTTCCTGAAGATTAGCCATGTAATTAGCATTGATTGTGTCCATCAGTTTTCATTTTCCCTTGCTCTTGTCTCTAAAATCTTTATGCCCAAAACCTCTTAGGGTTAGCATCTTTCTTTTTATTGAAGCTTTCTTGGAGGAAAATCTATTGCGCTGGAGGACACGTACTGTCTGCGTAAGCAGGCACAGTATATGCATCGTCTTTGCATCAATGCTGACTAAGGAGGAGACCAGAAGATTCGCTTTTCAGCCTCTTAAATTTATCTATTTTTTTTCCTCGTATGCTAAAATGATAGTGCTAGATCTTTGCCCCTGGCCTATCTGTGGTGTGTAACTCAGGATTTGCTGCTAGGAAGGCAGCTGGGAGCTGACTAGTGAGCCGTGTGGTGTGTAACGGGGTGCTCGCGGTTGGGTGGACAGGGTACAGATATAATAGGGCTCCATTTGCACCTTGTCTAGGCTAATGGCAGCCTGGGACCATCACCTCATCTATCTCAGGGAACACATTCCCTGAAGCAGGGCAGACCCATTGACAGGTAGAGATACCCCAAGGCTTCGCCTCACCTGTATGAAATCCTGTGTATGCCTCTGTGGGTAGGGAAGCCCTGAGATGGGACCAGGACTGCTTTGTGTGCTGCTGGGTTTCTCACATAGATTCACTGGACAGAGCAGCATGAGAGATGCCAGTGAAGCTGATTGCAGAGCAGGTGCCACGGTCCTCATGGCACTGAGGAGGGAAAAGGGCAGGCTGCTGCTGGCTCTTAGATTATGCAGATCCAGTTAGGCCATGGGGTGTGTGGCAGGAATGGTAGATTGCTGAGATTTCTAACTTGGCAGCCCTATACTGTAACTGGGAGCACCTGCAGACATGCCCAGTAGGCTGCAGCCATCCACCTCTCGATTGCAAGTTGGTAATTCTATCCTTCCTCAGAACAGATAATTATTAATATTAATAGCCTCCTTTCCTCCTTTCCTTTTGACCACCCCATCCTCATTAAAAAACTAGGTGACTGTGGCATTGATGCCTACATGGTCAAATGGATTGCAAATTGGCTGAAGGGTCGTACTCAGAGGGTGGTGGTGAACGGGTCATATTTGACCTGGGGAGAAGTGGGCAGGACTCGGTCCTTGAGCCCTCACTGTTCCATTTCTTCATCAGCGATTTGGATGACGGGGTGAAAAGCAACCTGTTTAAATTTGCTGATGATACCAAAATTTGGGGTGAGGTGGACATGCTAGGAAGGAAAGACTGCAGGGATAAGTTGCAGGGGCGGCTAACAAAAACAGGATGCGTTTCAATACTGACAAATGCAGGGTGCTGCACTTGGGCAGTAGTAACCAGCAGCACACTTATAAGATGGGTTGACTCCAAGATGAACATGGGCCAACAATGCGAGGTCACGGTCGGCAGGGCTAACCGGACCTTATTGTGCATCCATAGGTGCATCTCAAGTAAGGCCAAGGAGGTGATCCTCCCCCTCTACGTGACACTGGTCAGGCCACAGCTGGAGTACTGTGTCCAGTTCTGGGTGCCCCACTTCAAGAGGGATGTGGACAACATTGAGAGGGTCCAGAG
>JAGPOW010000304.1:10881414-10894721 GCA_030014935.1 Caiman crocodilus
AACCACGCTGGAGCAGCCTTGTGCCCACTTGGCTGTAGGAGCCGGGTGCCAGGACCTTGCTGCTCCTGCTATGGTCTTTGAGTGCCCTGGGACCCTCCTTCGTGTCCTCTCCCCTTGCTGTCTGATTGCTCAGTATTGCCCTTCCCTCTCAAAGGGAAGTTTTGGCCAGAGTACCCAACTTGACAGTTAAGCCTCTCTGTTTAAGCACTGTCCTGAATAGGGACTTCTCCCTGAAGTAAGGCTTTTACCTAGCGGTTTGTTAAGGGAGGCAATATAAAAGACAAGCCTGGTATATATAGTATGGAGCTGTCACATGCACAAAAGAGTGACACTGAAGCTATCTGTAGATAAATTAAGCTTTTGTAATACTGTAACATGAGTTGGAAACCCTTCCATAGCTACGTTTCTAGGGAGTCTTTAATGACTCCAGTAAGTATAAAAATTCTGCATGAGCAAACTCCTATTTTTTCCTATGATGGCTTAGCTCTCTGACAGCTTTGATGACCGAATGCTTGCAAGATGTAGAACAGTCCCTGTGAACAGATTGCATTAGTGTTTCAGAGCATGTTGGACTTTTCAGTGTGTGTGTTGCGTTGGCTCATGTGATTAGTCTCCTATGGGCCCAAAGACTATTTTCCGAGCCTGTTTTGGTCCTGAATCTTTTTAGTTGCCCAACTTGTTCTGCGTTAAAGAACCCGTGCTCTGAAAATGAGCCCTGTCTACAACATCTTTATGAGTGCTCAAAAACTGAGGTCTCCTACCAAAATCATTGGTCCCTTTGTCATCTTGAGTTCAAAGGAGCATAAAGCTACAGCCAAGGTTGGAAAGGGGTAGTGGACTCTGCCAAATTTATATACCTTCTGTATACGTTAGGCTGCACAAATGCTCTGGTTCTGCCACACGGTGCAGGGTCTGGGTAGACAGGGTAGGGGATATAGGTTGACAGGGTAGGGGACTTGTTGCAGATCTACCTCATGGTCCTACTGCTTCTTCCAGGTGGTCATCAACCTGCAAAGCTGAAGCTGTGGCAAGAAGGCTCCAACCTATGTGCCATCTCTGCTTTTCCTCTTCCCAACACCCTCTTTTTTAGGCACCCTGTGCATACAGGGCAGTCAGAGCATCCACCCTGTTAGTAACGCTCAGCTCTGTTGAGTCTTGCTGCATTTGGAGGATTTGGCCTCCTATTAGAAGTTTTAAGTTGTAGATCATTAGCGATCCTTTTTTGAAGACAGCTACTGGTGTGCCTTTTAATCTTAAGTCTGGTTACCTGGGCTGTATGCAGCAGGGATGAAGTCCATCCCAATTCTTAAGGGATGTCACAACTCCGGACATTTCTTCCTCTATAACTATAATAACTATATATATAGCTGCATAACAATGGAGCTTTGTTGCTTGGGATTATTATACTTCCTGGGAAGTTGAGATTTGCTTGGCCTTCCCTGTTATACCTCATGATGTACCTGAGGCATGCAAAAATCTCCTAGGAATGTACTGCCTGTCGTGTCTTATTGCTTAATTATACAGCCAGAGGTGGATGAGACATTCAGCATATTCTTTACTCACAGCTGGAAAGTGTCTTTAATCCTGTCAGAAGGGATACATGTAGAAGGGGTCAAAACTGTCATTTTGTTACTGTTAATGAGCCCTTTCTTCGATCAGTTGCTGTTCAGCCTCTGGGAGCTCAATTTTAGCTTTGGATAGCTGCATATTTATGATATCAGACCTGAGCTGTTGACTACAGTGTGATGTCTGCGGGGAACTGTTCCAAGTTAGATTAGCCAATGAAGTGGGGTAGTAAAAAACCAACTCAAGTTTTTTGGAATGAAATTGCTTGGAAAAGAAATGCACGGGGAAGTTGATCGCACGCTGTAGCTACTTTTCTCCGGAGGCAGGAAGTTTGTTTGACAAATCTAGGAAAATTGAGAGCATGTTTAATGCAAACGTAGGGGGTTGTTTGGAAAGGGGGACAGCGATGCAGGGCTTTGGCAGCATTCTCCTGACAGTCACAATTAGCGGGGCTGCCTATTCCATCTACTTTCACCTCACTTTGTTCCCTGCTAGGGCTCCATAGCCATAAGAGACAGGCAGGTTGTATATGATGCTTAAGTCTTCTCCTGTGCCACTGTTTTGCTGTTTCTTGTCATTTAAATTGCCCTAGTCCCCATGAAATAGTTAACATTTATCAGCAGGTATCACAAACTTACTGAAATAATTTCGTGTTCTAAGCACCGTACAAAAGACATTGGTATCTTGGCTATCGCTGTGAGATGAGTGTCAGCAAATGCTGCTTTATTCATTTATTTTTTAATGGCGAGAGCTGCATTTGCTTCCAGTAGCCCTAGAATTGTTCAGTGGTTTGGTATATAGCTTAACTTGATGGGAGTCGAGCCATTGTGGTCTCAGCTGGGCCTTTCAAACCCTCCCTCCCTCCCTCCCTCCCTCCCTTCCTTCCTATTGGTGACAATGGGGGTGAATAGTGTTTGCCACTTGTTCAGTTTCTATGCTTTAAAATTTGCCAAATGTCCAAATGCTTCTCCTTGGCTTGGATTCCCAAGAACCCTAGAGGCTAGATGGTCTTCCACCAGGTATGAGCCAGGCCCAGGCTGCTTGACTTAGGGTTTGAGTCAGGTGTATGTAATCCAGTGTGGCAGAGCTCAAGCTCTTAAGCTATAAGTCATTGTCAGTCTGCATCTGTTTTTTTTCAAGCCTTTGATGGGACAGGCCTAGACTATGAGCACCTCCTTCACCATGAGGACTTCATCTTCTCTAGTCTCTGCTTCCCTAGGGCTGCATAATTGATCATTTCTGCCTGTTGCCCTTTCATTTGTGTGGTCATTTCTCCTATCATAAAAATGTTCATACATTTTTAAATAGTACATTCCCCAGGCATTGTTCTCCTGCTTCAAACCGTAGGATGATGTGTTGCTGCTGTTGCACTGCCTTGTTACTCCAGGTAGATCTATCAGCTTTCGTTTTTTTTTTTTAATCAAGAGTTAACACTCTGTAATTGTGTTCAACCAGCCATGCTATCAAAAGTTTTTCTGTCTGCAGTGTACATGCTTACGCTTCATTTCCTATCCTTTTGACAGCTCTTGGAAAGCTTTGCTGTTACTCATGCTCAGTTCATGAAGAGCCATAAACACACCACTCAGATGATATTTTCATCAGGGACATAGGGCTGCCTTCTGTTTGAAAACCGTATTGATGTTCCCATGAAAATAAAGGGAATGTGCAATACAAACATAACAAGCACCTTACTTCTCCCTTCCACAAGTTGTTTGAATCTCAACAAAACAGCAGCCTCTTAATCAGCACAATGTGGAGCAATAACCAAAAAACCCTAATTCAAAGGTTGGGTATTTCCAGGAGAGAACTGAAAGCGAAAACAAACATCATTATATCACTATATAAATTCATGGTGCACCCACATGTTGGATACTGTCTGCAATTCTGGTCTCCTTACCGTCAAAAAGGATGTCATAAGATCAGAAAAGATACAGAGAAGGTCATGATGATCAGGGGAATGGAGAAGCAGCCATGCCAGTAGAGGCTCAAAAGGCTAGGATCCTTCAGTTGGGAAAAGAGAAGGCTGAAGAGATATATGACAAAGGTATATAAAAAGATTCAGGGTGTGGGCCAAGTGAATAGGGAATCCAGCCCTGGCATACTAGAACCAAGGGGCACCCACTGGAAGTAGCAGGAGGCAGATTTAAAACTAACAAAAGAGTACTTTTTTGCACGGCACAGTTCACTTGTGCAACGCATTGCCCCAGTACAGCCAGGTTAAAAAAAGGGGCCTGGGAAAATGAATGGATGACAGGTTGATCAATAGCTCTTAAACAGAACAGCCAGGGATGGGTCTTCTGGAACCCTTAAACCGATCATGGGGGTGCCAAGGAGAGTATGACGAGGGATAGATCATTTCAGATGTACTATTCAATGTTCTCCCTTTAGAGCATCCACTGCTGCCGCTGTCAGAGACAGGGCCCTGGGCTGGGCTAGGTGGACCATTGGTTTGACCCGGTTGTCACTTCTTATGTGACCTCCTGGGGTAGAACAGCATCATGCTAATAACCTTGATTGGGCAATTGTGGGAAAACCATCATTCAGTCCTTAGCGGGAAAAAAAGATGAAGTAGGGCACACTGGAGGTTTTTTAAGTGGGCTGGGTTAGTTGGCTCTGTACTGACAGTCTGACCTTGCTGCTCTTTTGCTGGAGTGGGGGAACGGGCACCCCTTCTTGAGCCCAAAGACCCCAAAACTCCTCCTCTCTCCTTGCGAACTCTGTGCTGTGTGCAATGGGACTCTCCCTTGCTTTCTGCTGGGCACTCCCGCTGGTGGATGACTTTCTGTGGTCTGGGTTAGGCGGGAGGTTGAGCAAGATGGCTACAATGGTCTCTGGGTGTAATATCAGTGGGTTTTAATGCAGGAAAACAAGTGAGTAAGAGTTCTGGGAAAATGAGACTGAATGTAATGAGTAAACTGAATACTTACACATTGTTGAAGGGCCTTTGTATTTCAGCACCTTGCATCCAAGATGCCAGTTAGAATCACTAAAGGAGAAACCATTGCGTCAAAAGTTTTGTCCAGCTCTTTATGCTTTATTTACTATTGTTCTGTGAGCGCTCAAAAAAACCTTTTGCTACTACTCATTCCAAATTCATGAAGTGCTATAAATACCCAACTCCGAGCCAAGAATGTCATTATTTTTTCATAAAGGACATAAAAATGTAGCTTGAAAATTCAGTTTACTATTGATGTTTCCAAATAAATAAGGACTTGATGGGTTCCCATTTAAAAGCACTTGACAATGGTGCCTACGTTCCAAGCTCTGGGCAGGCTGTTTCATCTGTAAAATGCACAAGCTAAATGTTTCTCCCCAGGCTTTAGATCAGACTGACTCCCACCTGCGAGGATGGCATTTGGTATGTGAGCATGTGCTTTGCAACACTTCTACAGATTGTGCTTATAACAACGTTATATGCCTTGAACCTGATTTTTGTTTAAAATTAAAGCTCTTTAATGCCACTGGTAATATGAAGATCCCCACTTACAGAGTCCCTTTGCATTGTCAGGATGGAGTGTGGCGTTAATATAAGTAAGAGTGACTCTGGCTGTTTTTCATCATGATATAGTCGGCACTTGTAAAGAGAGAGTTTTTTTAGCCTGAGTAAACATAGGTTTAAAAGAAAAAAAATTAAAACCCTTACTCTAGGACACCGGGTGCTCATGGGTCACTGATTCCTAAATCGCGGGTTCTGTTTTCTGAAGCCAGGCTGGGAGGAGAAAGATGCTACTTATCTCTAGCCCCTCAAGATTTCTCTACATTATGGCCTTGATCTAGCACGCGAAAGCCTCTTGATGTTGCTGAGCTCCGAATCCTGCTACATTGGAGGTAATTTTTTCAAGAACTGACACCATCGCACTGTACACGATGTCCCGTTACCTGATATTTCAACTCTTTTGGTTTTGATTTCCCAAGGCTTTAATAATATTTCCTAGATGTCTAGAAATATGCTCCTTAATTCATCTTCTGAAATACTATGGCCCTACAGTTCCCTGTGTGTTTCCTGTTAGGGGCGCATTCCTACCATTTTAAGGTGAATTATGTTTTATTGTCAAACCCAGACAATGACCTTGTGTAAACAATATTTTAAATGCAAGGATTTGCCTACCCGGTAGAAAACAGTGGTGTATGTGAGTGGCCAAAAGCACTGTTATCAAAAAACTGATTTTTCCTGAAAATATATTTTAGTTGTTTATAGTAGTTTAACAATTTTAAGGTATTTCCTTTTGTCTCTTTAAAAGAAGGGGTAAATGTATTTTTTTTTAATAATGCTCGGGACTGACCAGCTGCTGGAGATTTGAAAATTCCAGATTTTTGAAGCCGAAGTGGCGGCCAGTTGCGGAGCGGGGTGGGGTGGGATAGTGGCGGCCAGTCCTGCAATAGCGGCCACATGTGGAGCGGGGTGGTGGATAGTTGCAGTAGCTGCCACGTGCAAGCTTCTCCCTCCATGTCTGGGGGAGAGGGAGGGAACGGTGGCCAGCCCTGGAGCAGCGGTACGTGGTGGTGGATGGCAGTGACAGCCGCTGCGTGCAAGCTTCCCCCTCTATGCCCAGTGGAGTGGAAGGGGAAGTGTAAAAAATGTCAGATTTTTGAGAATTCTGCATTTTTGATATCCAGATTTATGAGGCTATACTGTACTGCTTAAATATGACTTGTAAGTACTTTCTTAACCATCTTGTGGGAGTGTACGAGTGATTTTGTAGCTGCGACTGTTCAGAAATTATGTGAGAGGCAAGGATTTCTTAGGGTGCTATCTTTTGTTGGACCAACTATCTAGTTGGGTTAAAGTTAGACAAGGTTTTGAACTCAAGGCATTCTTGAGCAGACTACGCAGTGACATCTTAAGCATGCCTTTCCCAAAATATGATATACCTGATGCAACACATCGAGTGTCTTCCTGGCAAGTATGTGGGTGAAACTAAACAGAAAGTGCACGCTAGAACTTCTTTTCCTGTTGCTAATTGTGTGTTTGCTACCCCATAGACTTTCTCTCAGCACGTCCCCTCTGCTGTGTTGCACTATGCCGTGTCTGCCTTCCTGTGATCAGAGACCTGACGGAGAATGTCTTGCGTTTGAAAGCTTGTCTGACTTCATCCCAACTACATAGTTGGTCCAATAGAAGATACTACCCTAAGACATTTTTTCCTTAACCAACTTGCTCGTTGTAATAATCCACTTAATCACCCATGCACTGGACAGATATTTATTCTTTAAGTATCTCCTATTTGGGGTGCTAAGTGTGTATTTTCCTCACTCCAAGGATAGGGAATCGAAAGCAGATGAGTTCAGCAGAGTGCTTAACGTCACAGAAATGTCGCTTTCTTGGAATTCGTGGTCAGAGTGTAGCTCAAAAGGCCCCAGCGCTTGGCCCTATTCTGGGAACAGCGAGGTGCACCATGCTTCGAACCATTCTGATATTCAAACCTATGGAAAATGTGGACTCTCCGTCACTGGAGGTGTTCAAGAAGAGGTTGGAGAGAGAGCCACTGGTCAGGGATGATCTAGACGAAGCTGTGCTTGTGCTCTGCTACTGGTATTATGTTTTTGGGCTTTGCTGGCTGCTGCATGGGGCTGGGGGTCTGCCCTCCCCCCCACAGCTACATGTGTGGGGTTGTGAGGATTTTTTTAAGCTTTCCATAGAGGCACTGGGTGTTGGCTGCAGCCAAGGCTAGGGATGTTTACTGGGCTGCGCCAGTGCTTCTGCTGGGACTTAGAGGTTACTGGCTAACACGTCTTGCCCCTGTGGTCAGGGTCAGACCAGTCAACATACGTAGGGTCAGGAAGGAACTTTACCCCACGCTCTGCTAGGCGTGGACCGTGGGAGTTTTGCCTTCCTCTGCAGTGTGGGAGTGGCCCTCTACCTGGGACCTCTTGAGTGTATGTTAACAAACTTTTACAGAAGCAGGATGCTGGCCCCCGTGGTCCACCTCCTTTACTTGTGGCGGGTTAAGGGGTTATGTCTTGTGGTTGTGTTAGGGTTGGTTATAGTTTTGCTAAGAGCTTAGGTTATGGGTTGTATAGGAGGGTTTGGATAGGGATGATCCTGCCTCAGGCAGGGGTTGTATTAGATGACCTTTGGAGATCCCTCCCAGCCCTGCTTCTCCATGGTTCTGAGATCTCCTGTATTGTGTGTGGTCCTGAGAATTATGGCAGATGGGTGCCATATAAATCAGTCAGTCACAATCCACTGAGTCTGCAGGATCCATTGGTTTGTTGTGATTAAGGAACACCTAGGTCTGTAGCTAACAGCATGCAAGACGGTGATGTGGCTAATATTTGTGCCTGGCTGCTTTCAAAGCCCAAACCTGATTGACCAGGTGCCCATTGCAGTTGGGAGGTGGGCCTTTGGTACAAGTCAGGTGTGAGGCTTGAACTCATGCCTCTAGGGCCATAGTGATATAGCTGTACAAGTACCATGGATGATTACTGATTTGCTCTGCTGCATTAATACTTGTCAAGCATTCGTAAGTTTTAAGTCAGCACAGTGCTGTGAGATCATTTTGTCTGACCACGTCCCTCACCACTTTCCAGTCTGATCCCAACTTGTCCAATTTCATCCAGCTGCTCCTGAATTGGCAGGATGGAGCCGAACATCTTAGATGAGCAGTTGTGACCCAAAGTCTTTCTAAAATTCATGCTTATTTTCTTAGGATCTCTTCAGTGTCAAGGTAGTTCTTCAGGTATGTGTCGGCATGCCCTCCCTTCTCTAAAGGCAAGGGGTACTACCCCCTCTTTTGTGTGAATTCATGTCTGTATGTACCTGTACACACCCACGTGTGTGGAGTTTGAGGAGTTTAGTGTTTGTTTGCTAAGAATTTCATGCATGTTACAGAAAAGGGCTCTTTGAAAAGTCATTCAAAAATCAGGAAGCAGCGCTGAGGAAGGTGTCTGTGAATTCAAAAATTGATTTTTTTTGTTTGTTTGAAATGGGCCTTAAGGAATTTGGAGTGTGTAGGGATTGTCTGTTGGTGTTGTGTTAAGTTAGTGCCGTATCATTGGGGTATATACTATGGGACAGGCAGGGGAGGTGACATCCTAGCAAGGAAGGATAAGGTAAGATACGGGTGACACACACTGCAGGCTAGCTGTTGTAACCTATAGAGGTCTGTGAACAGTAGGGTATAGGTCAAGACAGCCTTGATCTTTGACTTCATACATTGCGAATGGGGTGGCAGGCCCCCGGTCTTCAAGATGCTTCAGTTGAGATGTAAAGCTTGTCTGCCCTGAGTCCCTGTTCTTGTCCTGAGAACAAGAGGGAGGTGGGGGAATAGTGCTTTTGGAAAGCTGTCCTAGAATTTCTTTTAAAAACCTGGTTGTATTCCCAGCCTAGCTCTGCAAGGAAATATCTGCTGTTAGTCTTCCCCAAAGGGCTGGTCTTTTATGCTTTGTTTTGAGATGGAAAGACCTTGATGGAGCATAATCCCTTGCAGCCGTAAACCTTCCAAGCAGCTTGTTTGAACTCTTTGCTAACCCAAGCCATGCCACTGCCACTGTAGAGAGCTGCTGCTGGCCTGTGGCCCATGCATCTCTTAATCAAGGAGAAGCTAACGAGTCAACACTGCTCCTGTGACATTCCATACCTGGCGTTTCCATTTAGATACAATCAATATCCAGAAAGACTGATTGGCACTGGGTACCGGCAAACAGCCCTGCCAAGCAGCTGACAGCTAGACAGTAGCTGCATCCAAAATCTTGCCAAAGCCCTGAAATGAGAACTAGCCCTCCCTCATGTCATTTATCCAATATCTGAAGTTTGAGATGCCTAATTTTCAGGGGTGGCATTCATCCAAGGTGGCCTCAGGCAATCAGAGATAACACTGCTTCATTTCCAATTTTCAGTGACTTGTTAGAAGCCTTGCAGCAGTGCTACCAAAAGGCAGATGTTGCTCATGACAGCAACCAGCTGTGTGTGCTCTGGGTGTAGCTAGGCTGCCATGCCCAGCTGGTGTGGAGATGTGTGGCAGGTAACACGCTGGAGCATTTAAGACCACTGTGACCTGCCCGTGTAATGTGTACTGGTCACGTTCCAGTGGTCCGAGTCCCCCTCTGTAGCCTCATGGCTTTCCTCTCACCCCTAGAAGAGACACCCATGCTGTAGGGGAAGCATTGGCATAGCCAGCAGCTGCCTGGTGCCAGGATCCCCCCTACGCCTCTTCCACCTGCAGTCACTGCCACAGCTCACCCAATGGCAACTGTCTTAGACCTCTAGCTGCTGGACATGTTGACATCCCCCCACACTGGCAGTTCTTCCTGAAAGCAGGATGCCTTCTCTTTCTAGACACTATCGGCAGATGCTGGAGGCTCAAGGCCTGGCATCTAGAGAACGGTGCAGACTCGTGGGGCAGACCCCATTCTGGAGCCCCCTCTAAGCTCATGTCCTGGACTCATGCCTTTGCTTGCTTGTACCAGTTACATTGCTGCATACTTCTCTTGGTCAAGACAGGACTTGCCCTCCATTAGCATTTTACTGTAGTCTTCAGGAGAAGAGAACAAAGATAGCAGAAAAATTATGTGGGGTTGCTTAGAAGAACTGGAAGTCCAAAGGGAATCTTCTTGAAAGTGAAATCATAATGTGCTTCATTGTTTTTCATCCTACAGCTTCTCAGTAGACAGGAAGGTTTGTCTTGGGGTTAACAGGCTGGATTGTGGGTCCTTGGGAGGAGATGTAGGTCCAGCTCCTGGCTCTTCCATAAGCTCCTCGTTTGTTGAACCTCTCCATGCCCCAGTTCCACATGAGTAAAGGGCAGGGTTAGGGTTAGGTTAATATTTCCTTTTTTCCACCTCTATCTTTGTGTTTGTTTTAATTGTAAGCAGCTGGGGCAGGGACTGTAGCTTGTATCTCTACAGCATTAGTCCACTGGGGACCAACCATCCTGGCGAGCATGCCACAAATTAAGTCCCTTGCCCTCTTGAGTGCCAGTCAGATCCCCTTCCCCTGCTTGATCAGCTGCTCTGCTTTCTGCTCCCTGCCTTGTGCTCCCTGTCAAATCACTTGCCATGCTGCCTGCTCTCTGTCTGATTTCCTGCATGCCATGCACAGAGACCGCCCACGCTACTTATGCCACAGGTTGGCCACCCCCAGTTTAGACAATGCAGCCTCAGTTTTGCTTGTGGCTTTTATGTGCAACTGAAACAGAAGCTAAAATAGGATACATTTTAGGTAACAACCATTTTTACTGTGTTGATTGGGTTTCATAGGATGTCTCGTAGTTACAACAGGATGCCATGCAACTTCTACTACATGAAGTGAAATATAGGGCTAAACACGTTTGAAATGTTGATCAGAAGAAGATTGTGTCAAGAACAAAAACTACAATATGTATGTTTAGTTTTCTCAAGAAGTCTTGTTAATACTGTGTTAAGATTGTTTTTATTGTTTATGGTGCCTTAGTCTTTCTGCTCAACTGGGTTGGTGACTGTGTTGTTCTGTTAACTTCCTGGAAATGTTTGAGGACTTGGTATCCCGTAGTTTAGTTGGTTAGGATGTTGGCGTTAAGAACTTCCATGCACTGGTGTGGCTGCTTGGTTGGAAGAAAAACCCTTCTCCCTGCCTTGAGTACCACTCCCAAGTCAAGAGAGAGAATAAGTTTTATAGAGAATACCAGCAACCTTTTACTTTTGTTGTATTTACAATTTGATCATAATCATGAGAACGTAGGGCCTTCCCTGCTGTCCACTGACCATGCGGGTGGCCCTCCTCTGGACCCTCTCCACGCTGTCCACATCCCTCCTGAAGTGCGGTGCCCACAACTGGACGTAGTACTCTAACTGGGGCCTGACCAGTGTTGCACAAACGGGGAGGATCACCTCCTTGGACCTGCTCGTGGTGCATCTGTGGATGCACGACAAGGTGTGGTTAGCCTTGCTGCACATCTATGCTGTTTCAGCCTTGCCTTGTCTGAATGTTGTTGCCTATGCCCACATGTGATGTCCATCACAGCATAGCGGTGGGCATTGCCAGGCGGTTAAACAGTGCACCAGTTAATCTGTCAACAGTTAGATTGTTTTGAGGATAAAGCAAGGTTATTGGGCACAATCTGCTTGTATCAGGTATGATTCCCAGGGCCTCTGATGAGGATGTGACTGTAAAGTTTGCACCCATCCCCATAAAAAACCCAAATCTCTGTTTTTTCCCTGCTACATAACACGTTGCTGAAGAGTCAACTGGCCCGCCTGGCAGAGTTGTTACCTTTTCCTCAGCCTTTTGATTTGTCAGCACCCTCCTTCGACATTAGCATTTTTCTTGTTAAGGTCTCCAGATGTATTTGAATAAAGATCAAGCTGAAACGTATCAACTGAAGTCCCGTTATGAGCTGCTAGATGAAGTTATTTTGAAGCCTGAAAATGTGCAGTGTTTCTGCTGAAAACACCTCCTACACTTAAGTGCCTAAATCTTCCCTTCACTCCTACTTTGTGAATCCCAAATGGCTTCAGGCAAGAGCAAAGATGCTCAACTCTGCCAAGAGAGCAGTAGCATTTGGCATGTTCAATAACATCATTTCAGGCACTTGTTTTCTGATAAAAATGTAGGCTCTGGGGTGTCTGTATGGTTGGGTGGGGCTTTGCGGATTGCTCAGTTGGAGTTGGCTGTCTAAATGCTACTTGAGTTGCACTTAAGTTATAACTTAGTGTGGTTTTCTGGATGTGGACCCAAGTGCTTTGGTGTGAGGTGGCTCACTCACATTTATGACCTTGCCCTTAGACACAAAAAGGTCGTTCATCAGCTCATTGCACAGTAACTTCCCTATGAACTTCCCCAGAGAGCCAGCTTCTGGCACCCTTCACCCTTTGGGTGAAGCTCCACTGAAGCCACTGGAAATGTCTCCATGCAGCAGTGGACCCAGGATTTGGCAAAAGGAGGGGTGGGAACAGCAAAATGGGCTTCAGCAGTGGCTGCCTCCCCACTTCCAGCATCCTCTTTCTTTCTGACCCACTGGTGTGGACAGGCTGTGCTGTGGGAGCGACCAGGGATCTTTTTAAGTCCCCGGGGCTGGTGAGAATCCCACCTTCCTTTTTGTGATCAATCATGTCCTCTCTTCTCTCCTTTCCACCTTCCCTGCTCACCACCACGGCTTTCCCCACTGTCCTTGGGGCAGGGAAGTTTCAGAGCTGCTCTGCCTGCCTGAGCTGGGCTGGGGCCAGGCTCAGCCGGGACAGTGACTTCAGCAGTGAATGGAGGGTGCATTCCCCCATGCTGCCTGGTCTTCTTGGGCTAGGTCTGGACAGGGGGATCCCCTGCAAGTCAACAGGTCATGTCAACCTCTACGAGCAGAACATGAAGCCCAGCGGGAGCAGGCAGGAGCAGCTCTGAAGCTTCCCCCATCTGTGGGACAGTATGGAAAGCAGCAGCAGGTAGTGGGGAGGAGAAGAGAGGTGACTCTGGGTGGGGTGCAGGTGGGGAGGGGATTCTCACCTGCTTTGGGGGCTTTAAAGACTTCCCCAGAGGTTCCCAAGGTGTGGTCCAATCCGAAAAGGGGGTGCCATGATACAACTGCATCCCCTGTGGACCTTTCCTCCATGTGTCAGTGTTGATCTGTATGAGCAGAATCTGGCCCATGAGTGTAAAAGCTAGCCTTTAGCAGTGGACTAACCTTTAGCAGTGGACTTGCACAGGTCTTTAATCAATATAAAGCCCTTGAGAATCAGAGAAAAGTCAGGCTGGAAGGGACCTCTGAAGGTCATGTAGTCCAACCCGCTGCTTGAGGCAGGAATATCCCTATCCAAACTAACCCATACAAGTC
>JAGPOW010000304.1:10915428-10956029 GCA_030014935.1 Caiman crocodilus
GTGTAATTCTTTGCTTCTAATGGCTATGGACTCCCTGTATCTGTTGAAGCTTATGGCCTGGACAATGTTTGAATGCTTTTTTCAAAGAGGAAACCAGGCTACCCACAGCAGGAAAACGTGTGTGCCAGATGTCTCTTACTAAAGAAAGGAAGTGTGCATTGCAGGTGACATGCATTGCATTGGGCATCATTCCACAGAGCACATCAGAGAAAGCTTTGCACATATACACTGCATTATCAGACAGAAATGCTGAGATCTTGTTAAATTGTAAGCTGTGGTTTACAACAGCTTGTGCCGTGGTAGAAAAACTGACAGATGCAAGGTGAGCTGGTTTTGCTTGAAAAGCAAGCAGGTTATGATCTGTCCAGGTCTCAGATACAGATAAAATGTGCAGAACGTAATTATCTTGGACATCTGTTGCTTCGTCTGCTACAATCGAGATTTGATTCATATTCCGCCAATGCAGATTTTGTAGTCTGAACATGCAAAGCAACTACTCCTACTCCTGGTAGATAATCTTGGTGAAGCTTGTTCACACATGGGAAACTGCTAGCATTTGGTGTGTATTTGTTCAAGTAGTCCCTTACTTTAGGGTTATCACTTTTCTTCAGACGAATGTTGGCGGCTGTGAATGTTTCCACTAGCATGACTGTAGTCTCTCTTCTTGTCAGACTGCTTTCAGTGGTTCTTTTAAAGATCGGGGACATAGTCACTTGTTTCTTGCTCTGACGTTCGGCCTCTGCGGGAGCCTTTCTCTTTATGCCATCTGGACTCTAAATGTCGATCAATGCTGTTTTTCCTCAACACATCCGGAGTCGCGCTTCATGAAGAACAAAGCGATTTACCACCATCTGCATGCAAGGTTCCTACAGGGAACTACCTTGCACAATCCTGAGCTGAAATGTATTTGGCTTTCTTGGTTTTCTTCTCACTCTTTCACTAATCATCTTCAGACTGCAGCATTGCATCTGGCTTCTTAAAAGATGGCGCTGAAACCCTTTCACTTTCCTGACTGGTGTTTGTACCGAGTCGACGCCGCTAGCTTAGCCTCTCAGTAGCTCCCTCTCAAACCCTGTGCTCTGTGGCTTCAGGGATTGCCACTCTTCCTTTGTATTCTGGGACGCGTGTGTAGCCCGGGTGTACATGGGTGTACTTCCCTCTCCAATTGAGGGAATTATTGGCAGGGCAGTGTGCTGTGGCACACAACAGCCCAGCGGCCGCCTCTGTCCCCTATAGAGTAGGATCCAGTCAATCAATTACTTAACTATATACAGATTTATTATCACAACAAAACCATTAAAGGGTAAGGCCATATCTAATCTATCTAATCTCTCTGTACAAGTTTGCAAAACAACAAACCCTATAATATATATACAGATGTGTGTGTGTGTGTGTGTGTATCTATCTATCTATCTATATCTATATCTACAGATATACCACACCCACTGTGGGGTGCGGGGCTCTGCTGTGCGGACCCTCTCTCCAGGGTAACTTATTACTACTCCACAGTCCTGGAGGATTGCTTCTTGTTCTCCAGGTCAAGCTCTGTCCCTGCGGGGTTTCCCTGCTGCCTGACTCTGCTGCCGCCGTTCTGGCACTGCTGTGTGTAGTGGACACTTCACCTTATGCTAGGGGTTGGAGGCCTGGACAGCCTTGTGCAGCTCGGGGGCTCAGTCTGTTCCCTCTGGGGACTCTGGGCTGTGTCGTCTGCACTGAACTGCTGCCCCGTGTCAGCAGCTGTAGACCCGAGCCACCTGAAGCAGCTCCCGGGGTCTCTCACCCTCCCTGCAGCGCCTCCTGCACCGAGCTCCCAGCCCCGTTCTGCGGGTGGAGGACCTGAGCCGCCCCAGGGGCTCCAAAGGTCCTGCTCCCTGCACCGGCCAGTGCACCGTGTCTCTGGCCACACACCAGAGGTTGCAGACCTGAGCCGCCTTGCACAGCTCGCAGGGCCTGGACGCCGTGCACCAAGAACCTAACCGCTGGAGCCGTCCCCCGATCCCTGCTGACAGAAGTCTTCAGGGGCTCTTCATGGGCTACTGCTTCACCCAGCTGAGCAGCTTCCCTAAGCCGTGCTCTTCTCAGTCCCCGACACATCTGCCCTGGTGCTGGGCATGCAGCTCCTTTTGTACGCTACAGGCTCTGCCCCCGTGTCTTCCGGACCTGACAGTTTGCAGTCTTCAATCAGGTCTGGGGGAGCTCTTCCCCCCCTCCCCTCAGAAAAGGGGCGTGATGTTATTTCTTGTGCTGCCTCCTGGTTGGTGGATGGGCTCCACCAATCAAAGCAGCAGGATCTCAAGCCTGGGATTCAACCCAAGCTCTGAAAAGTAAGTCTGCTACACATGAATTTTTTTTTTTTGAGGCGATTGTGTGCGAAATCATGGGAAATGTCATTTTTTTGGTGGTTAACTTTTTTTGGTGCGGTTTCCTTGAAAATCGCAACATGGCTATTTTAAGTAGGTCCCTAGCTATTCATGTTATGTCAGGAAATGGAAGCCAAATCCGTGACCTTTCCTAACTGCAAAAGATCCGACTGCTTGTGGCAAAGAGGCCTGTTGTGAATTCTCATTACCTGTATTGCTAATACATACATTTTGTACCGCTGGGCTTCAAGGTTCACACTCTATCCATCAGCGCTTTCCTTTTAAATAGCTCCCTTTGTCGGGCAGGCAGGCAGGCAAGGCTCAGCTTGGCAGGTCTGTTAGGAGCTTTCTGAGGGAGTGGATGTTGAAGGAACCTTCCACTTTGCAGGATAATTGAATTGAAAGCTAATGGCAAGTACAACCTCTTGTTAATGAGGGACAAAAGAGAAGTTAGTCGCCTGGGTAGAGGTACTATTGATCAGAAGTGTTTGGCCTCATACCAACAGTAAAGACTATCTTAAAGGGTCGTTAGCAATGCATTACAAAATGGCCTACCCCATTTGCAAGAGCTTAAATGCATAGTTATTTACTGCTTTCGTCATATCTTCTGAACATACTCAATTTAATGTGAACCTTTCAATGGCGTGATTGGAGGCTTAGAGTTTCAGGAAGCCAACTGAACTCCGGTTGTCCCGGAGGAAATACTTCTTTCTTTTGTGTCAGAAGTTTTGGTGCTCTCATGAACACTTAGGTTGATGTACAGTTGTGAGACCTTGGAAATTTAGTTTAATTTTGTTTCCTTGCTTCAGGCGAAAGCCGATGTTAGCAACGTTACAGTTATTCTATAAGCCTGATGCCAAGCGTCTGCAGTTTAGATGATGCTGTTACCGTTCCTATTATGGCAGGTGTGATGAAGAGGCAGCTACTACACAATAAAATCTACAAAAGAAGAACAACGCACATTTTCTACATTTTGTTTCTACGTCCTTGATCAAATGTTTCATTGCAACGAAACACAATGGCATTGCAACAGTTCTGCAATAACTTTGAGATTAATTCTGTTTTCATGTTATACTAGCATAATCCTGGTGGGTAACAAAGCCTACTAGTGAGGTTGTCAGAATTTTTTTTCAACAAAACTTTCTTTTTTCAATAAAAAATTGCCAACACTACAGCCACGACTACCACCAATGAGAGAACATCCATTTCACAGTGTGTTACAAAGAAAAGCTTTTCCAAAGTGACTCAGTATCAAATCAGGTTTTTATTTCAGTTTTATTCCAAGGTATTTGCTTTGTTTTGAGTTCATCTTTTTTACTTGGAGTTTCCCAGGGTCTGCCAAATGTTTCCCTTTGTTCTTTGGGCTGAATACATATTTGAATGGGGAGCATCAAATAACGAAACACCCTGCCTTGACATAAAAGTTCATTTTTAGCATTTTTTCATTATATGTGTTTCCCAGCCCATAAAAGTTTCAAAATGTTTGCATTGCCCAAATGAGAATGAAACTGTTTGAAAAGCATGACATTTTCCTGACTCTGTTTTTCAGCCACCTTTTGCAATGTTGCTTCTGGGGTGGAGGGTAGGATGTCTCAGCCACTTTCAGCTTGATCTTGGAGTTTAGGGAATCATGGGGTATCATAATTGGGGATTTTGGAGTTTAATTGACACTTGCTCTGAGGAGATGGTCTTTGATTTGAGAATGGCTCTAGGATTGTTGATTGGATTGAGCCCAGGCCCCATATAATAATAATAATTTATCGCTGAAAAAGAGGACTGGAAGTGGAACTGGAGAATTAAATTAATTTAAGTTTGCTGCAGTGCTGCGCTGTTTTATCTTCTGGGAAATCAGCCATACAATTTTACTCACTCACCTTTCTCACCTGTGCCCACAACCCTCAGATATGCACCCGCCGTGTTACAATGATGCTGAGCACCCTCCATCTTCAAGCATGACCACTGGCAATATTGGGGTTGTGATGGTGCTCAAGTTGATTGTGGACAACGGTACAGTTTCTGAGCTTTTGCTGTTAGTTTTTGGAGCTGCGCAGCAATCGGTATAAATGGATTGATTTAAATTATGGGGTGGAATTATGGTTAACTATCTAAACTAAGAGACATATTAAGGCATTTGGGAACAGAAAATCCAAACGTAGTAGATTACCTGCCCAGATGACAAGTGGTTTCTGGTTTAAATGCTGCAAGCAACATTGGTCGCTAAAAACCATCAAACCACTAAGGTTACGTACCAAAATATTGATTGGAGGTTAGCTTAAGATGTAAGGTATTCACCTGGAATTTGAAGAGCCCAATGCTTTTAGTGTATTGAACCTAACTTTCAGCTTTAGCCCATTTCAACTGGGGCATTTTGCAGAATTTTGATGCGGATCCAGACTAAGTTTCCAAACAGTCCCAGTGTTTGAATCATTTGCATTTTGGGCCAGGACTTTTAGGGGGAGCTGGACATACTCCAATCCCTCCCAGGTGGAATAGGGCCATCCCAGAGCACAAGGCTGTCAGGGTTCCCTTTGAGCATGTTCAAAAGGGACAAGCCTAGCTGTGCTGGTAGAAAGAAGGTATAAACTCTACACAAGTGGCAAAAACACCTCCTACTTGTACATCTAAACACATCTGCATTGAAGTCAGGAGTTTTTAGGCAAAGTAGAATTAGGCATGTTTACACTGCCTGAGAATTGCACCAGGGAACATCACTACCCAACTACTTTCTGTGCACTGTCCGCTAAAACAGATGTGATGTAATCACTTCAGTGCTGCACTTGGCTGCGTGCTATTAAGATCTGAAAATGGGATGGTTTTGGTGCTCCCCTTGTGCCACACCAATGTGGCAGCGTTAGTCTGTTTGGCAAGGGGTGGATGCAAGTGGTAGCAGATCGAAAGACAGGGTAGGGGGTGTGGACTCCCTTAACGTTTGCTCTGTTGCACTTGTGCAGTGAGATCTGAGTCCATTGCTTGCGAGGCGCAGGTGCCTGTTAGAGCTCCACTTGAGAACTGAATCAGAGAAGTGGGGCTTGAAGGGACCTCCAGATTTCTTTGGGGCTGGACCCGATGATTTTCCAGGGTCCCTTCCAGCTTTAACCTATGAATCTAGTCCAACTCCCTGCCTGAGGCATCATCCCTATCCAAGCCATCCTACGCAAATCCATTGGCTAGCCTCTTAGCAAAATACATGGTCAACCCTGATACAACACAAAGTATAAAATCATAACGGTGCAAAAGGTGGAGCCAGACCCTGCACCAAGAGCGCTCTCACAGGCAAAGGGAAGTGTGACCGCACTGGATCCACCCCGGTGATAATGGTGTGATGGGAGAAGTGTGCTTTCAGGAAGGATTGGACAGCAGAGAAAGCAGGCTGTGCAAGGCAGGGTGGGCTATAGCAAGCCTGGAGAATGCCAGTAGTGTATACCTGGGCTTTCTTTTTCTGAAACGAAAGCTGGCAACACTGAGCTTGGCTGCTCCCAATCCATGTCAGTGTTTCTTCCTTCTCTACAAGCACAAACACACGCTACATCCTGTTAGGGATTCGGGATGAGTCTTCCAGGCTTTTATTTTGGGGAGAAAATTGCGGTTAGTGATTTACATGCCCCAAAAGCTGCTTAAGTGCCACTTAAGACAATTTAGGTGAAACTGAATCTGGGCCCAAAACTGAATCCATTTCCTAACTCTAATGAAACAGAAAGACATGGATAGGGAAGGCATAAAGTACAGATGGGTGAAAGGATTTGTCTCCTTAATGAGGAACAGAAATTTGTGCTGCACCCTTATATAGACTGTTGTATAATTAGTTTTTCAATGGTGCTACAAGTTTGGTGCATTGAGTTTTTCCTGCATTTTTATGACAGTATGTCTTGTGCTACAGTATTAGGTGCTGTTAGATTCCTTTTGGCAATATTTCAGTTTCCTACAGAGGACTTTCATAAAATTTTGACACATTATGAGAAGAAAAGGCAGTAAGCTTGCTTGTCTGAGAGCTGGTAGTCGAAGTCAGGGCTGTTCAACTTCTGATTGTCCGGGTGGCCACAAGCCACTGGTAACATGCTTAATAGGCTATGTGCTGCCTATGTGGACCATCTGCTGCACCATGTGTTCCCCCATCATAGATGCTGCTCACTTCTTGTTGCACTGTACCAGCGCCCCTTGGCCTTGCTGCTCTTCCCCTCCATGGCATCCCAGGTATAGGAAGTGCAAGCTGGAGGAGGAAGGGGGAGCCCAAAGACTCTGGTGGTAGAAGTGGGGGAGCAGTGGAGGGACTGGCACCTATACCAGGAGCCTGGGGCCTACAGGTTAATGCCTCAGGGGCCAAATGCAGCCCGTGGGCCACCAGTTGGCAGCCCTGGTCTAAATTAAATTTATTCATGGGAGTCCATAAAAGGAGCCTGTTTGAAGTGAATTGAAGGACTTTCATTAATTTTCATTGCATCAGTTGCCTACACTGAGCTTACTCAGGTGGGAATTCCAGGTGGGCTGGTGAAGTGTTTCAGCTAAAATAGACTTGGTAGAGACTTTATTGTTAAGCCTTACTCCTTTCCAGTGTGGGGAGCTGTACCTTTTAAGAGACTGGCAAAAGGCAGATGAGACCAGCTGTTGCATTGGGAAGAAGCTCAAGTTAAGCAAGGCTGATCAGTTAGAAATTGGGCAGTGAATGAAAGAGACTTTAATTGGATTCATTAGCTCAGAGCGGTTGCTGAGCAACACACTGTGCCAGAAGCAAATAAATTAAGAAATTCCTAAGGGGGAGAATGGAGCAATTAAAAGTCCCACCAGAGTTGAAACTCTCCAATTATGTAATTGTAAGTAATGGGTACCCAGGAAAGAGAGAGACAGTTCAGAGGCAGTATTACCATATTTTCTTGCACACCATTTTCTAGCAGCCGTTTGTTGGAAAAAAAGTACGTTTTGTATATGAGAAAATATGGTATTTTTGACAATAACTTCATAGTTTTCAGTTGCCTTGGGGAGAGCAAGCTAACTATGCAACTCTATTATAAAAATTGGAGAACTGCTTCACTCTGTGTAAAGCTAAAGCACAGGAGAGCGATGCTTTAAAAAGAACATGGAAAAAAATAGAAGAGTTCATGACTAATATAAGGATGAAGAACCAGTCTTGCAATTTTAGTCGGGCTGAGTTGCTGACAAGAGACCAGACAGTGACTGGGATCTAGGGGAAAACATTTGGGGAGATGTTAGTTGAAGACCCTAAACGTAACCCCTGAGGAAGTAATTAGAATTTGCCACCCAAAGAAAGTTGTCCCATGAGGACTGCAGTTATGGAGGGTGGGCAGTGCTTTGACATTGTGACCATTATATGGAATCTAAAATACCTTAAGGGGCCTGCAGCAGAAAGGCATGCAGAGATCAGCGATCCTAGAGTACATGGGGCTGTGAACACTGTGACAGACAACTCCACCCATGACAATGCCTAGCATTTAGAGAAGAGAAGCAAGATCTGCAGTGAGTCTCATCTCTTTGCAAGAATTTGCATGCACCAGTAGTGTGCATGGCCTGGAGAAGGGGATGACAATGGCACCACAAGCTCAGATGAATTCTTCCTAGGAACCATGGGCAATATTGCAGCTGTCAGCTTGAAGGCAAATGGAAGAAAACATATTCATTTCTAAACCAATTTAATTCCAGACATGATATGGTCACTGAAAGGAAAGGCAGGGCCTGTAGAACATAAGGAAGTAAAGCTTGAAGGTTACCCTTGTGAGCTTACCCCACCAAAGGACAATGCAAACACGTTGGCAAATAACAAATTGGAAAAGATACAATATGTAATAGAACTGGAAGGGAAAAAGAACTATTATTTTGGTCTACAGGCACAGCAGGGCAATTCAGCATCCAAGGCAGTTATGATGCACAAGGTAGTGTGGGCTCCCACTATGTTCGTTGCAGTGGCATGATCCGCTGTCACTGCAGCAGTGACTATTTTTTGCAATGCCTGGGGTGCTGCCTTGATTGCTATCCTCAGTTACATTACTGTTTTGGTCTTCAGGGTATAGAGCCCAGCTGGGGGTGCATGTCAGCAGTGGGGGGCAAGCTACTCCTGTGGTTCTCTGCGACTTCTTGCCTTACTGCCAGAGGTGGGTCTAGATTCAGCCCGTGGATGAGACGCAGTCAATCTGAGTGAGATTGACACCCGACTCTAGAGCATTTGTCAAAAGTGCAGCAGAGCAGCTGTCCCAATAGTATTTTTTCTTGCTAGACAACTAGGTCATGGCTAGTGTTACTCACCTATGGCACTAAAAGCTCACTAAAGCATCATCAACCCAGAATTTAATGCGGAATATACCTCTCACAGTTCAACTGAAATCTAACTTTCATAGTTTCATAGTTATTAGGGGCTGAAAGGGACCTTACAGATTGGCGGGTCCAGCTCTCCTGCACTTGGGCAGGATAGATTGGGATCAGATGACCCCAGCAAGACAGACATCAAGACACTTTTTGAAGATTGCCAGGGTGGATGATTGTACCACCTCTGCAGGGAGTCTGTTCCAAACCCTCAGGACTCAACTTGTAAAGATGTTTTTTTTCCTTGTGTCTAGCCTAAAGCGATACTCAATCAGCTTGTGCCCATTATTTCTTGTCCTCCCCTGGGGGGCCTTGGTGAACAGATGCTCCCTCAGGTTCTGATATATGTTCTTGATATCCTTATAGGGTGCCACCACATCCCCTCTAAGCCTTCTCTTCTCCAGGCTGAACAGTCCCAAGTCTTTCAGCCTCTCCTTGTATGACCTGGTCTCTAGGCCTCTAATCATGTACTTGGCCCTCCTTTGGGCTCTCTTGAGCTTCTGCACATCTTTCTTGAAGTACGGCAGCCAGAACTGGATGCAGCACTCCAGTTGCGGTCTCACCAATGCTTAGTAGAGAGGGACATCCTTAGCCTTGCTCGAGATGCCTTGGTAGAAGCATGCCAGTGTTTAGCTCTGCCAGCTATGGAATTGCATTGGTGGCTCATGCTCATCTTGTTGTCTCTCACAACATCCAAGCCTCATTCAGATGTGCTAACAAGCAGAGCACTGTAAGTGTGGATTATTTTTCCCCAGATGGAGTACTTTACATTCTCCATATTAAACGACATCAGGTTGAGGTCTGCCCACCTTGCGAGCCTGTCCAGGTTGGCCTGTATTGCCAGCCTGTCTTTGTGTGTGACCCTAGCCCCCCTTGTTTGCTGTCGTCAGCAAACTTTGTTCGCTTTTAATACCTGAATCCAAATAATTGATGAACATGTTGAAAAGCACTGGTCCAAGTACTCAACCCTGGGGGATGCCATTGGTCACCTTCCACCATGATAACTCAGTTTCATCAGTCAATACACTCTGGGTCTTATGTTGGAGCCAGTTACCGAGCCATTGGACCGTAAAGTAGTTGAGGCTGCATTTGCCCGATCTTTTCATGAGGACTTTGAGGGAGACTAGGTCAAAGGCCCTTTTGAAGTCCAGGTATATAATGTTTAACTAATACTATAATTCACCATTCAGGCAGGTGCCATTCAAGCTATATGTGACAAGCTACCCTAACACTAGGACTTGCCTGTACCCAAGCACAAAAAAGCCTGCCCACTTGTATCTGCCAACCCATTCCAAACCTTGGAAATACACCAGTGAGGTACACCTCTCCAGGTTCACCCCAGCACTCCTTCCCTGGCACCCCGGAGTCCCTGCCTTGATGGTGACAAACTCTCGATGGTTACAAGTTTGAGAAATCTGCACACATAAGCTCTACTTATTTTTTTCACCACCCGGTCAGCAAATTTATGTACCTACCGTAAAAGGTTGAGGAGTCAGACTCTGTGCTGTACAACCCTGTTCATTAACTAATTCAGCCCCATTTGAGAATTTAGAATTAGCATTTAGATTGCCCCCTGCGCCTGGCAGTGGCACTTCAGGTGTCTCACTATAACTCTAGAGGCATGAGTTTGAGCCTTACTCTGAACTTGTGCCAAAGGCCCTTCCCAGCTGATCCAGTTATAAATTGGTCTCTGTTCATTCAGGCAAGGAAGTCACAGGTAGATGGCTGTGATGCTAGCTTCTGCGCGTATGGCTATAGAAATCGCTGTGCCTTAACCATGCTAGTCCAGTGAGTTAAGCAGCTCAGCTGGACCTTCTGACTCGTACTTTAAGTCTCTTTTAGCACTTCATTGTTACAGATTTATAACACAACTAACTTATAGTCATGGAAAAGAAGAGTCCTAGAAGTACTACTTATGTGCCATATTTTATCTGCCGTTTATTGGGTACATAAATTGTAGTATTTCAAGGCATGCCATTAAATATTCTGACTATCATTTAAAATATTTACAATCCTGTTATTCACATAAGGCACAATATTTTTAGTTGAAGATATTCTCTAGACATCTGCTTTATTTTAAACCATATGGTGGAATATGTGCAATGTATTTCATCTGTATGTTATGATGCATCATTAACTTACTGCCAACAAGGAAGCTAAAGATATGAATTAAAGCAGAAATTTTTTTAAAAATGTGGCTAAAACTCTATGCCAACCATTTCTTTAGCAATTTAACATGCATACTTCCTTGCCAAATCATGCCCTTTGCATACCGTGTTTAGGACCCATAGAAATCCATAGGAAGCAAATGCATGCAACCCTAGGGCAGAATTTGGCTTGGTGTATATCATAGCCTGTAAACAGATGTTACATTTCTTCTGGAAGAAACCTTTTTGTGCTGGGATGCTACAGGCATTCATAGCCTGGTTAGGGGGTTGGGGCACATGGCTTATAAGGAGGGGCTGAGGAAACTGAGCTGCTTTAGTTTGGAGAAGAGCAGACTGAGAAGGGGTTTAGTTAGCAGCCTTTAACTACCTGAAGGAAGGTTTGAAAGACTGGTCTCAGTGGTGGCAGATGAGAGAACAAGGAGCAATGGTCTCAAATTGCAGCAAGAGAAGCTTATATTCGGTATTAGGAAGAATTTTCTCGCTAAGAGGGTAGTAAAGCTCTGGAGCAGATTACATGGAGAGGTGGGGGAAGCTCCATCCCTGGAGGTTTTCAGGACCTGGCTAGACAAAGCCTTGGCTGGGATGATCTAGTTGAGGATGGTCCTATTTTGAGCAGGGGGTTGGACTAGATGTGACCTCCTGAGGTCCCTTCCAACCCTCATTTTCTATGATTCTGTGTCAGATAAAATGCATTACCAGGTTTTCCAAGGACATCAGTGTGTGTTAGGCAGACATTTGGCTGAAATTAGTTTAATCGGGGATGATCCTTAGGGGTGTGCAAAGCAGGCCCTATTTGAGTTTAGATTTGGATTTAGCCTGAATTGGGGACAGTGATTTGATTTGTTGCTTCGGATCACTGTCCCTGATTCAACTCAGCTGAATACGAATCTGAAGACTCGATGCTGATTCACACATAGACACAGCTTTTAAAGTTTTATCTATATACCTGGAGGTACCAGCGTGGCTTATGATCGCTGTGATGCTGGGGAGCATGGAGTATCCCACCGGGGGGGGGCCCTCCACATGCTCAGTGGCGAACCCAGAAGTGGACCTGAAGTACTGGTCCATTTCTGGGTCTGCCAGGGAGTGGATTGGGCCCCCCCCGTGCCTCCCTGGCTTGGTGATCAGCCACAAGGGGACCCTGGGTGCCCCAGGAGGCACTAGTGGCTGAGCTGTGGGAGTGGGGTGGGGGCAGGCCACTCTCTGGCGGACCCCGAAGTGGACTGGAAGTGTTTCTGGTCCACTTCCGGGTCTGCTGCTGAACACACTGGGGAGCCCCCCGCCCTTCTGTGGGATACTCCATGCACCCCAGCATCTCAGTGTTCACGAGCCACCTGGTACCTCGAGGTGTGTAGAAAAAACATTTAAAGCTGTGTCTGTGTCTGAATCTTTCCAAATCTCTCTGCATTGATTCAGTGGGTTCCAATTTGATTCGGAGATAGTAAAGGGTCCTCTGATTTGATTCGGTTTCAGAGATTCAGCCGCCGCTGAATCAAATCAGGGACTGACGCTTTGCACAGCCCTAATGATCCTGCCTTGAGCAGAGGACTGGAGTAAATGCCTGTGTGAGGTCCCTTCCAGCCACTGCAGGGTCTTGGGCGGAGGGCAGCAGGACGGGGAGTCCTGATCCCACAGTGGGTACCCTGCATCTTCCTCCACCCTGCACACAAATCTGGGAGACACATGCCCCCCTAAACTCCACACTTGGGGGGGTGCTCAGTGGTAAGGAGCCAACCTCCCTGGCCCCTGGATAAGTCTGTACAATGCCCTCCATGCCCCAGCCCCATGCACAGCGCTGGCTGAGCAGCACCCTCAGGCCTTGTCCCACTCCCTCCCTCACCTTGGGGGCCGCAGTCTGCCCCCCCATGTTCCCTCTCTGCCATGGATTTACCTGCAGGGAGCTGCTCTCCATGCTTTTCTGATGTATTCCTGGTCATGTGCACGTGGCAGGCATGCACATGCATGTGGAGCCACTTGTGTCCCACTCCCCACAGCCCCTTGCAAGCTGAAATGCTGCCAGCCTGTAGGGGAAACCTGCTGTTTCCTGCAGATCTCTGCACAATGCTGCAAATCTGGGGCAAATGCTGTCCTGGAGTCATGCAGCTCGGGACCGGGACCATTCTGGGACTGCCCAGCCCAATTTTGGATGGGTGGTCACTCTACTGCAGACAGGCAGCCTCTGCTGCTGTGGCTCACTGGGTGTTCAGCCCCTCACCCCTTACAAGTTGGACATCCCTGTTCTTTGTGAGAGAATGGTCATGCCTAGGTGCTGGTACTCCTTTGCATGAGGTCTTTAGGACATTTTTATTATTGATTATCATGTTTTAGTAATAAATACTGCTGGTAAGTCATAACTTCAGGCAGACAATTATTGGATCTGACAAACTTTCATGCATAATGGATATAGCAATATTTAATGGATCTAAAGGATTGCAGTGAGGTTAGCTGAATAAGAGAAAAACCCTGAAAGCCTGCGAAGATAGGGAATCAATAGTGGAGCAGTATTTTGGTTCACATGATCTGGTTTAAGGTACAGAAATAGGAAGGCTATTCATAATCCCCCCAAATCCCTGACACTGTTCCTTTTTAAAAGCCCTGCCATTAGATGTATCACTGGTCTATCTGTGTTGTCCTGGGCTCTGTGATAACAAACATCAGTAAAAAGAGTGGTCATAAAAATAGCTGGTTCAGGGCTATTTAACTGAGTTAACTCTTGGTAGGTGGATAGGTCTCTGAGGCAAAGCTTGTTTTTGTTCTTGCTAGTTATGGCACATTTCTAACTTTATCTGGATCTTGTATTTCTGAAAGCTTGTGGGTTGGTGGTGGGGAGAAAGAGAATTTGGGCTGTTTCTTAATTCCTAAGCTTTGATTTATAAACAACAGATCAATTCTAATGGATTTATATACAACAGATTAATTCTCAGCTGATATAAACTGGCAAAGCTCTCATGGCTTCATGTGAACCAAAGGTTCAAATAAAGGGTGAACCTTTATGCCTGTATCTGATGCTGAGATTCGTGGAACCAGTTGCTAGAGAGTAGGTTTAGACTAGACATCCGAAGGTACTACTTCACAGTCAGGGCAGCTAGGATCTGGAACCAACTTCCAAGGGAAGTGGTGATGGCACCTACCCTGGGGGTCTTTAAGAGGAGACTTGATGTCTACCTGGCTGGGGTCATTTGAGCCCAGTTTTCTCTCCTGTCCAGGGCAGGGGATTGGACCTGATTATCTACAAGGTCCCTTCTGACCCTACTTCTGTGAATCTATGAAACCAAGTTTCATGAATGGAGTTGAGTAACCTGGATTCAGATATGGCAATAGAGCTTGAGGATCTCATGGTTTGGTTGTGTTTGGGGCAGAAGGATGCATAAAAGGATTTGCAGTACACTTCTGTTGCTGAGCACGAATAAAGAGCAACGATCCCTCGGGTGCCTTGAGATCTTTTCAAGGGTGCCATGTGACTTGATGGCAAATATGATTCACTAGGTAAACCCAGAGGGCGCATCCCCATGAGTGTGAACGTTGTTCCCCTAGGGACAAAGAACACTGAACAACCTGTGCCATTGCTTGTTGTCCCCAGGGAATCACCATGTGGCACGTTGCTATGGATGGGGTCATCATCATCAATCCCTTGGAGTCAAGAATGACGTCCGTCAGGCTTAATGGGTCCTCAGGTGACTGAGGAGCCCAATTCTGGATACACATATTCTTTGGCAATGGGGGCATGTTGTTGCATGGGGGAGTGAGATTTGCAGCCCTGGGTTGGTCTCCTTCTCCTTCGTTTGCTGCCACCATTCCACCTCGGTATCAAGTCATTGGGCCTCAAAATGGTGTATGCTTTTGTGGGCCAAGTGGTGCTACATCGACTGGTCAGCAGCTCGCTCCTCCCATCCATTGTTGTCAATGCCTCCATGCTTGAGGGTGACTTTGAGTGTGTCTTTGTACCATTTTGTTTGGCCACTCTTTGAGCTTTGGCCAACAGAAAGTTGGGAAAAAGTTCTTGGACATCTGGATGCAGTGGCCTGTCCATTGGAGTTGACTTCTCAAGAGCCAGCTTTGTTGCTGGTGGACACAGCTTGGAGGATGCTTGCACTGGTCTGGTGGTCCTCCCATTTGATCCCCAAGATTTGATGCAAGTACCGCTGTTGATAGCTCTCAACTGTCTTAATGTGGCATTGGTAGACAGTCCAGGTTTCACTGCAGTAGAGGAGGGTGGCCACCATGACAGCCTTGTAAACCAGGACCTTTGTCCACTTCCAAAAAGGTCTCTATTCTTGAAGACACGTCATAGCTTGAAGAAGGTGGCACTGGTGCAGCTGACCTGGTGCTGGACTTCTTCATCAATGGTAGCCTGCTGAGAGAGGTAGCTGCCAAGATACGGAAAGTGCTCCATGTACTCCAGAGTCTCCCTGTGGACGTAGATAATGTGAGGGATGTTCAGCTGGCCTGGGGAGGGTTGGTCTGGGGAGAACCTTCATCTTGGAAACATTCAAGGACAGGCCAAGTCTCTTATATGAAGTGTTAAAGAGATCTAGGGTTGCCTGCACATCCTGTGCAGAGTGGGCCATCATGCATCAGGTGTCCGCAAACTGAAGGTCATGGATGTCCTTGATAGCGAGTGTTTGTTTTTGCCCAGAAGCACCCACGATTGAAAAGCTTCCCGTCCAGTCGATACTTGATACTGACACTGGATGGTAGATCATCATGGATGAGGTGGATGCTGATGGTCAGGTAGATGGTGAACAGGATGGGGAAGATCCTGCAACCTTGTTTGACCCTGGTCCAGATGCAGAAGGTGTTGGTTTCAGATCTTCCACTCAGGACAGTGGTGGTCATATCGTCATGCAGGAGCCTGCATGGTGACAAACTTCAGCAGGCAGCCAATGCATTGGAGGATGGTGCACAGAACATCATGATTTAAGGATTTGAATGCCGTGGTCAGGTCAATGAAGGTGAGAAGAAGTTCTTGATTTTGCTCCCAACACTTTTCTTGGATCTGCCTGGCAATGAAAACCATATCTGCAGTGCCCCAGCATGGTCAGAAGCTGCACTGGGTTTCCAGAAGGATCTCCTTGGTGATGGTACAAAGGTGTTTCAGGAGGATGTGGGCCAGGATCTTACCTGCAATGGATGGGAAGGAAATCTCCCTTGTAGTTCCTACAATCAGATTTGTCCCCCTTCTAGTAGATGGTCATGATGGTCATGTTCTTGAGATCCCCAAGGATGTCCTCTTTGTCCCAAAGGCAGAGGATAAGCTAGTGAAATCGTGATGTGAGCCAGAAGCTGCCAGCATGGTGGCTTGGAGGGTCTCCTCTGATAAAGTGGACTCCCAGTTAAGGAGTTTGAAATGCTCCTTCCAACACAGACAGATGGCATCATTGTCCTTGAGGAGCCAGGAGCCGTTCTGTGATCGGAGTGGGTTTTGTCCAATGAAGCGGAGTCCATAGGTTGTCTTGGTAGCCTGGAAGAAGTTATGCATGTCATGCTGGTTGGCATAGGCATGGATCATGTGCACCTCCACCCACCAGTTGTTCTTCATGTCATGGATGCATCACTGGATCTCAGCCTTCGGTCCATCTTTCACCGAATTTGTGGATGGCCTTGCCAGGTGAGGAAGGCTGAATACTTCTGTTCAAGGAGATCATGGACCTGAGTGTCACTGGTGGACCCAATAGTCTGGGCGCAGGCATCTTGCACAGCAGACTTGAGTTGCTCCCAGTGTGCTTGGACCGAGATGTCATCAGCAATAGGGACTTGTTCCAGTGCACTATACAACTGGGTCTTGAACTCCTTCTGCTGTCCAAGGTCCTTCAGACCTGTGACATTGAGCCATCTCTGAGTGGTCTTCTGGGTCTTCCAGTGTCTTGGAGCCAGGTGGATGTTCATCACTGAGTGCACGGATCGGTGGTCTGTCCAGCTGCCTTCAGATCCCTTCATGGCCCTTGTGACAAGCACATGCCTCAGATCTCTACCTTGGAAGATGATGTAGTCCAAGAGGTGCCAGTGCTCTGACCTTGGATGCTTCCATGTGGTCTTGAGCCAGTCTTTCTGGTGGAAGAGGGTGTTCAGGTGGAAGATGGTGATCAGACTGTGTTGGGCGCATTTGGTCAGGAGCAGGATACCATTGGCATTGGTCTTCTCAATGCCATTCTTGCATAGGAATAGGGTAGGGGAGGCTGGGGCCAGCATCTGGGCTGGCCCCAGCAGCCCTACCTGGGGCCCTAGGGCTTCTGCAGCAGGGAACCTCACAGGCAGCTGGAGTGTGGCTACAGCCACCAAGCTCCAGTTTGGGGGTGGCACATGCTACCACATGCACCACCCCACCTTTTTTTAGGAACACCTGTATGTGCGGTGTCTTAGATAAGTCTGTGGCACCACATGCCACACATGTGGACTCCCCTTGACTTGCCCAGTGGTTTCAAATAAAAAGAGGTGCCAAAGTCATTCTGAGTTCTTTGCAATAGAAAAAAAACTTCCTCTATTATTTTTCCTTAGTCAAAGAAACAAGGGAAAGGTAAGAGCTGGGATTTTCTGAGGAGTGCCTTGATTCTAACAAGGTTGAGAACCACTTAGCTAGCTTGACAAACTAGGCTATACCAATGTGTAGTATTGTCTGCTTAAATAGCCTTTGGACTGACATGATCAAGTCCTTGAGATATTTACACTTGGCAGTGCAATCCTAGCTTTCTCTGTGAAGCCATTCAAAGAGATAAAGAGCTTTGTCTTCCCATTAAAAGTGGCAGTGCAAGCCGTTAAACTCCATTAACTTCAGTGGAGGTACTCCTCCTTACTGTAGCAGTATAGGTTAATGGAGAATCAGACTGGGTGTGCGGATGTTGCAGTTTAAGCTACTTCTAGCGTGTGTGTGTGTGCGCGCGTCTGTTCTTTTAAAGACATTTCCAAGATTGGTATTGGGTATCTTTTTATAAACTCTTTCTTCAAATGATGGCAGCTGCTTTAACATCTCTATTGTGTCTGCTGCGTTTCCTGAAGGATAATGTAAGGGTATCTCTAAGGACATCAGCTTACCAAAACCACTCCTATTGCATTGCATTGCATTTCTTACTGAGCGAGGCACTCCATAGTTCATGCATTTGTGCTGGAGGCAAAAGATGTTTGCATGGAATCCTCTTACCATAATTGATATTTCTCCGTTGAAATGTCTATCTCCAATGTGATTACTGCCACCATAATAAAACAGTATCATTACAGGGAGCAGGTATTATGGGCATTATAGGGGGAGGAAAGGGAGATTATTTTACATTTGTATTTATGAAATCACTTGTGGGTTATGTTATACTCTTGCACTGAAATATTTCAGTTGGAAGCACTTCTTTGAAATCCATTCTATTTCCCCGCTACCCCCTGAACCTTCTCTGATTATTTCCCAAAAGCTGTCGGTTTCCACCACTGCATTCAGCAACGTATCCTATTAATGCCTTTATCAGTTGTGCTGCAACTGAGTACTGACTGGCCCATTACTAAGTTTCTGATACAAATCTAAATGCAATGCTACTAATGATATTCAGTGGCTCGTATACTCCAAGGTAAATAGAGTGCGAGAGAGATCCCAAAGCTGAGCTGGAATCCTGTAAGGAAATCCTGTTATTGCAGCCTCATTCGTTTTTTTCCCCTGTTCTTTGGGAAGGCATTTTTGCTTCTGGCTATCCCTAGTAGCTATCTGCCTCTCTTCTTTCTCCTACGGTCTTGTCAGCCATGGTGCTGTGTTGTCAGCCATGGTGCTGGGGTACATCCAGAGGCTGGAGATGAGCAGGAGGCTGGAGACAAGCAGAGGAGTGAACAGGTGGCTGGAGATGATTCAGGGATTCCCCCACTTGGCTCCTGCCCTCCCCATTGCTCCCCAACCTGGCTGCAGCCTCCCGCACTGCCCGCAGCTTACCAGCAGCAGCAGCGGCAGTGGGGGCTGCTCGTGGGGGGGCTGTGCCATGAGGCCCCATGGGGCAACGGGGCTCGGCCCTGGCCACCTGGCACCCACACTGCAGCTGCCACATTGTGCGAGTACGGCCCAGGTTGGCAGGGTGCCACACGCTGGGTGGAAGCTCAGGGCTGCTGCAGCTGTCACCCGGGGCTCGGCGCCGCTCAGCCCGAGCAGCCGGAGCTCCAAGACAGCATGGAGTGCCCTGCCAAGCCGAGCCGCACCCGTGTGATGTGGCAGCAGGGGTGCCAGGCGGCTGGGACCGAGACTAGCTGGGGAGTGAACAGGGAGGTGTGGGAATGAACGGTGGCTGAGGCTGGGCGGGCCCTCCCCACCTCCTCCAGCCCCACAACCCTCTACTTAGCTGGTACGAAGCCGGGTCCAGGTCCCTGCAGCTTGCACCGCAGCCTGCCCCTCATGGGCAGGCAGCATGCTTTAGCACTGCGGTGAGGGCAAGCCTTAGAGACACCCTGGCTGGCTACCAGAGCATATCCGTGGAGGACCAAGCCTCTGGTTGACTCAGGGCACAGTCCCAGACCGTGGGATACAAATTTGCAGTGTAGGGAACGTTTTTTTTTTGTTCCCGCACGTGCCTCTTGCAGCATCTCAAAGGGGGCTGAGATGCTGCAAGAGGCATGTGCGCGCTCCTCTTGATGCGCCCTACAGGTATATTTAACATCCCTACCATTGCTCTGGTCAGATGGCATTTTGATGTTGCTGGCAAACCTGCTGGAAAACAAGTATTGAGGAGATGAAGGGGAAAAACACATACAGCTAGTAGACTTTAGATTTATCCTGAAAAAAATCAGGACAGTTTAATTGTAGTTTGGAGAAAAGGTTAGGCTAAGGAGGTTTATACACTTCTAGTTATTGTCCATTTTCTTTTCGCAAGAAGCTCCACGACTATGTAAGGCACAGAGGGATGCCTCATTAAATGGCTGTCATGAAGGAGTACTTACCTGGCTAAGCAAGATTAATTTACACCAGAAGTAAGTTAGTTACATGAAGGAATAGTAAGAAATGGGTTTAGGCTGAGGTTCATAAAGGCTAAAATGAGTTTATAAAAAAATCAATCAGGGCTTCAGCCTGTTCCTTGAACCAATTATTTTTATGACAACAGGATTTTGAAAGAGGATTTTGTTTTCTTTCTGCCTCCTACCTTCCCCAGACTCCTTACCTTTCCTTTCTTCTTGACCCCCACTAGCTATCTCTGTCCAAACACCTTCGAGTGATCTCTCTCTCTCTTCAAACCCCTGTAAGTTTTCTGGTTTCCTGCTCAACTGTCTAATCCACTTCTGGCCTCCTTTCCCAGTTTTCCTAATCCTTTGCCTTAGTTTTTACAAAGTAAGATATTTACTTATACTTTTCAATGTCACTGTTTACCAGGTCCTCCATTTCTGTTATAGGGAAGCAAATGGTTGGTTCAGCACATGCCACTACTTTTTATTTCTTCCTAGAAATTTTCATTAGCGTTACTAATGAACAGTGTGACCTGCTTTCACATAAGGATGGTATGAATCCTACTCGAAGTCCATTGAAGTTCCAGAAAAAAACAGTCATAAATTCCATGGTTTTGGTATCAAATGCATATATGATAAAACGGAGATTAGGGCTCCAGTCCAGCCAAGCACTGAGTGCGAAATTTAAATCGAGCAAAGCTGTGGACACTATATCCCTTAAATCATTTTAAAAGGAGAAGGGAGCACACATCGGCTGTTCTGATGTCACTATTGTATTTCTCTGTTCCTACAGCAACATAAATGAGCTAAACTGCTGTAAATATTAACCCTTAAGGAAAATACTTTAAGTTTTTTCAGCAGTTTATCTGCCATTTAAATTCCAGCTGAAGACTGGACAGATGGAACAGTTAAATCAGAATATTTTATACCAGTATAATTTAATACCCATATAATTGTTATGTCTGTTCCCATCCTGAGTCTATTGCTCTCACTGACACTACTCATATACTTAAGTTAATCATGTGCTATACTGCCTTCCTGGACTGCTTACCCATGTGTCAGTGGTCAAAAGTAAAAATGTAAAGTTTGTGGATGTTAACGTCTAAAAGAAGAGAAATACAAGAAAATAACCTAGTGAATAGATCTTAATTTTAAAAATACCTTATTGCTTCCATTTTATTTTCCTTCAGATTCACATTATAAGATCATTAATAGATGGAACTGATAACTGGCCATTGATGGCCAAGAGTGTCCAAGCCCAGAATATCACTGTCATTTGGGATAACCGCTCGCATGCTTCTGGTTTTGGTATGTTGCAGTTGCTGATTGGCTGGGGTGAATGGACAGATTGATAAAGGGAGAGATCCTTGCTTGGCTGATGGGTCCTGAGTAAAGTCCTGATCTGAGATAATTTAGTAGAGCGATCCCTGATCCTTTAACGCCGTGACCATACTGCTAGTCTCCATCCACTGAATGTCCGACGTTGTATGAAGGAGATGGATAGAAATAGGCTACAAAAGGAGGTGGGGAGCAAAAGAAGGAAATCTCAGAGAAGTCTCTTGCAGACACGATAGGATCATAGGGAATCATAGAAATCATAAAGAAGAGGGACTGAAAGGGACTTCCGGAGGTCATCTAGTCCAGCCCCTTGCCCATCCCTATCCAAACCATCCCCTACAAACCATAATTTGAACTCTTCGTAAGTCTACTACCAACTTGTAAGACTCCTGTCAACAAATAGGAAAGTGGGGCTGGGCTGGAAAGGACCTTTACGAAGTCATCTAGTCCTACCCTCTGCTCAAATCAGGATCATCCCAGACCATCTGAGCCAAGTGTCTGTCTAACCTGCCCTTGAAAATTTCCAAGGATGGAGATCTGCACCTTTTCTCGGCAGTCCGTTCCAATGCCTGGCTGTCTTCATATTCAGCGAGTTCCTTCTAACCGCCAATCTAAATCTCCCCTGCTGCTGCTTGAGGCCATTGCTCCTAGTCCTGTCCTCTACAGCTACAGAGAAAAGCCCAGCTCCATCCTCTTTATAATCTCCACTAAGATATTTGAAGACTGTTATCAAATCCCCCTTCTGTCTTTTCTTCTCCAGACTAAATAACCCTAGTTGTTTCATTCTTTCCTCATAATCACGCTTCCAAGGCCTCTAATCATTTTTGTCACTCTCCCCAATCCACATCCTTTGTGAAGTACAAGACACAAAACTGGACACAGTACAATACAAAAGCCCTTTTCCTGCCGAGGTTATTTTTGAAATTTTCGCATTTGCTAGCTATATTTAGCCTCTTCTGTACTGGAGGGTGGTGAGCACATTTGCATGTTCATTCCTGTTTCTTTTCCAACTCTCAGACGTGTCATTTGGTTGCTCAGGGGAAGGCAAGAAGGGATTTTACTTGAAGACAAATGAAAAGGCCCAGCTGCCTCTCAGGTGTGAGTGGGTCTTTGGGGAATTAAGCTGTCATTTAAGGTAGGGAAGATGTGCGTGGGGATGTGAAGGTTGTTCTCTGGAAGAGTGCCATCACTGACAGCCTAAAGACTGAAATCCAATGAACATGGCATGTGGGCAGCAGCAGGGCAAGCTAGTACGTATTACCTCCTCTGCAATACATGCCCCGGTCCTGGCCAGCTGGTTGGACCCAAACGGACACATCAGACCTCAGGCTCATTCTTGCCTTTCTGCCACCATTTGCGGCGTGAGTTCCTGCCCCTGGGGCATGGACTTGGATTAGCAAGGCTTTGCTCATTAGCTTTCTACTGCTGTCATTCCCTGAGTTTCTCAACTCAAACAGGAATGCAGCAGAATTAGAAAGGGGTGCTGGGAACTTTTATGGGTATATTGAGAGGAACTTTCTTTAGATACTTTGCAGTCCTTGAGCCAAAATAAAAAAAAAAAAGAAGTTCTCATTAGGTACCTAATGAACTGTATTATCTTTTTCAAATGGGCTTGCACTTAGCTAGTGAGAGACCAGATGTACGAGCCCTGAGATGCTACATCATTCCCAAATTCTACTGACCAACAGAGATAAAAACCAACATTCAGATGTCTGGTCTTTCAAAATAGTTTTTGCTGTCGTAGCAGGAGGGGACGTGAAAAGATCAAGCCCTTTTGCTGATATAGCTCTGCTATCCAGACTCAGGAGTTTGGTTATAAAAAGACTTAGCTCAGGGGTGGTCAAACGGCAGCACAAGTGCCACAAGTAGCATGGGGAGTATCTGTGTGTGGCATGTGACAGATCAGGGAGGAGACAGGAAGCACAGCTGTAGATTGGACAGGAAGCAGAAAGCAGAGCAGGAGATCAGGCAGCGAGCACAGGGCAGGAAGCCAAAAGCAAAGTAGCAATTTGGGCGGATAGCACAGAAGTGGGAACAGAAGACAGCAACAGATCAGGCAGATCACTTGGAGAGAGGGGCTAATTTATGGCATGTGCACCAAAAGTTTGTCCCCACTGGTTTAGCTAATGTTATTTAGGGAAGTGGTTTAACTCTGCGGTCAGAAATACCCTTCTCCTGCCATGCACTCCCTCTCCACTAGGGGCTCTAATGGCATAGCTATAATGGCAGCAGCTCTGCAATGTAGACTTTGCTCTCCCATTTCTTTCTCTGCCTGCTAAGAGTATATTGTGATTAATTCTATGAAGGCTCCAGTTAGAATCCGTAGAGGACATGCTGTAGGGGAAACAGTGTTCCCTTTGTCCTTCCATCGGTATTGCATGGCGGGCTCCACCAGGGAGGGCTGTGAGCTCGGTGAGAGGGACCTCAGGGTGTCAAGGCCAGCCCAAGGGCACCCTCTTATTCTCTCCTGCCACGACTTTGATGTTCATTATATGTTGGGAGGCTGCCTTACACCTCCTTGGGCATGGTGACTTGAGACCTCTGTCCGCGTGGTCTCCCTATATGATGGGCACTTCCCAGGCACCCTAGCCTTACGGGTGACGCGTGGCTCCTACCAACCCCAATACCACGCCCCAAGCCTCGCAGATGGGAAAGACGTTGTTCGGTCAAAAATACACGCCCACTCTCTTGGGCCTCCTCTGTAATCTAGCCTGCTCTCAGGCCTTCTCCGTACTTCTCTATACTATTGCTGCTCCTGGGATCTCTCTGTGCCCACTCGGGGCTCTCTCTAGTGTACTGCCCCTCCCTTGGGGCTCTCGATGCCAACTCTGGGCCTTCTCTAAGATGTCGTCCCTCCCTGGGGCCCTTGCCTGCTCTGGGACTCCCTTTTGAGCTACCGGTCTTTTAGGCCCACTGCACTGCTAACCTCTTTCTTCCGGGCGCACCGTGCTGCTATCCTCTTTTGCCAGGGACCACCGCAGCACCTTGCCCTTCTCCTGGGGCACTGTACTGCTAACCCCTTTCGTCAGGGTCCACCACAGCGCCCTGCCCCTGTCTGAGGTCTGTCGCCATGCTAGCCTACTATCGGGCCCACTACGCCCGTCCTGGGCTCCTGACTAGTCCCCCTTCTCTGGGACTCTGTGCCCACCTTGGGCTTCTCAAAGTTGCCCCTTCCTGGCGCTCATCACACCCACACTTGGAGAGCCTCAGACAGGGGGCAGCATTTTAAGGAGCCCATGCCCATACCTGGGCCCTTCAAATGCCCTTCTCTGGGCTGGGGTCTACACACCCCATGTTTCTGCGCCTTCCCTGGCACTAGGGCCCCACACCCTGTGGGCTTCTATGAGGATACTGTGCCCTAACTGGTGCCAGGGTCCCCCCGTCACTGCCGGGGGTTGCCCCTGAGGCCTCCTCCAACCCCTACTAGCCTCACCAAACCACTGGTGTAATACAAACACTAATAAAACAAAACGCAAGCCTCCTGGCTATAACTTAACTTAAGGCCGCTTGGCTGTAACAACATTGCTCCCCTGTCCCGGAGCCACCATCCTTCAGTCTGCTCGAGTGGTACTTGCAGCCTAACTCCACGACTCCTGCCCCTCTGGCTGCTGGCAGGGAACCTGACTGTTTGGGATCATTCTTTGGGTCTCTGTGAAAGACTTTGCCATAATCCTTCTGCTGTGTTGTAGTGGGTAATTTCCTGATGTTAACAACTGGGGCAGCTCCATGTTAAATTGCCCATGCCATCCTTCTGAACCCTATTTATCTTTTAAAAAAACAAAACTTTTCATTTTAAAAGATTCTGCTGGCTTGAGATTTTAAGGTCAGGAAATTACAGCTCTGGTTTAAAATTTCTCAATAGTGTTTCAAATCAAATAGTGTTTGAAATCAGTCTTACTCTCTTTGATTCAGGCTCGGGCATTTATGCGCACGCTGTGAGAGCCGCTGTAGTTAAAGTGCCTGGAGTGTCTTGTGTATCAGCGACCCCAGGCTGAAAACTGACAGTAGGGGCGCTTTAACTAAAGCTCATCAAATGATGCTGGTAGAAGAGATGCTGGAGTGTCTTGCTGTTCATGTACAGGTGCCTTTAAGGTTGTCAGTAATTTCCACTTCTCCCTTGACTCCAAGCAATGCCAAGCCCAACTCAGAACCTGAGCTGGTGGCTAGTGGAAAACCTTTTAATGTTTTTCAATCAGCTTTGGCGCCAGTCTTTAAGGATTTAGGCCTAACTCCCTAGAAGCAAAAAGCAGCATGCATTACCCTCCCACTCCTTTTAATGATTATCTCTAGTTGGGGTCAGTGAACAGGAGGCACTGGAAATTACAGCCTGGAAAAATTTTTTGACAGAATAAATAAGAATCAATGGGGCAGATTAGAAACTGTTTAGTTTGGAGACACTGAAAATACAAATGCATTGTTGTAAAGTTACTGGTGCTTGAAACAAATGCTTTGTGTTAGTTTGGTAAGAATAGCAAAACAGGCATAATAATCATTCATGGAGTGTCTATTCTCCAGTGTATTGCTGTGAAAATATGGAAGGGGGAACAGTGCTAAAGTCAAAGTCCATGGAAGGCAATAATGATACCAGCAAGGCAGCACAATATGTTTTTCAGCTTGTCCTGTATCTAAGTGGGTAATATTTAAGCAGTCCTCAGCCACCTTTCCAAAGACTCTGCTCATTTAAGACTAAGCCCTTACACATGCATATACATATATCCCACCAAAGCTGGTCATGAAGCCAGTGCAAAGGGCTGCTTGGGATTTTAATTCTAAATTCACTTTCTGAGACGTTTATAACTCAGTCATCTGTTGTTTCACATTAGGTTGAAATTTGTCCTACATAATCTCCCCCTGGCAGAGAAGATAGCTTGTTTTTTCGCAGCGTTGTGGGGGACGGAGAAAAAGGGATTTTTCCAATTTCTGCAATTTTTAATTTATTTTCTCTGAGATTGATGTGAAATGTATCCCACCAATCTCTGAGTGTAGGTATGTGGCTTTAAAAATGCAAAGTGTTAGGCTTTGGCACTTGGCAGCATTCAACTAGGTTCACACTGAGGTCTATGGCTGTATAAAAACTTGGTGCAGATCCTTGCTGGTGAGGGAAAAGTCCATCAGGAGGGCTAAATCTGACTGTCACTTCTGCTTAAGTGGCCGTTAACACCCTATAAAATAGGTAGCAATAGTCAGAGTAGGCCAAGGAGATATTGCAATAAAATATTATTGGGTGTAAAGGATTAATATGATCGTATCCCTTTCAGTTAGGGGTCAGCAACATTTTGCAACTGAGGGGCTGCTCTCAATGCAGATTATCCCAAAGTATGGGCTATTTTCAACCTCATCCATGCCACTGGAGCTGGAGCCTCAGCCACAGCTGTGACCAGGGTAGTCACAGCTGTGACCACGGTAGTCACCAGTTCTCTTCATGGTGCTGCCACTGCCATTACTCCCTGTTGCCTGAAGCACTGCAGAAGCCCCCAGGCTTCACGGGCCAGATAAAATGACTCCATGGGTGGGATGTGGATCTCTGTCTCAAGTAGTTTCTGAGCTGCCTGGGGGCACTCGCTATGTTTTGTGGCTTCAGAGCTCCCAGAAGAGAGCATATATCTCATACCATGCCGTGCAGTAGTAAATGCTATCTCTAAGAGCATAGGGGCCCCATTTTACCAGCATGGGTAAATTTAACCACTTAAGTAAACTACCTACCATAGAGCTAGCTGCTTTTTAGCAATGATCCTATTTAACTCCAAGACTAGAAGAGGGAATGGGCATTGTATGCTGACGTCAACAACCACTGGCTCCAGAACAGCAGGTGAATGGCATTCCTTAGATAACGCCTGTGGCACAGCTGGCACCTCCATTCCCTAGATGCACCAATACAGGAAACATCAGCAAAAGTATCCTAGCTGGCCTCTGCAGCTGGGAACGGCAGTAAGAAGAGAAACAGCGTGGCTAGTAACTAGATTATATATATGCTTTTAAGTCATGGGGCTGGCACATTTGCCCATGTAGTTTAAGTGAGCTGATCCTCCATTTAAAGCTAAATCAGATTCAAAATGAACCTCCAGTGAGACCCTGTCCTTTTACTTCCTTGCTTTGTATTAGGAGGGAAGAGGAACAATTGTATCAAAACCTAACGTTGTATTATATTCAAGCAACCTGCCTAAAGCGTACTGAGGGGTGTTTTGTACTCTTCCTTGAAGTCTTTCTGTCAGGGCTAGATAGCCTTCTGAAAGAGCTGCTGTAGGTCACCCAAAAGTCATGATCTTGATGCAAGAGTTACTGGTGAGTCTAGAAACTGGTTTATGTTGGAGGTCAGGTTAGATGATGGTCTTTCCTGACTATAAAGTATATGACACTATACTTTGGTAGTCCCATGAGAGGGCCTATTAACATTCTTTTTTCCCCAACCCAAAGACATTTTGTTATGTCTATAGGTTATAAAGACAGAAGAATCTGTTGCGAGTCTGGCCTGGATTAAATACAGACAGTAGGACTTCCCCAAACTAACTGAAGTTTGAACTAGATCAAATATCTTAGAAAAGAAAATGCCTGATGTAAAAGTGTCTAGGGATAAAGTAATTGAATCATAGATAAAGAGGCCTGGAAGGGATCTCCAGAGGGCATCTAGTCCAATCCCTGCCCTGAGGCAGGGTCATTCCTTCCCAAACCATTTTATATGATCCATAACCTAAACTCTGTGGAAGACTACCATCCATTGTGACACAACACAGACCTAACACCTTAACCTGCTGCTGGTAAAGCAGAGGACCTGTGGCAGCCGATGTCCTGCTTCTATGAAATGATGTCAGTATATGCTCAAGAGATCCTGGGTAGTGGGCCATGCCCCCTGCTACAGAGGAAGGCAACACCTCTCACCCACCCTCCAGTCTGTACCAATCTGACCATGGGGTAAAATTCCTTCCTGACCTCAAATGTGGCAATTGGTCTGACCCTGAGTGGAGGGGTAAGAGCCTCTAACCAGGAACATCTGGCTTTGGTCCCAGCCGGAGCACTGGCACATCTCAGTCAAAGTCCCCAGCCTTGGCTGCAGCCAACACTGAATGCCTCTGAGGGAGGCTTAAAAGCACCCTGATATATGTAGCAGAAATGGGGGGAGGGCAACCAGAAGCCCAAAATCATGGGAAATACCCGTAGAGGATCATAGGTATAGGTTTGGCTAGATCATCCCTGACCAGTGGCTGTCCAACCTCTTCTTGAACACCTCCAAGGATGGAGAGACCACAATTTCCCTAGGCATCTATTCCACTGCCTCACTCTTCTAACAGCGGAGAAGTTTTTCTGGATATCCAATCTAAACTTATTTGGCTGCAACTTTAGCCCATTGGTCCATGTCCTCCTTTCTGCAGCGAGAGGAAAAAGGGTGCTTTGCCTTATTTATGGCCACCCTTCAAGTATTTGAAAACTGCTCTCATGTCCCCTCTTAAGCACCTTTTCTGCAAGCTGAACATGCCTAGCTGAGCCAAAGTGTAGCACTTAGCACTTCTGGGATTTTTCCAGCTCCATTTTTATGGTTACCTTTTTGCAAGCCTACTGTTACAGCAGATAGATAAGCCTGCGATGGCTAAGAGAAACCAACAACTTGCACTGTGGTATTCTGCTGGCTTCCCCAAGTAGCTCCAACCTTTAATGCATGTGTGGGAGGTAAGTGTTGTAAGATGTACTGCAAAGGGCATGCTGCTGCTGCTGCTACTAATCCTAAATTCATCTAAGGTGTCTTTAAATGTAGAAATTGCGTTTTTATTCTCTGCTTAGCTGTAGAAAAATGCGGAGCTTGTAATGCAGGCATGTAGGTTGTAGCTGTGTTGGTAATGCAAACACCTGGCACATTTATTTCTGGTGGTAGGAAAGACAGGATATTGGAGATATCTAAGAAAAAAAGAATGTAGAAGTACTGATTCATATCCTAAATTATTATATATTTGGAAGAGTTCTAAAAGAAAATAATACATGAATATATTATGTGATGTGTACAGGTATATCTAAGCTTATAATGAGATGTGTAAATATCTAGAAAGTGTGTATATGATCACAAAATAGTGACTGTAACACAATAAAAATATCCTTTTCTAACGGAAATCATTCAGAAGTTTTTAGTGGCATTTAAAATATCATTGTTTTCACTGTAAAAATAACTGGCACAATTTTTATATTCCCAGACACGAGATAAATAACCGTTCATTGGAGATGCACTTTTATTTTCTCATTTATTATTTGTATTACAGTAGCATCTACAATCTCCAGCCATGATTTAAGGCTCCTTTATGCTAACTGCTGCATGGTTAATAGGATAGACTCCCTGCCCAATTTATAGTCATAAATAGATAAAGTGGGCAAACAGTGGTAGGGGAGACAGACCCACTAAGAGGTGTTTCTTGTCTGGAGAGAGAGCAGGGCAGTAGCAGAGCACAGAACAGAAGTCAGGGCTCCTTACTTCCAGGTTCAGTGCCATAGCCATCAGCTGATAGTGTCTCATTTCAAATGTAACACTAAGCACCAAAGAATATACTGTGGAAAATCAGCCAGGGATAGCAAAGCAATAAATCTGATGGCCCTGGAAGGTGATAATTAACAAAAAGTGTTCCATAATTAATTACTATTCAATGTATAGGAGAAAACCTTAAATCACTTTGAGGTAACTGTTGGAAAATGCTGACTTTTTCCTTGTGATTTCTGTAAATGGACTTTTTTTCTTTACAGGCTCTGTTATCTATAGAGCTAGTCAACAGCAGGCAACTGTTTTTCTTGAAAGACAGGATTGTGAGACAATTTCCTTGTGAACTGATGAAGTGTGGCAAACTACTATAAGCAGATGTAGTTAGCCATGTTAGTCTGAAGTCAGGCAGAAGGCAGGTTAGAGGCGGACCACAGAGACTAACTAACACTGTAAAATACATGTTTCCTGTCGTCAACAGAGCTATTAACATACTAGGATGCATTGGCTGTTGTGTCGTAAGCAGGGCTAAGGAAGTGATACTTCCTCTCTACTTGGCGCTGGTGAGACTCCAGCTGGGGTATTGTGTCCAGTTCTGGGCATCACATTTCAAAAAAGATGTGGAGAATCTTGAAAGGGTCTAGAGAAGGGCCACAAGAATGATTAAGGACCTGGAGGAAAAACCTTATGAGGAAAGACTAAGGGATCTGGGACTGTTTAGCCTGGGGAAGAGAAGACTGAGTGGGGACTTGGTGGCCATCTATAAGTATGTAAGGGCTGAATACTGGGAGCTGGAAGAAAAACTGTTCACTAGGGTGCTCCAGGGCAGGAGCAATGGCTTTAAGCTATTAAAGGATGGGTTTCAGGTTGGATGCAAGGAAGAACTTCTTTACAGTGAGGGTGACCAGAATCTGGACTAGACTTCCCAAGAAAATGGTGCAGTCCCCAACCTTAGAAGTCTCCAAGAGGAGACTGGACAGAGACATTGTTGGGATCATTTGATCACAACAGTATTCCTCCCCGGAGCAGGGGGTTGGACTCAATGATCGTCTGAGGTCCCTTCCAGCCCTTAATGTCTATGATTTCTAAGTGACTTCTGAAAAAGATATACATTTCCCCCTGCTTCCTGGTCTCGTACTACTCTGGGTATTTACAGAGGTTTTTCTCAAGAGTTTGCTGGTTTTGCCTTGGCATTTAGCTGAGGTTATCTTTGTGTAGGCTAGGTCCTATGCTAGATCCTAGGTGAGGTCCTGTGAGATGCTGAGCATTCTTCATTAGTCCATCACCTCCCCCTCTCCTTAGTGTTTTAATTCCCTCCTGCTTTGAACTCCTGCTTTCTGCAAGTCAATCCATAGCATCCAAATGATCTAGGTTTTGCTTATGCCTCTTTGAACCAATTCACTTCTAAGATGCCACCTGATGGCTAGAAAATGACATTTAGAGATTTGCTTTTGGGAATTGGCTTGTAGGTAAAGTAGATATTGCATTAGAATAATGATCCAGGGGAACAGAAAGGGTTAATTCATTTCTAAAAGACTATGTGACATGGTTTCCTTTAAGGCTTGCTGTGTCTGGACCCAGTGGACAAGCAGGCTGGGAAATTGAAGACATGTACCACAGTGCATCCATGACATGAGACAGGCTTGCTGCATTGGCTAGATCACAGTGACTATCTGCTGCGTGTTGGCTCTGGATCAAGGATCCAGATACCTTGTTTGGGACAGGGGGACCCACTCTCAGACCACGACCTGTCCATTTCATAATAGGCAAATTTATTGATATAGAGTGATAACGGAAATGAAGCAATACAGACAGTCGAACAATTTTATATATCTACCAAATCACAGGGCTGTCATCAGAGCCAAAGGAGATCTGGTCAGGATGCAGGCTGCACTTTGAGGCTGTCTCCCTTGGGTGTCAGATGTCAGCAGTCTGGAGGTGGGATGCTGAGCCCCTCTCCCCCCCAGTGGGGTGCATGAGATGAGCTGCTGGTATGCCCTCTGTCCATAGCAACCTTGGGGACCCTTCCCAGGGGAGAGGGGTGGGGACAGGGACCCCTCTCGGGGAGCAGGATGGGAAGCAACAGGGAGGGACAGAAAGGAAGAGAAGGAAGGACCTTTGTTACTCTCAAGTGTCTGCTTGTGTATTCTCCTTCCCTCTTGATGACTCCTGATGACTCTTGATCTGTGGCTGTCTCTGGTTGGTTCCTCTGTGTGGTCACATGTTCACGTAGCCTTCTGGGCTTTCTCCTAATTTGGCCCGTTCCCTCAAAACCAGCCCCAGCTCTGCTGTGGGGATTTACACTTATCTTGTGTTATGAGACACAGTTCCTTTGTTCCCAGGCTATTTTCTAGACTGCGTGTCCTTGTGTTAGACAACCTGTCTGCCTTGCAGGCTGTGATCTCATGTTACGGCATGCCTGCCCTTGTGTTAGACAGCCTGTTTGCTTCCAAGGCTGGGTGAAACTCTGTGTGTAAGACCCAAGCTCTTAAAAATTAGCTAACCCCTGTTGTCCATCTTGAACCATTCTAATACATATATCTATACCTATAATCCAATTCCCAAAAACCAGTCCTTTAAATACCATTTTCAAGCCAGCACTGCAGAGTCCTTAGGATTTCCAGTTTCAGTGAATGGACCAAATTAGAAGGCCAGGGCACGCCCAAATGAAGACACCAGTAAATGACCAAATTAAGATGTGTGCATGCGATGGGTTTCTTGGAACAATGGACTAGGCGGACAGAACAGAACGCGGGCAGTCTGATGACCACAGGGGAACCAATCAACGGTACCCAGAAATGAAGAGTCAGAGGAGAAAAAGAATGAAAATAGGAGGGATTTCAGAGCAGCAAGGAGTCCCAAGGGTGGAACCCATAGCCACCCTGGACAGAGGGCACAACAGCAGCCCGTCTCACCCACCCCACGGTGGTGGGGCTCTGGGTCTTGGCTTTTGACTGCTGACATCTGACATTCGAGAAAGAACCACAGGGTGCTGCTTGTGTGCTGTCCAGATGTACCTTTCTTCTGTACCAGCCCTAGGACTGGTAGATGTAGAATCGGGAGGGTGGGGAGGGATATTGTTTTGTTTACCTTGCCTTCATTATTCTTATCAGCTATCACTGTGTATCAATAACATTTTCCATTATCAAAAGGAGGAAGTTGTAGTAAGTCTGAAGGTTTGGGTCTGCCCTGGAACACGGTATATGGGTCATAAATCCAGTGCCAATGCCACCCTGCCCTGCCTGACTTCAGACTAACAGGATTAACTACGAGGGCTGTGTGAAATTTTGCCAGGTGTTTCATTTTGAAACTGTTTTGATGCATTTCAAGCTCAAAACAGCGAAATCAAAATCAAACAAAAGCCTTTGAAACAGCTTTGAAATAAAAAAACCCCAGGCACTCGGAACATTTCAAAAGTTTTGAAACGTTTCAAAGCCGGACTCACTTGGCTTCGGCGCCAGTCCCAGCTGGCAGCAGCAGCCTCCTGTCATCTGGCACAGATCCAGGGGCCATGGGCACCTGGTGCCTCTTGAGCCAGCGGGGCATGTGCCCACCCCAACTCCAGTCAGCGACCAAGGGGGGGGGTCCCCTGGGGGCTGATCTTGCTGACCAGGGGGAGTCCCCTGTGGCTAATGTCAATCTCCAGACAGCGGCTGCTTTTGCTGGCAGTCCCTTTCTCCAGCTGGCACTCAAAGTGGGGGCACTGGTGCTCCTATCTGCCCCTCTGCCCGCTGGCTAAACAGGGAGCGTGGACTGACAGGGGTGCACGGGCACTCCCAGGGGGTGCACATGCACCCCTGTGCACCCCCTACACACCACGACTGCAAGGGGCCGTGCCCCCTGGGCGGATTCTGGCACCTCTCCCCACCCTCCCGGGGGTGTGGGCCCCCGATCTGCCTGCCAGATGACCGGAGGTTGCTCCTGCTGCTTGGGACTGGCACTGGGTGCAGCAGCAGCCATCTCATCACGTTGAATTCACACAATAATTTCTGGGAGTCTAGGTAAGGGGTAGAAAAATGAAACGGGAGGTTTATAGAATGGAGCGAGCACACAGTTTTAATGCAGATTTGCAAAGGGAGCAACTGGGTATGAGGTACTGTTGGAGAAGCCTAGTTATGAAACCTAGTAAGGTGCACATGAATTGGAGAACCACTAGATTGCATGACCATTAGATTTGACCTTATATATGAAGAAGGCGAGGTGAAGGGACCTGCTAGGTTCTGAATTTAAAAAGACACAGCTTTAGCAGGATAAGAGGATTGATGGCCAAATTAATTGGACAGTGTTGCTGCAAGGTCATGGTACACCCAGGAAGATTGGAGTTAGAGTGCAGCTAATGAGGGACTGGCAGAGATGTATTCTTCCTGGAAAAACTCATTTGTGGGGGGTGGGGAATGGCATGGCTCTGCCAGCTAAATCAAAGACTTATGAATGAAAATTATGAAGAAAGTCAGTGTACATTTAAGAGCTAAAATTTCCTGCCAGGGGAGATGGCAAAACAAAGCTACGTGAGAATTTGACGCTGAGCACAAAAAAAAAAAAAAAAGAGCAAATCAACAATTTCAAACAAGCCAATAAAGTTCAAATCAAATTCTGTTTGGAGAACTGGGGGCAAAGCTGTTAAATTCAATGGATTTATTGTGGATGTGAAGATAGTGCAAGATGCATTGGCTAGAAAGAGAGTGATAAATGAGCAGTTCCTCATGGGCTTTGCTTCGGATTTCTGAAATAATTATAGAGCTTGCAAATTCCTTGGTACTTTCCCCCCCTAAATAGCTGCAGAAGACGGGGGGAGGATGATATAATCCAAATATTCAAAAAGAAAAGTGGGGTCAGGCTTTTGTACTGCGCTACAGTATGCCCGCTTGCCAGCTTGCTGTAGGCTGTGTAAACAAATCATGGTGCAATATATTTAGCAAGGATGTAGTTGTTTTGGTTCAGCTAGATTTTCTGAAGCATTGTTGCCTTTATTGCCTTTATTTTCTCAAATCCCCTTTATACTGACATTTTTTTATTAATATCTACTGTTCTGACAGAGTCTCGATTTGCTTTGTTTTTCCAGTGATGCAGTTAGTTTAGGAACGAAACGTTAGATGAAATAAACAGAGTTACCTGAATACCCAAGGGACTATACTGGCTGAATTACTATTCAACGATTGTTTCCGTTTTTGCTGTGTTAATGTGCTTAACATTTTCAAGAGCACATAAGAGATGTGTTCGAAAGGCGCTGCAGGCCAGTTGCATTTGAATGGTGTCTAGAAACTTTTGGGCACCTTAGGATGCAGATGGAGTCAGAGGGTTAGGAGGGTTCATCTCTCCAACCCCTTGCAGGAATGCTACTCTTAAATCATTCCTATCCAGTGCTTATCTTGCCTTCTCTTGAAAACCTTCCAGTGAAGAAAAGTCCACAACTTCCCTAGGCAGGCTGGTTTGCTGTTTCACTGCCTTGCTCTGCTAACAGATAGGCATTTAGTAGAACGTTACAATGTACTTAGAAGGACATTAGCTATCTAATGCCCATTTGTGTGCTTTTTCAAATCTTTCTAAGCACTCATTTGCATCTTGAAACACCTTATTGTATTTAAAAATCTGGGACCTTGGAGTCTGTCTCACTGAAAATCAATGACTTGGGCCTCAGAGGAATTTTTTGCAACGAGTTTTAGGTTTCTAATAGAATCATAGAAAAGTAGGGCTGGAAGGGCCTAGTCCAACCCCCTGCCTGAGGGGTTGGTTATCTTGGTCGGTCACCTTGGTCATTTGATCTAACTCCCAGCTTGACGTGGAATCATCCCTATCCAATCCACCGTGTACAAATCCATCGTCGAACCTGTTAGCAAAACTACACAGTCAACCTGGCAAAACCATGGGACATAATATCCTCAGCTGTCACAGATAAGGCAAGGAGACAAAGATGGCTAAGGCTGTTAAAAATATGCTTGAGAGACCCAAGGAAGAGGGACATGCCCCCTGCTACAAAGGAAGGCAAAAATACTCCTTGTCTGTACCATTTCTTCCTGACCTCAAATATGGGGATCAGTCTGACCCTGAGCAAAGGGGCAAGACCCTCTAACCAGGAACCTTCAGGTTTTAGTCCCGGCAGGAGCATTGGCATGTTCACATCAAAATCCCCAGCCTTGGCTGCAGCCAACACCTAATTCTTTGGAGGAAGATGAAAAAAACTAAACCAGCTGTAATGCATGTAGAAGCAGAAAGGGAAAGGCAGTCCTTCTCGGCCCCGTGTGTCCACCAGCAAAACCTAGACGTGAGGGAAATGTCCCTAGTAGAACATAGACATAGCGACTCTGCTCCTACATCATCTCTGACTGCTGCTGGTTCAACCTCTTCTTGAACACTTCCAGTGAGGCCGATCTCGCTGCTTCCCCAGGCAGTCCGTTCCCCTGCCTTCCTGTTCGAACAGGAAAGAATTTTTCCTGATATCTAGCCCATTCTATAGCTGGGAGGGAAATGTTTTTCCCATCCTAGAGAGGTTGATATTTAAAACAATATCTTAGTTTATACTGGGATAAAAATAAGCGACCCAATTATAAATATCAGACTTGAAGGGACTTATTGGGTTATCCAGTCCAATTGCCTGCTATTGTAGATAGCACATTGTATCATTACTTTCATAAACATATAAGCTTCATCTTAAAATCTATTAGGTTTTTTGATTCTCACTCTTACTAATGGAAAGCTATTCCAAAACTTTTATAATGATGAGAAAAACTAGGTGGTTGCAGATATATAATTGCCTGATACTGAGCAAAGGCTTATAAGTTATTTGATGAGAATAGCAGACAGGTAATCGCTGATGGGGTCAAAGTTTTGGAAAGGTTACCCATACATTAGTCTGGGCAAAAAATGGCTAACGATTGGAAAGCAGATGGTTGTTATTAACTATAATATAGGCACAGAAAAAGAGTTTGGGAGTGGAGTCCTATAAGACTCGGTAATATGACTTATGATTTTCAGTATCTAACTGATGTGATGGTCATTACACATAGGGCTGGGTTTCTAAATTCTGTGTATAATATAAGATGCTCTCCATACAAAAAGTAAGAGAGTCCATTGTCCAGTTACAAGAGGAACTAGTCAGATTAGAGAAATGGGGCAGGGGATCAGAGAAAAATAGGGATGGAAAGGACCTCCTGAGGTCATGTAGTTCAACCCCCTGCTTACAGCAGTATCATCCATACCCAAACCACCCCATTTAAATCCTTCTCTAACCTATTCTAAAAACTTCACAATCAACCTGTTTGCACAGCTACAAGGTATATTGGCCAAAGAGACCAAAAGCATCCTAATCTGTTACAAAGAGGAGAGGAGAGGAGAGGAGAGGAGTGAGGGTGAAGCCCAGTTACATGGGGGAAAACAGACACCTTCCATTCTGCTCCACAACCTGGGGAAAGCAAATATAACCCCATACATCACACCCTGTAGTTGGAGAGTCAGAGCTCCCCTTTCTGTATCTCCTCCATACACTTACCACAGCTGCTTTAATCTTTCATAGCTTAGAGATGGAAAAATTAAATTCAATACCCCCAAGTAGAAGGTAGCAGGAAACCAAATGTCTTTAAAAAAAGATAAAATAGAATGAGTAACGTATTAAACAAAGTGATCAGTTTCTGCTCATGAGTGGGAAGCAGTTTCCCCATCTCTTTTAAGGGTTTCTGAAATTTGCCATTTTACCCTCATCCCATACCAGGATGAAAAATCAAGTAAAAATTTTTGCGCACCCATAATTTTTTCCCCAAATTGGGTTAATTTAAATGTTTTCAGTTATTTCAGCATTGTTTTGATCTTATTATTATAAACGTTTAACCTTTCTTTTTTGTGTGAATTTTCTAAATTTCAAGGCAAACATTTGAAGAAATTGACTTTCCATTGAGAAACTGATAAAAATATGAAGCTTTGGAAATTTTCAAATCCTTTCCCTAAAACTTTCCCACCTCTGGTGATTTTGCCAGAACTGACCTTTTCTAGTGACTCCTTTTCAATTTTTATGAGAAATTACTTAACTGTAAAATTTCTGACTAACTCCAATGGTGAATAATCTATGGAGTGGGGGGAAGACATCAGCACAGTGATGAACCAATAAGTCTATTGTGATGGCCCCATTTACCAGGCCTCTCTCTGCGAATTCTCTGTTATGTCGGGGCTCGGGAGCAGAGTGGGTGTACGTGTGAAGCCAGCACATGTGGGCCCCCCATCCCAAACTCACTGGCAGCAGAGGAGGTGGTGGCGATGGTGGCAACAGCAGCTGGTCCAGGTAAGGGGTGGAGGAGAAGGGAGCTGCCACAGCTGTAGAGGATCCGGAGGAGGAGCCCCCCAGATCCCGATTATCAAAGCCGGCAGGGAGCTGTGCTCCCGAGCCGTGTGCGGGCAGCTCTGAGAGGGCGCGCTGGCGTTTGCATAAGGCGAGCGTGCAGCAGTAAGTGGAAGGAGCCTCCAGCAAGGGAGAGAGGGAGACGTGTAGCTCCATGGTAGCATTCCCCTTAAGGTGTGTGCTTGTGCAGCCATACATGAGTAAAAGTTTGGCCATGAACAAACTTTTTCAAGCTGTGCACCCACTGGGAATGCAGCTGGGCTGTGGTGTGGGGCACGTAAACTTCTCCCATAGGCGGAGGCAAGGGCTGGCGTGGGTTCGCTGGCTTTGGGGAACTGCTCCACTCCTCCGCATCACCTAGGGGAGTGAGGATGCATGTGGAGTCAGGCCCAGGGAGTGCAGCACTTCCCAAAGCCTGTGGAGCAGTTCCCTGGAGCTGGAGGAGCCTCACTTGGGGCACGCAGCAGCTCCTCCCTGAGGTGAGGCAAAGCAGGGATGGAGGCTGGGGCAGGGGCTGGCATGGGCTCTGCTGGCCCCGGGGAACTGCTCCATAGGCTCTGGGAAGTGCTTCACTCCGCAGCCCTGATTCCACATGCCTCCTCACTCCCCGAGGCAATGCAGGAGAGCGGAAAAGTTCCCGGGAGCCCGTGGAGCCTGCACCAGCCTCCAGCCCCCAGAGGAACCTCACTCAGGGCAGGCAGGCTCCAGCCCTCGCCCCCCAGGCTCCAGCCCCCAAGGCCCCACTGCCTGCCCTGGGTGAAGAGTGAGGAGCTTACCTTTTGTAAGTGTCCCACGCCACCCCGAAAGGGGGAGGCAGGACCGAAGCGGTGCGCTCACAGACCGAAGTGGTGCACTCACGGACCGCTTCTTCTTAGAGGGAACGTTGCTCCATGGACATGGTAAGGATGCAGAGCGCAGCTGCTAGGGGTCCCACTAGGTCCTCTGAGGTCTCCACCCAGATGGAGCTCATGATGGGGTTGGCAGCCCCCTGTCTGTGGGGGCAGCCTGGCAGAGACCCAGAGGCCTGTGGTGGGAGAGGGATCTGGTGGCTCCCTTGCCTGCCCCTCCTGTGCCTCACTTCGGGCTCTGGAGGAGCAGGTGGGGGGAGCTCTGAGCTGAGGTGAGCAGGCTACAGGGGATCAGGGCTGGAGAGGATGAGATTGACACCTATTTGCATTCACTGCAGGACCAGTTGTCCTGTGTGCAGACTCCCCAGGAGAGATGCACAACAGAGGAGTGAGAGAAGGTGCCCACCAGACCCAGGGCTGCTTGGGCTAGGGTGGTGGAGGCTCCCTAGGTACAACTCAGGAACAGATACAAGGCCCTGGAAGCCTAGGAGGAGAAGGATGAAGAGGATGTCTCGGGGGGGGGGGGGAATGGTGCCACTCCACGCACGACACAGACAGTGCAGAGAGGGAGCACCAGGAGGAAGAAACGCCGAGTCCTCATCATTGGAGACTCCTTCCTGAGGGAAACGGAGGGTTCCATCCACTGACCTGATTCCATGGCATGGAGGTCTGCTACCTACCTTAGGCTCAGATTCAGGATATCACAGAGAGGATCCCAGCCTTCATTCGACCCTCAGACTAGTACCCCATGGTCCTAATCCATGTGGGAACAAATGACATGTCCAGAGCAACCCAGACCACATCATGAAGGACTACAAGGCCTTGGGGGCCAAGCTCAAGGAGATGGGGGCACAGGTGGTATTTTCTTCTATTCTCCTGGTAAGTAGACATGGATGGCATCATGAGGCCTGCATCATTGAGGTCAACTGGAGGCTTCAGAGTTGATGCCAGCAGGCAGGCCCTCGTGTTCCTGGACAACGGCGCATGCTCGAGTGGGATGGGCTTCACCTCTCCCCTAACGGCAAGCGTGTCTTCTCTTCCAGGTTGGCTGATCTCGTATGGCGTTTGTTAGCATGCCTGCGCAGGGTACCACCTACATCCCTTTGGTTCTCTCCTGCCATGACTTTGATCTTATAAAGAAATAGGAAGGCAGTAGATGTTGCCCTAGTTAGTACCCGTGGAAGGGCTATGCTTGGTCAAACTACAATTTAGATGCTTTTATTATTTGGTTTCTTACAGGAAAGCCCGAAGTGGGCAGCAGTTTGTCTGAGTCATCCCTGGGATCCCCTCTGTGCTCCTGAGAGGATCCGCGCCAACTTAATGGTACTGGTAAGTACCGAGGAATGTCTTCGCATCCCACTGCTAATTATCTTTTTAGCGGCTCATTGTAGGCAATGCCCAGTTTCTCCTGCCGCGCTGTGTGCTGGCGTGTGGATCCGGGCATTTATCCACCCTCTACCTCAACTCCCCTTTCTCTTTCAAGTTTGGGTGCGGGGTCCCGGTCCCTCCAGGGGTTGGGCAGGTGACCTCCACCTCCCTCTGGCTCCTTTGTTGCTTCACCGCACCCCAGCACGAAGCCACAGCTTTTCCCTGTGCTGTGGCTCCACTCCCCTCTGACTCACCGCTGCTGCCGCAGCCTCCAGGTATGTATCGGGGATGAACTGTAAATCCTGGGTTCGGCCGTGGCTTGACCCATGTTGACCCTTGCACCTGGGATCCTCCCCCTGTCTCCTTCTCAGTGGGGGTCCTAGGCGGCATCTCTTTCACTTGTGGTGCCCAAAGGCACCCTTCCTCCAACCTCCTCCTCCTCATAGTGTCATAGTGTCATAGTGTCTAGAGTCGGAAGGGACCTGGGCAGATCATCTAGTCCGACCCCCTGCCTTGGCAGGAAAGAGCACCGGGGTC
>JAGPOW010000304.1:10956129-10985659 GCA_030014935.1 Caiman crocodilus
CCAAGTTTGCCGAAGACACCAAACTCTGGGTTAAAGTGTCCACACCTGAGGACAGGAAGGTGATCCAGGCAGATCTTGGCAGGCTCATGAAATGGGCGACTGACAACCTGATGTTCTTCAACACCAAAAAATGTGAGGTTCTCCACCTTGGGAGGAAAAACCTTCAGCATCCTTATAGGCTTGGCAGTGCTACGCTGGTTAGCATTATAGATGAAAGGGACTTGGGGGGTCATGATTGACCACAAGATGAACATGAGCTTTCAATATGATGCTGCAACTAGTAAAGTGAGCAAACCCTGGCTTGCATCCATAGATGCTTCTCAAGCAAATCCTGGGACATCATTCTCCCTTTGTACTCAGCCTTGATGAGGCTGCAGCTGGAGTACTGCATTGAGTTTTGGGCTCCGCTATTCAAAAGGATGTGGAGAAGCTTGAGAGAGTGTAGAGGAGAGCCATGCACATAATCAGGTCAGGAAAACAGACCTTACGATGAGAGGCTGAGAGCCATGGGACTCTTCAGCCTGGAAAAGTGCAGGCTCAGGAGCGATCTGGTGGCCACCTATAAGTTTATCAGGGGTGTTCACCAGGATTTGGGGGAACATCAGTTCACCAGATGTCCCAAGGGATGACAAGATCAAATGGTCACAAACTTCACCGTGACCAATTCAGGCTGGATGCAAGGAAGAATTTTACTGTCCGAGCCCTCAAGGTTTGGAATAGACTGTCACTGGAGGTGGTTCAAGCACCCACTTTGAAAGCCTTCAAGACACATTTAGATGTCTATCTTGCTAGGATCCTATGATCCCTGCTGACTTCCTGTCCCTGGGGCAGGGGGCTGGACTCGATGTTCCTTTGGGGTCGCTTCCAGCCCAAATGTCTATGAAATTTATAAAATGTTAAATAGTATAGGCCCAAGGACAGAGCCTTGGGGGACCCCACTGGTCGCAGGGCACCGCAACAATTGACTTCCATCAACCACCACCCTCTGGGTCCAACCACAGAGCCGGTTCCCCAGCCAGTGGATCGTGGTGTGGCCAAGGCCACAGTTAGCCAGTTGTATTAAGAGATAATCATGGGATACCAGATCAAAGGCTTTTTTAAAGTCAAGATATACAACATCAATCTCTTCTCCTTTGTCCAGGTGGTAGGTCACCTGGTCATAGAAGGAAATCAGATTGGTCAAGCAAGACCTACCCACAACAAATCCGTGCTGGCTATCCCTCAGGATGTTGCCATCGGCCAGTCTGTTAAGAATGGCCTCTTTGATAATCTTTTCTAAGACCTTCCCTGGGATAGAGGTCAGGCTGATGGGCCTATAGTTTGCTGGATCCACGTTCTTCCCTTTCTTGAAGATAGGCATGACATTGGCCTTCTTCCAATCATCGGGCACTTCACCAGAGCACCAGGAGTTCTCAAAGATCCATGCCAGGGGGTGAGCTATGACACCTTGAGAGTCAAAGAGTTTCTTTACATTCATTCCTGCCATGACTAAATTGTCATTTCAGTTTGTTATTTATATTACTGTAGGACTGAGTAGCTCTTGTTAATATCAAAATCTTGCTGTATAAGATACTACACAAAAACAATAGTCTCTGCCCCCTTGCTTATAACCTACACATACAGGTGCCAACAGATGGGCACACAGATGGTGGAGCACAAGGAAGCCATTGAGAACACTGGTCAACAATGTTCTTCCCACACCATCAGCCTAACTGTTGTCAAGTGCTTTCTAGATAATCACAGCGCAGGGTACTTTGAAAGAAGGACCTGAAGAATGTGACATGGCTTTCCAGATCAAGGTGGAGTCAAGGGAGCTACCCAAGAAATATGAGGGGCAGCATGGAAGAAAGTGCCAAGGGGCTCATTTGAGAATCACCCTGGAAAGCAAAAACAAGGAGCTTACATTTAGTAAGCAAGAGAAAAGTAGAGCCAGAAGAAGGATTCAAAGAGGGGAAACATGTAAAGGTGACAAGCTAGGGAATGATCTGGGTTGCAGCATGGTGAATAGACAAGAGTAGAGGAAGATGGTGTTTAAGACCAGAATGAGGGATGCTGTCATACTAGAGAGGCAAAATGCAACTCTTAGCTTTGGGGAGGGACAGGAAAAGCTACATCTCAGAGACATTCTGTAGAAAGAATCAGCAAGGCCAACATAGTCTGGGTGTGAATGCAACACTGCTCGGGCAGCATCAGAAAGAGAGTTTTGGCTTCCTGAACTGTTGGGCAGTATTCCACGAATGACTGGTGAGAAGAGACCAGGACCACCTGGTAGAGTACAGAGAAAGCATCCTGGAAAACCACCTCATCAAGCCAGTAGAAAGGGCTTAAAACAAGGCTTGAGGAAGGCCAGTGACAACGCGCGCGCGTGCACACACACACACACACAGATTTTAGCCATCGGGCTGTAATCTAGGAAAAGGGGAGGGCCCCCCCAAAAAAACCCAAAACAAAACAAATAAAAAACAACCAAAACTCAGGAACTACAGTTGGCAATGAGAGACAAACATGAGAATAATGGGGTGAATGAACACTGAGATGCCTCTGCCAGGTTGTGGGGAGTAAACAGGAGAGACTTCTAGAAGGCTTAGTACATGACCAGACCTATGACATGACTGGTATCAGAGACTTGTAGGACACATCACAAGGCTGAAATATTAGCACAGAAGGTGAAAAATTGCTTAAGAAGGGCACACAGAAAGAAAAGGGAGCAGATCAAGAAAGAAAAGGGTTGCATATCAAGAATGTGTGTACTTGCACTGGAGCTCAAGAACAGGCAAAGGCAGGCTTGCTGAGTGAAGATAAGAGAGGAAAAGGAAGACGGCCAACGCCATCATAGGGATCTTCTACAAACCACGTGATCAGGAGGAGCAGGTAGGTGCAGCTCTTGAGAGAAGCCACAGGAAGTACCCAAAGGGCAGGGGCTGGCAGTACTGAGAGACTAACTCCCCAGCTGTCTGCTTGAAAATCAATATGGCAACAGGCAAATGAGTTGACTTTGTTTCAGAAGGTGAAGACAGCCACTCAGGGAGCAACAATTTTAAGTGTGGAAGAATTAACAGAAGAATCTAAAGGTGAAAGGCATCATGGAATGGTAAGTTCATCAGTCTAAGGAAAGAGGAGGAGAATAGCAGAATCAGGATAACAGATTTCAACAAACTGGTATGCAGGGTCCCCTTGAAAGATAACCAAAAGAAATAAAGGAGTGAAGGAGAGCTGGCAGGTACTGAAAGAGGCTGTATTAAATGCACAACAGCAACTTATCCCGATAGGTAGAAGAGACAGGAAGTGGAGTAAGAGACCATTGTGGCTCTATCAGGACCTAAAAAGCTAAAAGGATGCATGCAAAAAAGTGGAAACAAGGGCACGTGACTAGGGGTGAATAAAATAACAGCACAGGCATCTAGGAATCAGATCAAAAAGGCTGAGGCACAGACCAGAGTTTCAGTTAGCAGGGGACATAACAGGCAACTAGAAAAGGTTCTATACATAACTTTGAAGAAAGAGGAAAACAAAGGAAAGCAGAGGTGTGTTTATTAACAAGGAGGGAAAGCAAACAACAAAGAATGCAGGGAAGCCTGGAGTATTCAACACCTTCTTTACATTAATATTGATAAGGAAGGTTTGTTGTGACCAGATACTTCACAGAACCGATTTGATCAAGGAGATAGATACACAGGCTAGCACAGGGAAAGAACAGGTTAAAGAATGTTTAGATAAGAAAGGCATATTCAGGGTGCCAGGAAATCCATCCTAGAGTCCTTAAAGAACAAGCTGAAGTAATCTCTGAACCACTGGCTGTTATCTTAGAGAATCTGTGAAGGACAGGGAAAGCCTCTGACAACTGGAAAAGGGCAAATATAGCTCCTAGTTTTTAAGAAAAAGAGGAACCAGGCAAGCATAAACCAGCCAGCCTATCTTTGATTCCTCAGAAGTATTCTGGAATGAGTTATTCAATGACCAATTTGTAAATATATAAAAAGATGATTAAATAAAAGCATGGATTTGTAGCAAACAGATCATGTCAAACCAAATTTCCTTCTCCAACAGGATAACTGGCCAAAGGGGCCAAGGAAGGGGTGGTGAGAAATAGGAAGGAAGAAGTTGATTCAACATATCTTGACTTTAGTAAGACCATTGGACTGTCCCACAACATCTGCAATAAGAAAAATTAGGAAGTGCCCATCTGATTGAAAATCCCGGTTAAACAATAGTTGTCAATGGTTCACTGTCAAACTGTGTTGTGGGGATGGTGGAATAAATCAAGCAAGGACCTATAGGAATCTTTCCTGGGCCAGGTACTACTAGACATTGTCATTAATAACATGGATGATGGAGTAGAGCATACACTTGTAACATTTAAGGACAATATTGAAAGACAGGCCCAGAATTCAAAGTGATCTTGACAAATTAAAGAGACAGTTCCAAAATCAGCAAGATGAAATTCAATAAAAACAAGTGTACAGTGCTATACTTTGGAAGGAAAAATCAAATGCACTAACACAAAATGGAGAAAAACTGGCTAGGCAGCAATGCAGCAGAAATGAAGTCTTCAAGAGAGTCTATATGATGCTGTTGCAAACTAACCAACTAACTAGCTAACTAAAGCTAGCAAGTGTAATACTGTTATGTATAAGCAGGAGCATCAGAAGACAAAGGAAGTAAATATTCTGCTCTACTCTGTGGGTGAGGCCTCAACTGGAATACAATATTAAACTTTAGGCAACATGCTAAGAGGGAAGCAGACAACCTGGAGACAATTCAGAAGACAGCAACAAGATGAGAGGCTTATGAAATATGCCCACTGAGGAAAGGCTGAAGGAACTGCTTGGAGTCTGGAGACCTAGGGGAACCTGATAGATCTTGCAATACATAAACAGTTGTTACAAAAAGGATAGTGATTTATTGTTCCCTGTGGCATTAGGGGGAAAAATAAATCTGCTCAGTCTGCAGAAGAGAAGATTTGGGTTGGACATTACAAAATATTCTTATTGTGTGGATGGTGAAACAATGATGCAGGCTGCCCAGGGAAGACAGAATCTCCTTCACTGGAAGTTACAAACAGGGCAGACAAATATCTATCAGAGTTAGTCCAGACACCCTGCCTCAGTACAGAAGGTAGGAAGAGACATTGCTTGGTGGTACTGACCACACAAGTTGGAGGAGGAGAGGTAGTTGAGATGCCTCATAAGCAGGGAAGATTAGGAGCTACATTTCAGTCACTTGAGCTAAAGCTGAGGCTAGACATCTGTGAGGAAACAATGCTGGAGAAACAAGCTGAGATTTCTGTTTGGAGAAAAGGAGATATGTCTCATGTAGAGAGGCAGATCAGTGAGCCTAGCAGAGGTCAGCAACCTACAGCCTGCAAGCCAAATTTGGCCTGCAAAGAGGTTGAATTTGGCCTGTGAAGATCCAACCTGGCCTGGCGCAAAACACAGCTGAGCCAAGCCCTCCGTACCTTCTGTAACACCTTCCTCCACAGCCCTCCCTCCTACTTTTCTCCCACTTACATTTACCCTTCCTGCAAAGGGACCAGTGAAGGCAAGCACAGACAACTTGGGTACTCCAGCCCACTACAGGGGGCTGGATTGCAAGCTCTGGCCAAAGGATGCTGATGGTAACTGAATCAGTGTTTTCAGATGAGATGACACAGGACTGGAGACAGAGCTCCATGGGATGATCACAGAGAGCTGCTAAGTGCCTAATTATGCTGGGGAAAACATGTCCAAAAACAGAATACTGTCAAGACAGATAAGAAATTCCATAGCTCAGCTGTGACTGGCTGAAAGCCTGACTTTGCCAAGCGCTGCTGCAAGAAGCTGAGTGTCCTCAGTGGAAGCTGAAGGTGCTCAGTCCTTGCAGCGGTTAGAGGCAAGCCACATGCCTCACAGTTAGAAGGATAGGGAAGTCCTGATGGCAGTACTCCTGCTTTCTGAGCCAAGTGTTCCCAGGGGAAGTGAAAGCACAAACGTGGCAGGTGGAAGGTGGCTGAGCTTGTTGTGTGAATGCTAGTGACAGGACAGGAGTCTCCAGGGGATGCAGGCTTGAGATGTCCAGATGGCTTCAGAGCTGATTGTCAGGGCTGGCAGGAGTTACTCTGTCGAGTAGATGGTTGCCATCATCAATTTTCCCCATTTTATGTTAACAGGTACACAGGAGCATTAACCCACTTGCCTACGTACCTGGGTTCTGCAGTGGCTCTAGCCCCAGCCAGAGCAGAAACACACACAGATCTCACTACATCAGGGCACTTACCCCAGGGCAGTCCCCCCTAGGCTGTTGTGCTGCACGGATGCAAAATAGGACTTGAATTGGCTGCCCCCTAGTAATAAGGGGCAACAGGAAGAGGCAGGTTGCCTGGAAAACATGAAAAAGGACAGCTTGGATGCAAAAGACAAATTTAATTCCCTGTTGTGCCACAGACTCCCTGTGTAAGCCTGAGCAAATAACTTAGTTGCGCTGTGCATTAAGTCCTGTGTGCTGGAGATGGCTGCACAGACCAGCCTCACAGGGGAACTGAGGGACTCAAGTACCATAGCAGGCAGGATCATCCCTGACTAAGCCAGGCTGGCCAAGGACGATCCTGCCTTTAGCAGGGGGCTGGACTAGATGACCTTGTCACTAGCATGCGTTCAGAGCCAATGTGACTGTTGGATGTATGGCATGTAAGCTGTAAACAAACAGCTATCCAATCGTATTTTCCCCACCAAAACACCGCCTACCTCATCAAAGGTCTAGCCCTGGGAATGCATGCCTATTTATACTCAGGTCCTGCATCTGGAAAGTAGCTGTATTTAGGAAAGGCATTCGAACACATGCTTGCTGCTAAATAAGCACTTGAGATCCATCAGAGACACCTGTTTACCTTTAGGCGTTACCTTAAAGTGCGTGATGTAAGAAGTGATGGAGCTGCCTACCAAAGAGAGGGAGGACACATAGAATTTGGAAAAGATGCTTAGTGCTGCCAAGAGGATGCTACAAGGCTGGTTTGTAACTAGGAAGCTATGTTTGGTGATTGAATGCAAGAACAAAGCATGCATCTTTACATGTGCTCTGGGGTCAGGGTGACGGAGAGGAGGGGAAGGCCTTTTAGAGTGGATCTTGGGAGTTGCCCTAATTAAAACACCCTCAGCAACTCTCGTATTCAGCATCTTGTGCTTCAAAATGGCAGCAGGGGTGCTTTAACTAAAGCTCTTTCAGTGAACTTTAGTTAAAATGCCTCCACTGCCATTTTGAAATGCAAGGACACTGACCGTACATGAGCATTCTAATTAGAATGCTCCAGCAGACTAGATTAATTGAAATGTCCCAGAGCAGGCATCAGGCATGTGTATAGGTGCCCATAACCCTCCAATTTGATCAGGGGTCAGCTGTGACCCTGGCTTAGTGTCCCAAAAGCATGAGTGCACCTGTAGCAAAGAGGAACACATGCCCGCAGCAGAGCTAAGCACTGACAGTTAACTAAAAAAAAAAGTAAGATTAACAATGCAGATGCCCACCAAGAAATTACAATCTGCACAGTACTCTTAAAGAAATTAAGTTGGAACTGAAACCCACTAATGCATCAGGGCTGGCACTGCTGCAGAGGAAATCAATAGCTGGCTCAGAGCCCACAACTGGCTCCACTGTACTTGCCCAGGGAATTGTTTTGTTCTGCTTCTCCTAGACTAAGAGGAACAGTTTAGCATTTTGTGCAAGGCCAGCTGAGTGTCACACTGTGCCTGATACATGCTGCCTGCAAAGGACACCAACTTCTTTCCGCTCTACCCAGAACTGCTTTAAGATGGAGATGGAGCTTCCTTATAAAGTCAGAAAAACAGCTTTCAGAGACAGTATGGACTCAGCTCTAATAAGCGTGTGCTTCTGCTGGGAGAGTTCTATATGGATGCAATTCCAATAAAATCTCTGAACGGGCCGCTAGAGGTAGATACATCCCATGGAAGTTTTGCCCCCAGTTTCCCGATGCACTTCTTGACTTCAGCCCCCTGTCCTACCCTGGACTCCCTTCACAAAGCTCTGTGAATGCTCCTTCAATCAAAACATACAACTGTACTGCTATGCCAGCTTGGGATCCCTGTATGGTTTTGCTGAAGTTTCTCAATCTCAGTATGTAGACCCTACTACCAGAGCCTGGGTTTCCCTTGTACACACAGCCCAAACAGTGTCCTTCAATCCCAGCCTACAGACCCTTCTCCTTTAGCCCTCAGCTCCACTACATAGGGCTTTCTGATGTCCCGCAATGCTGAACTGTAGCTCCTGCTATTCCAGACCAGGTCCACACAGCAATGTAGTAGAGACCTATGAAATGAGATAGCCCTAGCAATGTGCTGCGGTGACTTTCCAAGATTAACTGTTTCCTCCAAAAATGGGCTTAAGGCAGAAGGGCATGGCAGGATGTGAAAAAGAAGGACAGCTCTGAACGGTGCAGCATACATCCTTTTCCACTGTTGAATTTACCTTGGCTCTTTATGACCCAAAGATGCAGGCAACTGCTATTGTGAGGGCTTTACCATGCATCTTTGTACAATATTTGCACTAAAAGTGTCTGCACATCACCTGGACGGTGCTTGTGAGAAGTTAAGGTTCTGTGGTTCCCTAGACCCATTTCTGAGCCTGCCAAGTCTACCCACCCAGTACTTCCTGCTGCCCCCAGGCATTGCTAGGCATCTGCTATAGCCAGAGAACAAATGGATCGGATCAGAGAATCAAAACACTGGGGGATGCCGAGTCCGTGTGTGGGCTGCAAACGGAAGAGCTGGCTTATCTGAAAAACACACCAAAAAACTGTGGAGTAGAGGGGAAGCAGGAAGAGACCTTAGTGTGGTGTTTTAAATATACCTGGATCCAAGCCAGAGTCTGGCAAGGAAAAAAATGTACGAGACAGACCTAGTTTGGGGAAAAAGAGCAGCAAAGAAAGAGTCCACAAAAAACCATGGGGAACTGGGCAAGTGCTGGGCATAAAGGTGACCAAACAAGGCAGCAAAGGATAAGTGTGCCCCATAGCTCTGGGACCCACCACCCATGGGCTGCCCTACAAGAAAAAGGAGATAAAAACTGACCAGGGCAACAGCTCTGCCCTAGCTCCAAGTTAGTGGGACCTCATGCCTGCAGAGGTACTCCACAGGACAAAGTGATTCAACTGATGATTCCAAGCCTTGGTTCCTCCCACAGATCATGAGCCAAGGGCTGCACCTACCGGCAGCTTTTTGCCCAGTCCTTCCCCCACTATGATGCAGGCTAAGTACAGCCCTACCATCAGTCCTCCTAGACAGAATACAGTGTATGGGAGGAGGTAAGAAAGACCAGAGACAGGCAGTTTATTAGTACCATGGCCAAAGAGTTGGGTTTTTTTCTTTTTTTTTTAATGTCTGACTGTTACCCTGACAGTATCCCCATGAGTAAGAAAAGAAGCAGATGAGGCACCAGATGATAGAACCAATGAAAATCATTAAAGGACAAGCAAAGGAATATCTGAAGGAGAACAACATATTTAGATCACCTTGGGCCAGACAGACCCCTCTCAAAAGGGCTGAAGGAGCTGGCTACAAGCCCTGCCCAACATTAGAGAGTTCCTCCTGCTGCTCCTGTGAGGCTATCACTAAAGCAGACCTGGGGATCAGGTAGCATTGATTTGGGGTTGCCCATGGAATGGGCAAGCTGTCATGGAGCACTGGTAAAATCCAAGATCTATATAAAGCCAGCAGAATTTTCTAAATAAAGTCCCAATCCATCTCATTAAACTAATCTAATTGCAATCAAGGACAAGATAGATAATATATAGCAATAGACAAGGGTGATGCAGAGATTATGTGCCCAGGATTTAGAAAAAGACACTTAACAGTATGCCACTAGATGAATTCCCACTGAAGCTAAACTATTTAAGATAAAGATGAGATGATACAAAATAGAATGAAGCGTTGATTGTGCCAGTCCTGACTAGAAGCTGTAACTCATTGGTAGTCCTCAGGTTTTATTACAAGCTCCAAGACTGTTTAACAGATTTCCCCTAGATCTGGATAAAGGTTAATCTGTCAGTCTGATTAGCACAAAAGGACAAGCAGAAATATTGTGAATATTTCACAGGCTACAGCCATGATTCATGGCTGCAAGAGGCAAGTGAGAGGAATGAAAATGAGCTAAAGTACAAGGTGAGGTACAAGGTACACACACAGAATAAGAGCCACTAACAAGAGCAGCCGCAGGGAACCAGGGCCAGCATGGGAGAAAGACATGGAGTAACAACTGGCAAACAACTTAGGCAATATTTAGTGCAGTGGTATCATTCCAGGGACAGGTGCCATTTTAGGCTTCATTAGAAAGGCTAGTCACATGGGGGTGCTAGAGCATGATTCATCATGCATGCTATTGTCAAGCAAGAGAAACTTCGCTTAAGTGAAGTATACTTCTCTGCTGCTTTGTAACCATGTCATGTTACATGGAGTCAGTACCAGAACAGTTCTCTCTGTTCCTGCCATTGATTATTTATAAGGACTAGCTGGGTGCTCAGACCTGCCATCAAAGGATTTCAAAGCATTGGTTAATTCTGTGCACCTGTTATGACATCTGCACAGGGTTTTCTTGCTCTGAGTGGTGACAGAGACACAAGCATTACTATTAAGTAACACACGTGCCCGGCCGTGTCCTGCTGGAGACATGCCAGGGAAAATGCCTTTCCCAGACAGAGGGGTTCTAGGCATGTGCCCTCTGGTGTGAAGATGAATTGTCATTACCTCTCAAGCTATGGAAATGATGACAGGATGGTATCCCAAAAACAATGCTGTTTATTCAGACAGAATTGGTTTCTATCTGTTCATGCCACACACTGCTCACAGATCTGTAACGGAGTGGGATGAGAGGCAGACGAGTTCTGCTTTCCCTGGTGGTAGTATGAAATCAAACAATGACATAGCACAGCATCCAAAGAGATGTAGGGAAATGCACTCTCACTTGGAGAACCAGACTTCCAAGGCAGGTGAAAGATGCTTCCCTCTATCTCCTGGCAACATACTTTGAATCTGTTTCTACCCAATGCCTAGATTATCAAGAAGAAGAGGGGGACCAGATACCTGGATCCTACAAAAAAAGAACCCATGGAGGAGCCACAAGCCTGGTCAACCAGCTTGGGATTTTCCAACCTGTTTTGCCTTGGTGACTATGAGAGAACCCCAGGACTCCCCCACCCCGTGGTTTGGCCAATGAACTGTCTAGTAGGACAGAGGCAGGGAAGGAAGGGATGATTCAAAGAATCTGATAGAAAGGGACAAGGGATGATGCACTATTCTGGAGCAGAAGTCCTGCCTGGCTGTGCTAATGCAGCAGGGGACACAGGCAAATATACGAGACCTGCTTCTGCTATTCTTTCCCAGCATGTGAGATAAGCAGGATCTCCCAGCGACAACTGCCCAGCACCACACTGCAGGCATTTCCCATTCCCAGTCCTTTCCCATACAAAGGAATTCCTCCTGATCAGCCAATGACTATGGTTTCCCTGGCCTGGGAAGTCAGCACTGCTTGTGCCAGGTGAGGTAATGAAGGGGTTAGGCACATTTCACTAGAGCTCCAGTGCTCTTGGACTGAGCTGCTGCTGTGCAGCCTCCTGCTCCCATGACCTGAAGCTGCTTCCCTATGTCTCCACCAAGCCAGCAGGGCAGCGCAATGCAACGCAGGGCATATATTTCTGTTAGCAACACCTGAGCCACACAGGAATGTACTGCAGCTTGGTCTTAACACTGGATCAGCAGAGTTAAGACCCTGTTAAGAATCCCTCTTGAAAGATGGGCTGACCCAACAGACCCGATTTCTGGGTCTCTCCATCTAAGCACATCTCTGGCCTCCATGGCACAGACAGATCAGTAGAGCTGGAACTGGCGGGATTCAGGGTTATTCAGAGCCTTGGTGGATAGCTGACCTCACCACCTCACCACCCAGGCATTTGATCCCAGCCCAATGAAGGTACTTTGCCCCATTCTCCCTTCTAACGCCTATCACCGCTGACCCTCTTGAAGCCTGAGTGACTGCCAGATTTCTCTGGCTCTGGTACTCACCATCAGAATCAATGCTATTCAAGGCAGTGGGTGGGATTATGGAGACCTTATACTGTCCCAGAGGGCATTTCTTCCCAAAGAGCTCTCTGCAGGCGCTGTGAACCTGGAGGGGACAGAGTAGTGTGGGGCCAATGTGAGCAGCTCAATCAAACAGGCAGGGCCATCCCTGGGTGGGGGCAAATTGGTGCAAACACCCTGGGCCCCATGCTTTGGGGAGCCCTGCAGAGCTGGGCGGAGAGGCCACAGCTACAGTTTAGGGCATCCACCCGCCTGGGGGGTTATATGGCTCTTTGCCTGTTCCAGCCGGAAGTTTCAGCTGCCACCCATCCCACCGCACCCAGTGTGCTGGGGCTTTCATTCCTCAGCATAAGTGTGCCATGGGATGGGGAGGGTGGCCTCATGCAGGCTGCTTTGCCCTGGGCCCTGCACCCTGCTGGGATCATCTCTGCAAACAAGCATCAAGCAGCTGGAACAAGGAACCTTGGTTCTAGTGACAGCTCTGCTACTGCCTTGTCCAACCTTCAGCCACTGCCCTCTCCTCTGTTAGCCACAATGCACAGGCAAAGGGCTGATTCATTAATGTTCTTAGAGAGTGATCAAGATAAACACAACCCTAGGAGGCAGTGGGCCTAAACCAACCTCTACTTCCCAACCTCCAACTTGTGTGAGTGTGTTGGACGTGAAGGGCTGAAATCTGAGTCTATGACTTGTGTCTCTCTAAGATTCACAGCTGTTCTGGATCACCACCACCGACATTCTGGAGTGCCTAGGCTGCCTAAGGATCCAGCATCACAGTCCTGAGCAGAGTGACCCTTTTTCTGTAACAGAAAGTGGCCATCAGTAGCCAAGGGTATGCATTTATAATGGGCTGCAATGGTGCTGGATGGGATGCGTAGCACACTGCATTTATACAGCCACAAAACTGCATTTGAGAAGGGCTTCCAACATGTGGTGGCTGTATACAGACTTAACAAAGGAGGCCTGGGCACTCTGATAACAGCAGGATCAGCATAGGAAAAGAGTCAGGAGCAGATGTTATAGGGGTTGGAAAGAGAAGTCCTTACAATGGCCTTGCACCAGAGGCACCGCCAGTCCTGCAGCCTCCGGACACTCCCGCAGGTCCTGTCACACACAGCACACCGAGCACTAACGGGCAGGTTCCCCTCCAGCCACTGATGGGGCATGGCCACCTGCAGAGAGAGGGACAATGGGTCAACAGGGGCAAAGAGACTGCCTGGCTCATAGTTCTAAAAGAGCACCCTCTGGACACTAAATCACCAGACAGAAACTCAGGAGCTTGATTCCTAGTTCTGTCACCAGTCTGCCAGCAGGGCTGGATTAATGCATAGGCAGACTAGGTACATGCCTAGGGTCTTAAGTGAAGAAGCGGCCCAGCTGTGCTTATTTTACATATTATAATTATTGAGCAGGAAAAAGTAATATAAGTATACAGTATTAAATAGGGGCCCCCTAAAGGGTTAATCCAGTCCTGCCTACCAGGCTATTTTGGGCACATCACTTTACCTCTACACCTCATAGAGGTAAAGTAAGCCCACCTCCCTGCCAGCATGACACTGCCCATGAGCTTGCATGCTGGATGAGGCCATGTTCCATATGCCCAGCCTGGATTCACTAAGCACAGGCTGCTTTCTGAGGGCTCTTGGCACAGCAGGCTGAAGCAATACTTTTAATCTGCTTGTCTACTGGATCTGCTTTGTCCTGTTTTATGAGGGACCAATGCCAGAATGTTGGAGAAGCGCCAAGCAAATACTCTGAGTAGGAAACAGAGCTTTGCTGCTGACTAAGGGAATACAAGTCCTTGAGGCTTGACCAGCCATGGCTCTACTATTCCTCTCCACTATCATGGGTGCTAAGGTTCACTCTGTGCTTCTCACTGGCATGGAAGCATCATCCCACATGTACCCTCCCTGTCTATACAGGGGTTTGGCTCAGTCAAGGCTGAAGTACAGGCCCGGAAGGAAGGGTGGGTACCACCCTGACCAAGCAGCTTAGGGCAGGAGTTTGTTCCCTTGAGGCTGAGAGAGTTACTGCTGATAAGTGAGCATCTCTGAACTGTATTTAAGTTTTCCTCACTCTGCTCAAACACTTAGAGGGGACGGTGCTTGGAAATGGCCAATAGGATTTGATCAATATGGAAATAAAGATGGTTTGTGGAACAGGGCATTTCATCCTCCCTCTGTTGGGGTGATTCCCTACAATATATTCTCTTCATCTCAATCCACCCTGTTCCCAACCCATGGATCTCCCAAAGAGGTGGCTCCTCTCATTACAGAATCATTTCCAATCCTGAACCAGGTTCTTCTCTCACTAAACCTGACTACAGTGCAGTTGTTACTCCCAATTTGTACCCAGGTAACTGAAAGGATTTGGTCACTTTAGCCTAACTTCCTCAGTTCAGTTCCCTCCAATATCCTGCAGTTTTGCCCACTCAAACAGGCTTCAGCATGCACATGGAGGCTGTGGCTGAAAGCATTTGGCCCTCAGTTTTGAAGAGTTTGCTAACACAGTACCTAGCCACGAAGATTCTTGCTCACATGCAATTGTACCTGCTTTGTGGAGGGCTGTGAGGGCAGCCCCCTTCCTGGCACAGGGTAGCGAAGGGGAGGAGAATGTGCTTACCCCATCTTCATCCTCAATAATTTCATTTCCTATGGAGGCCAGTGTTGTCCACTTGCAGTTGTTGGTGGCTCTCACAGCACAGCGCTTGTGGGCCTTGAACTTACAAACTAGAATGAAGAGAAATGGAAATTTCAGGCAAAAGTAATGGGTTCCCTTAGGCACACAGTTTGGACTGCTCAAGAATCTATTAGGTCCTTTCAGTTTGATCCTGTTTCCTTTGAGGACACTGGACATTGACTACAAGACCACAGGAGGCTGCCCATCCTGATCACCTAATCGCATAGGTACCAGATTCCTAGCATGGACATCAGCACCCATTCCAACAACATCCCCCATCCTACAGAGTGCCTTGCATTAACTTCTGACACAGCTGGTCCTAGACCTCCCCAGAGGCAAGATATTAGAGCAGTGGTTCTAAGTCTTTTTGGACTTGAAGCACCCCTCACACCTTGCAGCACCCTTCAAAGGTTCTCAAAGCACCCCTGGTTGAGAATCACTATAGTAGTGTCAGGACCCCAAGCCAAACCAGTCCAGCAATTCTTATTTTCTTGCCATTCATGCCCCTACTTCTCTCTCAAAGTCCACCCTTCTGACTTGTTTAGCACCTTGGTTTAGCTTCAGCTATTCTTGGGTTCCTGCCTGCCAGGCAAGTAGCCAGGAGCTGGCCACACCTGAGCTAGTCAGCTAGGTTTTGGCAAGAATTCCCTACCCTGTTTACTTCCAAGTCAAACCCACCTTCCTACCCTCCACTCCGAGCTTTGCCTGTTAAGCAGGAAGCAGCTGAGTGCATACCTTCACAGGAGAGGCCATGGGAGGTGACCCCAGACAGGGCTTCCCGGCACACGTTGCAGAAAGTGGGCCGGGCATGGGAGCAAGCGTACCAGTTGTGCATGCCAGAGAAGTGCTCCATGTTGAACTGTGTGGCCTGCAAGATCAAGCAGAATGGAAATGCATCCAGAGGTGAGACAGAAAGGCAGCACAGCCAGGAGACCAAACCCAGGGGAAAATGGTGACTCCCCATTCTTGACAGGCAATGGAGGGCCCAGGGTGGCTGAGACAATGAGCTTTTGCTCTGTACGAGCTTGCCACCTTACAGCTACAGTCACCACAGAAATGGGGAGCACTGTAGTGTCATGGGAACAGAGAAGGCAATGGAAGGCCAGATATGCCCATCTGGTGAACACCCTGCCTGGTTAGCTTCAGGGCCTAAGAATGACACAGGGATCTTTCCTCTTCTAAGTCACTTGCTCAAAGACCAGCTGAGCAGGTACAGCCCTGATTTCTTTTCCCAAAAACACAAGTGAGTCATGGAGATTCCCAGTCTAGATTTGGGGGACAAGAATCTAAATGGCAAAACCATTCCCATCACAGACACCCTCCTCAACAATCTCAGCAGAGCCAGTCACCATCTGAATTACTTCACTACTGGTGCATTAACAATTCCAAAAGACAAGGGGACCATGCAAGGGTTTTGACACTTGTCTTCCCATGCATTGGGGTGGGATGGTGTCCGTGTCCCTATCAGAATGCCAGGATGGCAGCTCCCAAAGGCATGCTGAATTAGGATGTTGAATACGCACTCCAGCCAATGACTCTTCTCTAGAAGAAAATGTAGCCATGGGCCCAACCTGAAGATTGTACCAGGAATTCCTCCTTACAAACAACCATCCTCTAATGCAGTGGTCACCAACCAGTTGATGCCGATCGACTGGTCAATCATGGAGCCTCTGACAATCCATCTGTCAGAGACTCAACGACTGGGAGCAGCAGAACACAGGTGGCTGGGCTGAGTCATGCCCCCTGCCACCCAGGCTGGGCTGAGTGAGTGGGGTCAGATCCCAGGCAGCTTGTCCAGGAGGCGGGAGGGCAGGGAGGCGTGGTAGATCCTGTGGTGTCAAAAAGTGATCTTCACCATAAAAATGTTGGAAACCACTGCTCTAGTGTCTGCAGGTCAGCTGAGCTTTGGGTTTGGCAGAGCGACTGCAGGGAGTCATGTATCCTCCTAGATCTCTAGTTTCTTTTAGTCTTCATTCATAACAGAGACACATATCTTCAACACCTCATACCTTGTCTCCTCTTCCATCTACTCCCTCATGTTTCTGGCCCTTTTCCCAAGCTCCCCCCTGCTCCCCAACCTCCTCCCAATCTCAAACCTGTCTAAGGTTTTATTTCATTACATTTCAAATGTCACTTTCTTCAGGGTCTGGTCATGAAGGAGACCCCTACATGCACTACAACTGCCTATGAGTCATTGCCATTAATAGGATCATATCTTCCAAGAATGTTATGAGCCAAAGATCACTCACTGCACTGTTACTGAACAGTCTTGTTCCCACTTACCTGAAAAGGGAGGATCTAAGCTGGCATTTGCACAAGGTGGGCACACAGCAGTAACTGGAAGCCTCCAGCAAGTGAGACAGGGAGATGCACAGATCCACGGACATAGTAAGGACACGGAGCGCAGCTGCTAGGGGTCCCTCCCTGGTGACACCACCTACCCTGGGCTCCTCTGAGGCCTCCACCCAGATGGAGCTCATGGTGGGGGTGGCTTGGCGGGGACCCATATGCCTGTGGGGGAGAGGGGTCTGGTGGGTCCCTCGCCTGCCCCTCCTGTGCCCAACTTCGGACTCTGGAGAAGCTGATGAGGAAGCTCCAGGTTAAGGTGAGCAAACTACAGGGGATCAGGCCTGCAGAGGACGAGATTGACACCTATTTCCATTCACTGCAGGACCAGTTATCCTGTATACAGGCCCCCCAGGAGAAACACACAGCAGAAGAGTGGCAAAAGGTGCCCACCAGACTCAAGGCTGCTTGGGCTAGCGTGGTGAAGGCTCCCCAGATACAGCTTAGGAACAGATACGAGGCTCTGGCAGCCTTGGAGGAGAAAGACAAAGAGGATGTCTCCGGGGCAGACGGTGCCACTCCACGCAAGGCACAGATAGCGCAGAGAGGCAGCACCAGGAGGAAGAAACACCAGGTCCTCATCATCAGAGATTCCATCCTGAAGGGAACAGAGGGTCCCATCTGCCGACCTGACTCTATGGCATGGGAAGTCTGTTACCTGCCTGGGACTCAGATTCAGGATGTCAGAGAGGATCCTGGCCTACATTTGACCCTCGGACCAATACCCCATGGTCCTAATCCACGTGAGAACAAACGATGTTGCCAGGGGCAACCCAGACCGCATCATGAAGGACTACAAGGCCTTGGGGGCCAAGCTCAAGGAGACAGGGGCACAGGTGGTATTCTCTTCTATTCTCCGGGTAAGGAGATGTGGATGGCATCACGAGGCCTGCATCAATGAGGTCAACCAGAGGCTTCGGAATTGGTGCCACCAGACAGGCCTCAGGTTCCTGGACAATGACCCACATTTTCACACCGGGGGCAAGCTCAGGTGGGATGGGCTTCACCTCTCCCCTAAAAGCAAGCATGTCTTCTCTTCCAGGTTGGCTGATCTCATACAGCAAGCTTTAAACTAGCTTTGTTGGAGGACAGAGCCACAGGAGGACACCTCCCAGGCAAGACAGGTGACAAGAACAAGAAGTACCGAGGTAAATGGCAAGGGTCCAGATAGTCCTAGGAAATGGGGGGGGGGAAGGGGTGTGCACCAACAGGAGGCCTTAAATGTCTTTACTGTAATGCTCATAGTATGGGGAATACGCAGGAGGAACATGCCCTCTGGATAGCTAGTACAAACCCATACATAGTAGGGCTCACTGAAACCTTGTGGGATTCAACTTACAATTGGGCAGTAAACATTAGGAGCTACTCACAGAACAGGGAGGAAAGGTGGTTGTGTGGCACTCTACATCAAAGAGCAACACATGTCCTCAAATAACAGGATGGGGTCAGAGGAGGGGCAGGCTGAAGTGCTCTGGGTCAGAATACATGGGTGTCTCAGGGAAAGGGACTTAACGGTGAGGGTCTACTACAGACCACCCAACCAGGCAGAAGAGCTGGACAGGGAATTTTCAGTTCAGCTCGCAGAGGCAGTTAAGTCAAGGGATGTGGTCATCATGGGTGATTTAAACTAACTGGACATTTGCTGAGAGGAGCAGTCAGCCAGGTCTGACTGCTCACGTAGGTTCGTTGCTGAGATACAAGACCTCCACCTAACACAGGAGGTGCACAGTCCCACCAGAGGGAATGCCCTGCTGGACCTGGCCCTGCTCACAGGCAACAACCCGCTGAGGGGACTCCAGGTCCTCGACCATCTTGGCGATAGCAATCATTGCCTGCTGGAATTCACCATCCAGCACAGGGTGTCAAGGGCCTGCAGCAAGGCAGTAGCCCTTGACTTCAGGAGGGCCAACTTCAACAAGTTGAGGAGATTGGTAGGAGAGGCATTGAGGTCCCACAGAGTAGGGGAACTAGGTGTCCAAGACAAGTGGTTATTCCTGAAGAAGATGATCCTCTGAGCCCAAGGGGTGACAGTCCCAACACGAGTCAAAGGGGGCAAGAGTGCTCAAAAGCTCCCTTGGCTCACGAAAGGCATTCAGGAATATCTGAAAGGGGGCTATCACCAAAGAGGATTATACCTCCATAGTAAGAGTCTGTAGGGAGGCTATTAGGAAGGCTAAGGCAGAGACAGAACTTGGGCTAGCAACAAGGATCAAGGACAAGAAAAACTCCTTTCTTAAATACATAGGGAGTAAAAAGAAGGCACCAGGCAATGTGGGGCTCCTACAGGATACACTTGGCAATCTGGTGGTTGCACCAGATAAAAAAGCAGACTTTTTTAACAAATCCTTTGCCTCCATTTTTCTGAGCAGGGACCAGGACTTGTCCCCCACCAGGATTCAGGACAGACTCAGAAGCAACTTTGCCAGGCCTAGGGTCAGGGAGGACCAAGTTAGGGAACTTCTGGAGGGGCTGGACATGTTCAAATCAGCAGGTCCAGATGTTCTCCACCGTAGGGTGCTGAGGGAATTGGCAGGGGTCATTGCGGGGGCCCTGGCACAGCTTTACAAGCACTCGTGGTGCTCTGGCCAGATGCCAGAGGACTGGAAGAAGGCTAATATGGTCCCCATCTTCAAAAAAGGGAGGAAGGAGGACCCAGGCAACTATAAGCCTGTTAGTCTTACTTTGGTCCTGGGGAAGCTCTTTGAAAAAAATTATAAAGGAGCACATCTGGGAGGGACCAGCAGAGGGGAAAATGCTCAAGGGCAACCAGCATGGGCTCGTTAAGGGCAGGTCCTGTCAGACCAACCTGATAGCCTTCTACCATCAGGTTATGAAATCACTGGATGCAGGTGTCGCGGTGGATGTAGTCTTTCTGGACTTCAGTAAGGCCTTTGACAATGTCTCCCACCCCATTCTCATTAAAAAGCTACGACTGTAGCATTGATGCCTACACAGCCAGATGGATTGCAAATTGGCTAAGGGGTCACACCCAGAGTGGTGGTGGATGGGTCATATTAGACCTGGAGGGAGGTGGACAGTGGAGTCCCCCAAGGCTTGGTCCTCGGGCCTATATTGTTCAATTTCTTTATCAGGAACTTGGACAAGGAGGTGAAAAGCACCCTGTTCGAATTTGGGGTGAGGTGGCCAAGCTAGAAGGGAGGGACAGGCTACAACTGAACCTGGACAGGTTACAGGGGTAGCCGAATGAGAATAGTATGGGATTCAATACTGACAAGTGCAGAGTGCTGCACTTGGGCAGGAAGAACCTGCATATATAGGTATATATAGCTATAGCAGCATACCTATAGGCTGAGGAACTCCCTTTTCGAAAGTACAGTGGCAAAAAGAGATCTTGGAATCATTACTGATTCTAATATGAACATAGGCCGCCAATGTGAGGACGCAGTCAGCAAAGCTAACCACACCTTGTCATGTATCCAGCAAATGCAAGAAGCTGCCATCACCTGGTCTGCCTAGAAAGGCAGTCCAGCTGTGTAGCCACCGAGCACCTCATGGAGTAACAAGGAACAATGGCCACAAGCTGATTGAGAGTAGGTTCAGGCTGGACGTCAGAAGGCACTACTTCACAGTGGCCAGGATCTGGAACCAGCTTCCAAGGGTAGTGGTGCTGGCTCCTACCTTAGGGGTCTTTAAAAGGAGGCTTGATTACTACCTAGCTGGGGTCATATGAGCTTAACTTAGTGGAGGGACATATGAGCCCAGTATTCATTCCTGCCCAGGGCAGGGGGTCAGACTTGATGATCTGCTCATGTCCCCTCCGACCATATGTCTATGAATCTATGAAACCTGTGATTTCATTCCGCCCATAAATCTAGTCCGTCAAAAGTCATCCTGGATCTTTGCCCTACCCACTGATGTGCCCACTTTTCCCCACAGCTTGGTATCATCCACAAACTTAATCACTGCACTTTCCACTCCCTCATCCAAGTTGTTAAGGAACTATTGAAGAGCATGGGTCCAACCATCAATCCCTGAGGGACACCACTGGAGATGGCCCTCCAGGATAAGGCTATCCCAGCGATCACCACTCTCTGGGAGCAGCCTCTAAGCCAGCTGTCCACCCACCTCACTGTTCCAACCCAGACTGGTCCAACCCAGTACTCTCCAGTTTGTTAGAGAGAATCCCTTGGGAGATAGAGTCAAAAACTTTACTGAAGTCTACGTAGATGACTTCAACTTCGTGTCCCTTATCCAGATGGTTAGTTACCTGGTTGTAGAAGGACACAAGGTTCATCAGACATTATCTACCCTTAACAAAGCCACGCTGGTTGCTTTTTAGCTCCCCATCCATTACCAACTTGTAGTTGATGCCTTCCTTAACCAACTTTTCAAATATTTTACCCAGGACCGAGGTCAGACTGACCAGTCTGTAGTTTGTGGGGTCATCCCTCTTCCCTTTCTTAAAGACAGGCACCTCATTGGCCCTCTTCCAGTCATCCAGGACCACTCCCGAGTTCCATGACACCTCAAACAGCTTGGCCAGTGGCTATAAATTCATCCAGTTCTTTCAGGACTCTCAGGTGCAGGTCATCAGGCCCAGCAGACCTGAAAATGTCCAAGCGTTGTAGAAGATCCCTCACCTATTCTGGGCTGATTTCATGTTACCTTCTCCCTGTTCCCTGGGCCTCTGGTCAGGTGAGCAGCCCCCGTTGGGTTTCAGGAATACCAATGCAAACTATGTATTTAGGAGCTCTAACTTTTCGCAGGCATTGACTGTGGGCTGCCCCTGGTCATCTCTCTAGTGCTGGCTGCCTTTGTCAGTTCTCTTAAGAACGAGCAATTGCTCACTGCCTCTTGGGAGGGAGGCCTGTCATAAACACCCACCATCAGGTCTCCTTTTCCTGGTCCCCCCTGTAGCCTGACCCAGAGGGTCTCAAGGGCCCCTTCCTTTCTGTCAAAGGTGACCCTGCAGGGAGGAGTACTGCTCTTTCACATAGAGGGCCACACCTCCTCCCTTCTTCCCAATCCGATCCTTCCTATAAAGTCTGGAACATTCAGTATTTACTGCCTAGTAGTGTGCATCATCCCACCACATCTCTGTCAACCCAATCAAGTCAAATTCCTCATCAGCCAGAAGGAGTGCCAATTCCTCCTGTTTATTTCCCATGCTTCTGGCATTCCCATAAAGGTATCTGTGCTCTCCCCTAGTCATCTCAGGTTTTCTGTCACAATGTCTCTGCCTCAAAATGTCAGTACCCATCTGGACATCCATTGTTTGAATGCCCTGCCATGTGTCATTGTGGCTAGTGGATTCTACTTCAGCAGTGGACCCTTCTCCTCAGACCCCAGATATGCCTAGTTTAAAGCTCTCCTCAACAAATCAGCAACTCTCGTGGCAAAGAGCCTCTTCCCTCTGCTTGCGTGATGAATACTGTCCTTTGCACGTAGGCTGCCATAGTTAAACTGCGTACCAAGGTCAAGGTATCCAAAGCCCACATGCTGACACCATCTTCTAAGCTTTCAGTTGACCTCCTTGATACGCTCCTCCCTCCAATGGCTATGGCCCCCAACTGGGAGGATTGTGGAGAAGACAACTTGTGCTCCTAAGTCCTTGAGCTTTGCCTCCATGGTCCTGTAGTCATTCATGATCCTCCCAGAGCTACTTCTTGCTGTGTTGCTGATGCACACATGGACAAGGAGCATGGGGTAGTGGTTAGTAGGGCAAACCAGGGTTCAGCCCTAAGGCTCCATGACACTACTGCCACACAAATAATACATGGAGCAATTATGTAACTGTTCACAAGCACATCTATTCAGAGTAAGTTCTCATTCAAGCATCTTATACCTAGCACACTAAGCCCCCCCCGCTTCATGACAATCTGTACCCCAGGCCTTTGAGGAACGTAGCAGTGATCTCATTGTTCCCTGGTGTTACTCGCCCACTCACAGGGCTGATTTGCCAACTGGGTCTGCAGTAGGGATTCTGTGCCAACACTCACTTACCTCATTGATTTCCCACTTCTGGACCGATTTGAGGGCACCGATCCAGTCTTCCATCTCTTTCCGGTTCTCTGCACACAGGATGAGTTTTCGGAATGGTGTGATCACCTAGAGAAGAAAACTGCACTGCTGAGCCAGCTGCAAAGGCTGCAGAGGCTCCTGGCTGGGCTGTGAGACTTCACAGTCAGTGCAACCCAGAACAAAATCCATATCACTCAGACAGAGCTGTCAGACAAATACACCTCTTATGGCTGTCAAACCTGGCAAGAGATCAGAGGTTTTTCACCCAACTCTAAGGAGCACCATACTCATACTCTGTCCCAGGGAGGTACACAATCTGATTTTTACTTCCGATCCCTACTGACCCAGAGGGAGGCAGTCTGAGACATGGGTACAGTTCCCATTTGCTAACGTTTCTTTCCTGATGCCATCCAGCCACAGTCTGGAATTCTGTCCCACTGTACATTACACCTGTGTTACCAGCTACATCAGTGGTGCCCAACCTTTTTGCCCCATGGGCCAGGTGGACAGTACCCAGTCCATCCACGCACTAGCAGGTGGGGCAGGCTCACCAGGGCAGGCTCACCAGGGCTTGATTTGTGACCTGTTCTAGGAAGACCTCCAGTGGAGAACAAGGTGGGAGTCCAGGCCTTGGAGCCCAGCAGAAGTGTCTGGGGGGCCCAGGATAAGGGTGTTCATTATGTGCAGATCAGGCTCCTCCAGCAGTAGTCATCATTGGTTAAATTTACTCATCAGTTCAGAAGACAGACCCAAGGCTTGCCTGCCACTTAAACCCTACATGTTATAGGGATCAATGTCACTCAACAAGTGCTGCATGTCTCACAATTATTTGGCTTCCAGGCTCTCCCAGCAAAAGGTGATGTTGGAAACGACGTGGGGCATTTGGTTTGGAAGAGCAAGTCATCTCTTGTATCAGGGATCAACCAACCACAGGCTGCAAGCTGACTCTAAGAGACTGATCTCACTACTGCTGTTTCAGTCTCATCTTTCACTCCTTTGCTACAGCTGGCATTTGGCTTTGTCCATGTACAGAAGCTCTATGGTGGGCAACAGAACTCCTCGATTTGTATCTTCAGTAGGCAACTCTAATAGCGGCCAGAGCTTTAGCCAAAGCCCACAGAAGTCAATGTGAGCGTCTCCACTACACAACCAAACCCAGTAACTGGCTAGCTGGTACCATCACTTACTGTGAAACTGTTGTTAATGTTCTTGGTGCTCGTCTCTGCCACACTGGCATCAGACAGGTCCACCTCATCAAAGATCAGTGACTGTGGGGAGGAAAAAGGAGAGGGTGAACAAGCAGGAGTATCAGCAATTGGACCAGAAGACTGAGAAGGTATTTACAGGGGGCCACACTGTACCTCAAGCTAAGAACCTAAGAATCATAAATAAGGGAACTTCCCTTTCTCTTAATGCTGGGAAAACTGACATGGGGGCTGAGCGGCCCTTCTGACTTAGGGGGTCCCCAAGCAGCCAGAAGATAAAACTCAAGCCATTTTCTAGACCATTAAGCCCAAGCAGGTTATACTGGCTAATCAACATCTCTGCCAGGGGAATATTGTCTCTGAGGAGCCAGTTTTGGAGAATGCTAATTAAATGCTATATGACTATGGCCTGAGGGGGAACAATCTTCTTGAGTTTTCATGCACACACCAGTGTGTACATCAATGATGAAGATGTTAAACAGTCCCAAAAACATTCTTAAGGAACATAAGGAGCCTGTGAGGTAAGTCTTGTGATATATCCCTGGTCAAAACAAAAGGGATTCAAGAGTCACAATAAATGGATGTTCCTCAAGAGAAGGCAGTGGTTCCTGGGGAAGGAACTGGATCAAGGCAGGTAACCTAAATACCTATTCAACCTTCAATACCTGAAGAAGCAAGAAGCAAGAACACAAAAAAGGGATGCCATAGATCAATGAATCTCAAAAGTTTTGATATACAAAGTTTCACCTTGGGGTGAACCCCAATTGTACTTTCATTTCTGCAGAGCAGAGACAGGAGGCAGAGACCACTACAATTTTTTGCTAGCTTTTCTTGAAGGAGGTTGTTGCCTATAAAAGTTCATGCCTCTCTGAACCACTTAGTCTCTAAATCACCACCTGTCCTATCTTATACCAAGTACAGCTTATACCAAGTACAGTCCTCTAGGAATATTGAAGGAGGGACCCATACCCCAACACCAGCACTGCAATGCTAGCAAAACTTAGTGGGGCTGCAACTACACCAAGAGAGCAATGCTTTTGTCAGTTTAGTCCATGTTGTTTGTAGAGACAGTACATTTACCCCTGCAGAAAAGCACCTGTCTGCATATGCTGCATCTTCACCAAGGGGCTTTGCCAATAGAGGTGCCCTATACTGTAGTGCCAGATAACCAGAGAGGACTGGACTGTGCTAGTAAATCAGCTGCAGTCAAGAACAAACTGGCAGCTCTCAGCTCCCAAGCTGGCGCAACTTCCAAGCTTGCTGTACACTCATCTCTGATGGTCTGGCAAGTGACTAGCATGAGGCCTGTTGTAGCTGGGAACGCTACACAGTTTTCCCAATCGTTTTAAACTACATCAGGCATTCAGCCTGGTTAAGTGAGAGGTGATGCACATGGCAAAAATGATCCAACCTTTCCGAGCAGGCTGGTGGCTCCAAAAAATCACTGTTGATCCCACTGTCATATACATCACTTAGTGGGAGGGAATGTCAGAGGAATAGTGCTGAGTGATTTGCTCCGTCACTACTCTGATGCAGCCCAGAACCCCATGTTAGTTCTCACAGCAGTTCAGAGGCACCACACAGACCAGTACAACCATTTACAGGGCACTCCCAGGAGCTGAAAACCAGCTGCACATACTTGAGAGAGCAAACAGGAACCAGGACATGGTTAGTCACGATCCAAAAAGGCATAGCTCATAGGTGAAATCTGCTCTAGATGGATAATCCATTAGCATCAGCTCTCAGAGATGCTTTCATGATGACCTCAGGGCTCTCCCCCCTGAGGAAGTAAGCAAGCCTATCATTCCAGTGAATGATGGATTGCTCACCTGGGAAGAAGATGAGCAAAAGACAAGAGAGGCTGGATGCTATCAGTGTACACAAAGGGTTTTACAAAGGATCTATCAGGCTGTAGTACAGTCCCTTTTCTTAACGGAGAGGGAGAATCTACTGCATCACCAAGCAGAGGCTCAAAGAAAAAAATGGAAGGAAGCCTCTCCAAAACTGTTATGGGCAGTGTGAACTTTTGTAAGCAGTAACCTACTTTGCCAGATGCTAGGAATAAAATCATTCATAACATTTGATGAAGTATGCCGTTGCCTATGAAAGTGTCCCTGAACCACTTAGCCTCTAAGGGGTCACCTTGCCTCATCTTCTACCTAACTTCAGATGAATACAGCTAACTGTCACTGTTTAGGGTAGGCCTTTCCAAGGCTTTAAAAATCAGCCCAACTTTGCTCCCATTGATGTACCTGGAAGTGGAGTCAGGTCATTGACAAGTGCCTTTGAAACCCCTCATCCTTAAAGACTAGGCTAAGCCAAGGCCTGGAAAGCACACAGAAAGGATGACCCTACCTTGGACTACAGCCTTCCACCTCTGAATGCTTAGTTTTCCTGAGCCATCCTCTTTAGATGAGACCTGTCTTGTGTGCTAGAGAGGCTGGGAAATTTCTGTTTGCTGTACACCCATCTTCTGATGGGCTGGCAAGCGACTGACTGCTCCTGACATAGAAACTGACATCTGTGACAGGAGAAGAACTGCCTCCAGGAGATCTGTCATTGGTAGCCACACTCTGACAATCTATTAATAAGCCAGGGTGTAGATGTTTGAAGACAAAATAAACAAATTAACTTCCCTGTGAGCTGGCTGTAGGTTTCAGAGGCTTGCTAAGTGGGGATGCCTGCCTGTGTGCCTGCCTGCGGTCCATGCATGCCAACATGTATGTGCAGGGGAAAAATGCTTTTAGTCCATTCAGAGTGTTTATATGGCTTCTTAGCTCAAAAACAGCTGGCCCAGTGGGAGGGTAAAGATGACCCAGACCTCAGTGGCCTGGAAAGAAGTAAAAAGTAGCCTCCCCCCAGCTTTGACATCTGAGCACCCCAAGTGGACAGCAGAGATCCAAGCTTCAGCACACTGGATTAGTGATGGAGTGTCCCCCAACTGCCACAGGGTTTGGGGTCCCCAGGAAAGCAAAAGGGATGCTCAGACTCTAGTGGCCTGGAAAGTGAGACCATAGACAACTGGTGAGAGTAAATGACCCCAATCCACACAGGACAAGAGAGTTCCAAGCTCAAGGAGTGAGCCTTGGCTCTTCAGCTTGTGCTTTTTAGCTCTGGTGGCCCTTGATTCAATCCTTGCTGGGCCAGTCAAGATAGTAGCTGTCATATGTGCAGTTCCCATGGGTCCAAGGCATGTAAAAAGTCCCCTTCCCTCCCCATGCACTTAAGAACAGCTGGAAGCTATCCTACCTTGGAGTCCTTGGCATAATACAGTGTCCGCCCCCGCAGCTTGAAGTATCTCCTCTTCCACCTCTGGAAGGAGCTTGTCTGCTTCAGTAACAGTCCCTCCTTCACACTCTTCTGCAAAGAAAGCCCCAGAGACACTGTGAGTCATTCACACTTGTATCCTCCTCCAGCCCCAGGGGGCCCACAGCTCAGCCCCTGTATGCTCCAGAAATGGGTTATACACAGACTGTTCCAATCTAGAGCCCTGGTCAGGCCTGGCCACCCCGTAACACAGCTATGGGGCTTCTGCGGACTATCAGAAGGGTTAGGGTTAACATGCTGCATATCACAGCAGCGAGGTGCCATTCTCATGCCCACACATGTAGCACTGGATCCTGAGCAAGTGCAACTTTGTAGAGTTCTGTGGAAGACAAGAGTTTTGTCCCTGCTGAGGGTCTGGCCTATTTAATGAACTAGGATCTTAAAGCGCCTGCACATTTCATTTATTCCAACACCTTTGACTCGATACAAGTGAAGGTGCGTGGGAACAGGAGGCGGGCCCCTTCCCGCGACAACTGAATAAACCTGTGTGGCCCCTCTGTTTTTGGTACACACGGAGGAGGCCTGGAGGCCTTTCTCCCCTCCTTCTACACATGTGTATAGCTCCCGTTAGTATTCAGGGCGGCTGCACCCCTGCAGCGCTGGCAGAATAGGCCTAGAATAAGTGGAATAATAATGATCTCCCAGCAAGATTTCTAACCCTGCATCTCGCCTGTGAACTGCTCTCAATAGCATGGAAAGCACTTTGAACAGCTCAGGGAGGGGTGTGGAGGGCAGTGAACATGGAGGGCACTTCAGTTACGCACGTGTTGTTTTTAAATGCGTTGGGACATTAAGGATTCGATTAGATAACTGAGCTACTGACTCTGGGACTGCAGAGACCAAAGCGTAGACGCTGCAGGCACTCCAGACCCATGTGCTCTGTTGCAGATCTGCTAGCCAACCTGCCCCCCGCCTGCCCTGAGAGCAAAATTAACATTGCATTCTTGGGTTCCCCCAAGAAGGGCTTTGCATCTTTCCCACACTCCACTTGGTATGCAATCAGTCTACAATGGATTTGCATGATTAGACATACCAGGCCCCATTCATAGATTTCATAGACATTCGGGCTGGAAGGGACCCGGGAGGATCATCGAGTCCAGGCCCCTACCCCAGGGGCAGGAAGTCAGCAGGATCATAGAGACTCAGCAAGATAAGCATCCAAATGTGCCTTGAAGGTGCTCAAAGTGGGTACTTGAATTGCCTGCAGTGGCAGTCTATTTCAAAACTTGGGGGTTTAAACAGTAAAGAAGTTCTTCCTTATGTCCAGCCTGAATCGGTTGCAGTGGAGTTTGTGACCATTCAATCTTGTCATCCCTTGGGTGAACAAACTTTCCACCAGATCCTGATAGCCACCCCTGATAAACTCATAGGTGGTCAACAGATCACCCCTGAGCCTGAGCTTTTCCAAGCTGAAGAGTACCATAGCTCTCAGCATCTCATCGTAAGGTCTGTATTCCTGATCTCTGATCATGTATGTGGCTCTCTTCTTCACTCTCTCAAGCTTCTCCACATTCTTTTTGAATTGTGGAGTCCAAAACTGAACACAGTACTCCAGCTGCGGCCTCACCAAGGCCGAGTACAATGGAAGAATGACGTCCCAGGATTTGCTTGAGAAGCATCTATGGATGCAAGCCAGTGTTTTGCTTGCTTTACTAGCTGCAGAATCACACTGAAGGCTCATGTTGATCTTGTGGTCAATCATGACCCCCAAGTCCCTTTCATCTGTAATGCTAACCAGCGTAGCACTGCTGAACGTATAAGCATGCTACATGTTTTTCCTCCCAAGGTGGAGAACCTGGCATTTTTCGGTGTTGAACACTATCGGGTTCTCATTCGCCCATTTCATGAGCCTGCCAAGATCTGCCTGGATCACCTTCCTGTCCTCAGGTGTGGACACTTTAACCCAGAGTTTGGTGTCTTCGGCAAACTTGG
>JAGPOW010000304.1:10993496-11006449 GCA_030014935.1 Caiman crocodilus
ACACACACACACACACACACACACACACACACACACACACACACACACACACACACACACACACACACACGGCCAGATCCTTGGTTCCTATAACATGGTGTAGTTCCAAAATAGTATCATGCCCTCATAGTTTTTTTCTTTAACCTAGAAAACCTCTGGGTAGCATAGTGGAAAATTTAATTCAATTGTTACTAGCATTACTTTCCCCTCTGGTATTACATGTGCTGAGAGTTGCACTTCATCATTTTGAAATAGGATTTCCCAGCATCTGCTAATTAGTCACTTTGGCCAAACAGAGAGAACCATATGGATCATGCCACATTGGCTAGAAATCTGTGGAATCCCACCGGAGGATAATTAAGGTGATTTTGATTTGCTGGCATGACGAGGTGTACAAGCTATTCTCATTTGGCTTCATGTTTATATGCTCTCAGGCAGCAAGGCACCTTAGCGGGATAGCTGTGATAATTAACACAAGCCAGACTGATGTTACTTGAATGGTTTTCTTGCCATTAACCAGCATTTACTGTCATCAAGAGGGCTCTTAATAGAACCTGTACAACTTATTTCTGATATATCCTTCTCTCTGAAGGTATGCATCTTGGTAGGTCACATAAACTGAAGAGAAGTCAGATTCCAGAATTTCAGTTCTCTTTTTCAACCCTGAAGAAGTATGGGATTTGTTTTGTATTCAGTAAAATAACACAATTTCAATTTTTTCCATCAAAAACAGCAGAGGAATGATTGTACTATAGATAGATATAGTACAATCATTCCTTTGCTATTTTTGATGGAAAAAATTTCAGCCCTGAAGTATGGGGTTTGTTTTGTGTGTGTAATATAATTTTCAGAGGTGGTAGGCACTCTTTTTTTTTTTTTTACCAGTAGAAATGTTGACAACAGTAAAAGGAACTGCAAAAATAACTTTGTTAAATTTTTTTCTGCAAAATATAGTCTACTCATTGAAATAAAATGAACAGTTTTCATCTTAAAAGCCAAATGTTCTTGTTATTTAGCCAGCAAGCTTAATGAAAACTCACTTTTCCATAGCCAGTACTTGCAAACCCAATTTTCTACAGCCAATACTTGCAGGCAGTTTTGACGGAATTTTTAACAAACTATAATAATTGTACTTGACTTGTACAAGGTAGTAGATTGGCTGTTAAATGGTGTTTGGTTGAATAAAATGTACTGGGATGTATGTTCACCTGAAGTTTGCTGAGCATGAATATTAATAGTGTAGACAGCATTACTATGTAATGCAAGTAGCAGTTCTACTCAATACGTGCTGGTAAAAGAATGCAGAATAAATAGCTGAATTTAGTTATTGGAAAAAATGTGCTTAAACAAATCAAGACTTTATAGGCTTGATCCTGACATTATAGTTCAATGGATTTTTTTTCCATATGAGTTGTCAGGATTCTTCCATTTAAATAACAGTTCTATTAATGACGAGCTAAGAAGGCTCTGATACCCCAGGAAACCTCCCCACTATTTCCCAGCTATAGTCTTACCACCAGGTCTGCATCCCCTCCTCACACTTGTCTCTCACCTATTGTCTGCCTCAATTTGCATTTTCACCCAAGGGCGTTCTCGCATGCATACTGGCCTCTGGCTTCTATTCTGCTCCATCCAGGAAGAGCACAGACCAAACTGCAGATGCTTCCTCAGCCTGACGAAGGATGTTTGTACCCAAAATCCTGTAAAGAAGAATTTTTCCAACTATTTGAGCTGGTCTAATACAAGATACCGGATGTAGCCAAAGAACCTTGTCTGAGCTAAGAAGGCAGTATTTTGAGTCCAAACCAAAACCCAGCAATTCCAGTTTAATGCTGGGTTGGGATTTGCATGGACTAAAAACTCAGGACCAGTTGTTATACAATGCTGATAATAAACGGCAGAAAGCTTTGGTATTGGGAGACTTTGGCTGACATTTTTATAAGCTCCCAAGAATAGTTTTTGCAGGAGATCTTGTCCACACTGGAACTGTAACAGTCCACCTCACTCCATCTTGTCCTTTGGATCTGATCTGGAATGAAAACACTAGCTAGGTTTGTACTGTAACTAGGGATTGTATTGGAATTGCACTGATGCACAGTGTGTTGGGGGTTGTATCAGGGTTGTTCCAGTGACTTGTGCCATGCCTTTTAACTTTATTTATATACATGTTGATAGATTATTGTGAACAGGTTCTTCATAGACAGCAACATTTGTAAGTGGGGGGGCCAGTGTCTTGCATTCTGTGATCAATATGTGGTTGGCGTAATTGGTAGATAAAGACCTCTGGCCTACAAGTGCTTTTGGAAATGGGCTACTAATAGGGAACCCAGCATAAAAGAAGTCATCCCTTTTTTCTACTTTCATTATAATACAAGGGCCAATTCTGCGCTGATTTGATATTCCATGTGATTCTCTTATGCTCACTAAGACCATGGGGCCTTCCGTGCAAAATCCAGTTGAAGTTAGCAACGATAAGGCTTCTTTCAAGGGCAACTTTTAAAGATGGCTTTTTCAGGACTGTAAGCAAAAGGAAGAAACATAACAGGATTTTGTTGACACCTGGAGTCTTACTTTTATTTTTTTAAAGAGAACTTCATAGTTATTAGATAGGAGTTGCACGTGCAAAGAATCATGGAATGGTAGAAAAGCAGGCTGGAAGGGACCTCGAAAGGTCATCTAGTCTAACCCCCTGCCTGAAGCAGGATCGTGCCTAGCAAAATCATCCCATGCAAATCCACTCTATTGTCTAATCTATTAGTAAAACTACAGTCAGTCCTGACAAAACCACACCATGTAATGCCCTAACCTGCCACAGGTAAAGCAAGGGGAGCATGGTGCCAATGTCATGCTGCTTCAAAGTTGGTAAAATACACCAGAGAGATCCAAGGAACAGGGTGACACCCCCACTGCAGAGAAAGACAAAAACCTCCACGGTCTGTACCAGTCTGACCATGGGGTAAAATCCCTTCGTCCAGAAGGATGAGCTAGGTCCTCATTCTGCATCCAAAACTCACAAAATGTAGTTCCCTGTACTGGCAGAGGACAGCACATGGGCCTTACAGTCCAATTCATGAATACATTAGTTACACTCCATGATTATACTGTTTTATTAAACTTCTGCTCACGCAATGACATATGCTTTATGCCCAAAGAGAAGCTGCAGAATTAAATTGATATATATCTTAAAGTATGGATTTTTGTCTCTCTCCAAAGCACAGTGCATATATTCTGTGACGCACGGGTTGCCATGGAAAATACATTGAGTCAATCATTCATGATTTATTTATAGCAATTAGAATGCACATTCTGGGCTCCGGTCTCAACTTCTTCTTCTCTGACCAAGAAGCATGCAGAGGGATGTAAATAAGTAAATAGTTGTAAATTGTGGGGTCTGTATCTTCAGATAATTATTTTTTTAAAAATGTGGATATTCTTTCAGTTCCTAGGCTGGACCTTGAAAGGGGTTTGCTGCTAGATTTCTCAGGGTGATATCGTTATCTCTAGTGTCTACCTGCCATCTGTTCAGTGAATTTATTTTACAGATAAAATAAATCTTATTTAGATCAATAGAGGGAGTGTCTTGCAATTCATCTGTTTTGGGCAAAATTTTAAAAGAGGTGGTGTGATTTTATTAAGGAAATTGATACCTGAAGATATTTATACCTGATTAACCTTAGTGGTACGCTATACTTACTCATGCAGCACTGCTGGAAATGACTAAAAGGCAGAGGGAGGCCCAGTCATTAATGCCAGGCTAAATAAGTTTAAAATGCAATGTTGCTATTAGGCTTCGAAGGCAAAAAATGTTTAATGGGCTTTAATGAGTCTGACAACCATCCTGCAATGTGCTTTCAATAAACTGAAAGGGAAATTCTGCTGGTTCCTTTGTGCTCATTAAGGGTCCCTTGTAATGAACAAAATGAAGGGCATGAACTGAAATGCTTATCCTTGAAGTGTCTTCTTGTATAGTATTGGCATTATGTGGAATCTTCTTCTTATTTGTCCTGCCCCCACCTCCACCCCGACCTGTAAACAGGATCCATGAACTTTGCAGACTTAATATTGGAGGCTTAAGTTTGGAGGCTTCCCTAACAGCCATAACGTAGATCTGCAACTTTTCCACTGAACAGGGGAGGGAAGGTGCGGGAATTCTCCACTGCTCAGACTGTACATTTAAATAGGAGTGGGAGGCTTTTATTACCCTTGTATATAGATTTAGTTAAACCATTACTGTATTGATTCTCCAATTCTCACGTCTCTTCTTTAAACAGGAGGTTGATAAATTGGAAGAGGTTCAAACAGAGAACTAGAGGAACAATTCTAAGTCTAGAAATCCTGTTTTATGGTGAGATTGAAAGATAGGTTTGTCATCTCTAATTCTCTCACTCCCTACACAGGAAAGATTTTTTTTTTTTATATAGAAGAGGGTTCTTTATTAGAAAAAGGCATAATGAGATCTCCTAGGTGGAAGCTGAAGCCAGACAAGTTCAGAATAAAAATAAGGTGCATGTTCTTAACAGAAAATTCAATAACCATTGGAAAACTTTACTTGGAGAGGTAATGGGTCCCCCATTACTTTGACTTTCAGAGATGGTCTGGGGACCAAGGGAAAGTTTGAGAGCCTGTCCCAACAAAGTCCCTTCAGAGGGCTGGGTATAAGAAAATCTAGTGAAAATATTAGCGAGAAATCATAGGTAAATAGGAAACAATGCAGTACAAATAACGTGTAATAACCATATAAGCAGTTCAATGATTATAAAAAAAAATCTTAACAACTAAGATTAAAAATGTATGAAGTCTTAAAATTCACCAACAAGAAGCCAGCTAAAGTTAGGTGACTCAGGGCTGACCTAACTAGGTGGTTCCCTTTTTCTCTATTCTGAAATCCTGTTGTTTATGACGTTTCCTCCCCTATTACTGTTTTCCTTTCTGCTTCTTTCCTTAACTTTGTTTCTTGGTCTAACTCGGTTTGACATAAGATAACTTATGTGCCTATAAAGCAGTCTGAGGGCCTACTAGAGGTCTGCAACCTTTAGATCAAGACTGGGTTTTGTTTTTGTTTTGTTTGGTTACTTTTTCCACCCCCCCCCAAAAACAAAAGTTGTAGTTAAACTAGAAGGCCATTTATACACATACTCTTCTCTCCTGCAGTGCACCCTAGGTCTGCCACTTCGGAGCTGGGGTGAACTGTGCACTGCTGCATGCAGTTGTATAAGTGGCGAAAATGGTGGTATGCTTTTGAACTAAAGCGCCTCTGGTGTGTGTTAGTTTAAAAGTGCACTGCCGCTATTTTCTCAGAGCTGACGTGCATTTTTCCACTCCATATAACTGTAAGCAACACAGTGCTGGGCACTTTTATGTGTAAAAATGCCCAAAGTTATGGGATTGATGCAGAAACTGTTTGCTGAAACTCCGTGGTCAGTGTTATGGAGATAGGACTAGATCATCATGAATACCTTCTGGCTTTTCAAAGTCATGAATATACCTTATTTCAGCTGCCATAGTGATGTGTTTGTTCTCGTTCCATGAAAGTCAAAGGAAGCTTGGTGGATGACTTCTACAACAGCAAAAGTAGGGCTGCTGTTTTCAGTTTCTGGGCCAACTTAACTGTTGGTGTAAGCGAATGCATCAACATTGAACTGGACAGATGCCAGTTTACACTAGCAGAGAATCTGCTTCTTCATGTGTCTGGTGACTAAACTCAGCCCAGGACCCAGAGTGACCTATATTGAAGAGGTGACCTCTTCCAGTGAGTGGTCTGCAGTGCTAAACTGAGGTAAGAGGACTTCGGACGTACTGTCTGCACTCCAAAGCCTTAAAGTGATTGACCAAAAAAGGATGCAAATATGCAAATTTCCACCTAAAGCTCTGTATTTATGGATTCCTCCATTGTCCAAGGATAAGTCTAATGTCTCTATCAAACATTATTAAAAGCTGAAGACCATCCTTTGAAGGGGGGGTGTGTGGGTTTATGGTCCCTGTTCACCTTTTATTCTGCACTCTCAGAAATGTGGCTGGTAGTTCTTGTTCAGTTTCATTTCAATTTGGCAATGAGTCTGGGAAGCCATCTTTTTCCTTGAGTTATAACCTCCCGCCAGTTAAAGCAATAGCATTTTTAAACATGGCCCTTCTACAGTCTCACAGATCTTGCATGGGTTTTATTGGGAAAAAAACATCTTGGAATTCTTCACTTCGCAACATTTTATTTCTACTCAGATTTTGATAATGGAAAGAAACACAATGTTAGGAAATGGGGAATTGCCTGGCATCGATACACAAGCTAGCAGTATTTAGTTGAGGCAATATTTTGAGTCTGAGGATTGTCTGGCTCGCTAGGATTTGGGAAATTTATGGATATTATTTGCTGTCTTCCAAGTTCACTAATTGACAGTGAATTTCCTTCTGTGGGCCTATTTCAGATCTGACTACTTTTACTCCATTACTTTTGATAGAGGTACTCCTGGTTGTCATTCAGTATAAATTTATATTATTACCAAGCTCTGTATGATCTGGGAAGGAGTATTGTATACCATGTATTTCATTCAGCCCTTCCCTAAAGCACTGAGGGGAAAATAGATCTTCACTGCAAAAGATTGGAAACATGGACTTTTACAGGGTTTGGGTACAGGGGTCTCAGGTACATCTCTACTCTACCTTCAACTTAACTATATCTGCTCTTTAGCTACTGAGAGAAAAATGGTCTTTGAGAGTTGCATGGGAGATGCATGCACAGTGTCCAAAGAGCAGCAGCAAAATATGCTGGGAGGGACTTGGCTTAATCAGACTTGAGTGCTCCAAAACCAAGGGATGTACTCTCTGAGCACTCGTCTTTTAGTTAATAGGAGATGTTACAACAGGAGAGCATCTTTCCCATTTCAGAGGAGGAGGCTTTCACACACATGCTATATTTAGAAGCCTGTGCACTAATTCAAGTTGTCTCATGCTGAGCATTATTTCTTAATTTGTGCATGCCAGAGGCAATCTCTTTCCCATTTGCGGCGAATGTGATGTTTGTGCACAACAGGGAAGGTAATGGTAACACCCATTCTGAAGAAGCGGTAGCACAACAGTACATTGCTTACTCAGAATCCAGAATGACAACTTCCAGTACCCACAAAATACAGCCCCGCTAACACAAGGTGACCTTCACTGTCTTTGTTGCAAAAAGCTAAAATCATAACTAGTTGAAAACAAAGTCCTTCCCTTTAGCTCCTTAGCCTTTAAATCAGGATTTTGGAAACCCCTTGACTTTTAAAGGAATAGCACATTTTTTCTCAATACAACAGAGAGAAGGATGCTAAACTGGACCATGATTTAGTCTTTCTCCTCCTTTCTCTTATTCTGTTCCCAGTGGAATACTTTTCTCTTCTCCTGGCGCACAGTTGCGGTGTATTGTTGCAGTGACCTGGTGGTTGGTAGCTTTCTCTACAAGCCGATCTTGTGAATTTGACAACTAGCAGATGCACAGAGTGGCTCAGATTTTCCTTAGACCAACACAGCTACAATCTACACCCCTTAGATTTTCAAGGGCACTTTAAGATTGGAATTGGATTTCGTAGGTTTTACAGACATTCGGGCTGGAAGGGACCTCGGGAGATCGAGTCCAGCTCCCTGCCCCAGGGGCAGGAAGTCAGCTGGGGTCAAAGGATCTCTACATATCTGCGGCAGTGCACGGAGAGTGGAGCTGCCTGGCCAACATTTTCTCTCATGCAAAAAAACACAAGGCTAAGAAAACCCTATTAGCTTTTATAGATTGGCTTGTGGACTCTTAGTTTTCTTTTTGTGGGAACAAACTTCTGGGGCGGGGAGGGGGAATGAATTTCAGAACCTCTGACACGCTGCTGCTGGTCACGTCCCATGCTGCTCACTTAGCAGACCTGTGGGCAGTATAGGTTTGCTGGGCTGCTGAGCTCTTTGGGCTAGCTGCGTTCCCTGGGGCGTGCTGCTGGAGCTTGCTTGGTTTCTCTTGAAATTTCTAAGGAAATCAATATGCTGGTACAGACCGCTTTTCTCACTGCAAACCCTTCTGTGAGAGAATTTGCAGTGATGTCTAACTGGTAGCTGAATTCCTGCATGCCAAATCCATCTGGGCAACCTGCCCCATGTCCATTGTGTTAAAAGGTGAGTCTGTAAACGGAAAATATTCTCCAGCTTGTGCCTTCCCTGAATTCTCCTCTCCTCTCCTTCCAGGTCTCTTTCTCGGATCTGATTTCTCCACTCATTTTCATTAAGCTCTCCTTTGGGCACCTGACATTTTTGAGTCCACACAGCTGAACTTTCAAGCCTATCTCCCTTTTTTGGATGCTTGTTTTGTGCAAAGATGTATTTTTATAGCCACCTGCTCCTTGTAGACAAGAGACGCTTGGCTGCTTTTCTTGCACAGCACGTAATTGCTGAAATTGTTTAGCTTCATAAAGTGGTTATGGGGGAAAAAAGGTGTCAAGGTCCCCTTAATTGAATCGGTAAATCAGACCAAAAATGTAGCATAATTTGAGAGCAAGTCTGTAAGAAATCAGTGACTCATCCACTCTTTATTATTTACTTGTATTTGTCCTGCCCCAAGTGAGATCACACCCCCCTAATTCTGGGCACTGAACAAATTCAAAGAAAGGGAGAGTGTCTGTTCAGTAAAAGTACTAAGTTAATTAACGCTATTTAAGCTAGAGGTTTCATTTGTTTTGGACATTGTAGACATGTTTTTGATTCAGCCTACATTTAAGGAAGGAGGTTTATAACATTAAAACCTGATTCTTGTCTCACCTATGAGGGTTTTTTTATGGGAATGAGTCAACTGACATTATGGGGGTATGCATCCTCTGATTTATAGAAAAGCACAGAATCTAGCCCCAAATAACTCTTAATAAAAGAAAAAATTAAACTACAAACAAAAGTGTGAAGTTCTGGAAGGCATTACAGATTGCAAGGATCCGTGTCAGCATCTGCTCTGTCCTTGCTGAAAGTGCTGGCAAAATCGTATCTTTTTTTTTTCTACGAGGCTTTAGAGTTATGGTAAACTAAATTATAACTAGCCTTGAAATATTGTGTCTGGTTGATAAAGAAATTGGGGATGCGTGACTTTATGCACAGACGGTTTTATTCACCTCAGGTACTTTATTGCAAGCCTGACGATTATGCTCAGGTTAGGGGTTTAGTCTCAAGTGGTTATGGGCATCGCACACTTACTTCAGCACGATTCGGTTGCAGTCACTAGATGGATGATCCTGGTGCAGGCAAGTGGGCAGGTTATCTTCAGAATTACTGCTTGATGACCTGAGGTCACAGTAATGTTACTGCATGCAGTAACTACTCTTATCTCATTGGAGAACCTAGGTGCCGGCTTCTGTTTTCGCTGCTGATCTTGCAGCCTGGGGTAAACTACAGCTGAAAGAGTATTTGAGAGAAGCCTTTAATATTAATTGATTCAGATTTGTCATTCTACTTATAAATATGCTTTGTTGGTGCCTCTCTTCATTTATATAACTACCTAAAGCATGGGTAGAGGTTTTTGAGGGGAAGTTGATACTATGTAAAAGCATAAGGAGAGACATAGTGGGTTAGACCAGTGATCCATCTGGCCCTCTATCCTGCTTTTGACACTGGCAAGTAACAGATGCCTTGGCAAGAGTATATGAATCACTCACCAGTGATTCTCAACCAGGATGCCAAGCCTTGAGATCCTTTCAAGGGTGTTAGGTGTGCAAGCTTGATTCACAAGATAAACCCAGACTTCAAACAAGAATCCATAGTGTTAAAATGACTGGGCCATAGGCATAGATGACTATACCCTGTACAGAAGACAGCGTGCAGATAAAAGGGTGAGGGTATAGCTCTTTATGCCAAGGAAAGCTACATGACCCTGCAAGTTGACATTGGCACCCAGGGAGGACACCTGGAGTCCTTCTGGGTTAAAATATGTAGGGAACGGGGCACAGGGGATATCATGGTAGGAGTCTACTACAGACCTCCTAACTAGAAACTAGAGCTAGACCAGGAATTTGCCAGGGAACTGCCTGAGCCTGCATGCTCTCAGTGTATGGTTGTCATGGGAGACTTTAACTACCTGGACATCTCATGGGAAGAGCACTCAGCCAAATCTGATTGGTTGCAAAACCTTCCTCGCATGCATGGATGAGCTCTACCTGACTCAAGAAGTCTGAGCCAACAATAGGTAAAGTGTTGCTGGACCTGGTACTGGCCAAAGTGGATGATCTAGTCAGTGACCTAAGAATCAATGGAAAGCTGGGTGATGGTGACCATGAGCTGATCACCTTTACTATCCTTCACAAGGCTGGCAAGTCAGTCAGCAGTGTAGAAGACCTCAATTTTCAGGAAAGCTAACTTTGACAAGCTCAGGAGGCTCATTGTCGAGGCCCTAAGGGAACATGACTCGGCAGGAAGAGGAGTCCAAGAGGAGTGGTTGCTCCTCAAGGGAATGATCCTGATAGCACAAGCGTTGTCCATCCCATTTCGGGGGAAGGGTAGCAAAAGGGCACAGCAACCCCCTTGTTTTAGCAGGGAATTTGAGGACCTCCTTCACCTAAAGAGAGACTAATAAAGGATGGAAGGCTGGAAAAACCATCAAGGAGGAGTACTCGACACTGGTCTGAGCCTGCAGGGAGCAGATCAGGAAAGCTAAGGCTGCAACTGAACTCCATCTGGCTTCACATATCAAGGACAATAAGTCCTTTTTCAAATATGTAGGGAGCTGGAAAAGAAGCAAGGGTATAATTGGACTCCTGCTGAACCAAACGGGATGGTTTGGATAACTGACACTCAGGAAAAACTGACACTCAGGAAAAAGCCAACCGCTTAATGGGCACTTCACGTTGGTCTTTCATCAGCCCAAAGGGACCGCCCTGACTAGCATGATGCGGGATTGCCAGGGTGAGGGCGTATTTATACTTGGCATCAGTGTAGACCTTGTAGAGGAACACCTTGAGAGGCTGGAAACCTTGAAGTCAGTTGGTCCTGACAGATTACACCCTAGAGTACTCAAGGAGCTGGCAGGTGTCATAGCCCAACCATTGGCAAAAATATTCAAACTTGTGGTGCTCAGGTGAAGTACTTGAAGACTGGAAGAAGGCCAATGTGGTACTCATCTTCAAGAAAAGGTAGAAAGTAGATCCTGGGAATTACAGGCCAATCCCTGGTAAGATTCTGGAGAAAATTATCAAAGAGACCCTTCTTGATAAGCTGGCTGATGACAACATCCGGAGGGACAGCCAGCATAGGTTTGTCATGGGTAGGTCTTGCCTGACCAATCTCATCTCCTTCTATGACCAGGTACCATATCACCTGGACAAAGGGAAAGAGATTGACACCATATATCTGGACTTTAAAAAAGCCTTTGATTTGCTGTTTCATGATCTCTTCATGGAAAAACTGGCCAACTATGGCCCCGGCTACATCATAGTCTGATGGCTTGGGAATTGGCTCTGAGGTCAGACCCAGAGAGTAGTGGTTGATGGAAGCAAATCATTATGGTGCTCCATGACCAGTGGTGTCCCCTGAGGCTCTGTCCTTGGACCGGTTCTCTTTAACATCTTTATCAGTGATGTGGACATTGGTGTCAGAAGCGCATTGGCTAAGCTCACCAATGACACCTAAACTTTGGGATAGAGTATCCACATGTGAGGATAGGCTAGTGATTCAGGCTGACTTGGACAAGCTTAGTAAGTGGTCGGATATAAACCTGATGATGTTCAATACTGAAAAATGCAAGGTACTCCGCCGGGGGGGGGGGGGGGGGGCTGCAGTATGCTTATAGGCTCAGCTGTGCTATGCGCAATAGCACCAATGGTGAAAGAGACTTGGGTGTCATGGTTGACCACAAGATGAACATGAGCCACCAATGTGATGACACAGCTGGTAAAGCAAACAAACCTCTGGCTTGCACCCATAGATGCTTCTCAAATAAATCCTAGGATGTCATCCTCCCACTGTACTTGGCCTTGGTGAGTCTGCAGCTGGAGAGGGCTCCACAATTCAAGAAGGACATCAAGAAGCTTGAGAAAGTCCAGAGGAGAGCCACATGCATGATCAGAGGACAGGAGAATAGGCCTTTCAAAGAGAGGCTGAGAGCCATGGGACCCTTCAGCCTGGAAAAGCGCAGGCTCAGGGGTGGCCTGGTGCCTACCTATAAATACGTAAGGGGTGTGCATCAGGATCTGGGGCAATGCCTGTTCACCAGAGTGCTCTAAGGGTAACAAGGATTTCTTTACTGTCAGAGCTCCAAAAAGGATAGAATAGACTTCCTCCAGAAGTGGTGCAGACACGTACTCTGGACCCATTCAAGAAATGTTTGGATGCTTATCTTGCTGGGATCCTTTGACTCTAGCTGAACTTCCTGCCCCTGGGGCAGGGGGCTGGGCTTGATCTCCAAGGTCCCTTCCAGCTCTAATGTCTATGAAAAGAATTCTGACTTGGTTTGTCTTTCTGAGTTAAGGTAACTAGTAGGGTGAAAGTGCTACACTTTAGGAAAGCTGATTTCAATGAACTCGGATGATTGGTCAAGGACGCGCTGCAGAGTAGGAGTTTTGAAGTGATGGGAGCCCAAGAAGGGTGGCTGTGCCTTAAGGAAATGATCCTTCAGGCGCAAAGGGAGACAATCCCGATGTGAGGGAAAGGGGGCAGGAGGCTTCCTTGGATGACCAGAGAAATCCAGGGCAGCTTAAGGGCCAAAAGGGGAGCACATAAAAAGTGGAAACGGGGAGAAATCACCAAAGATGAATATACCTCCTCTGCTTGCACTTGTAGGGAGACAGTTAGATGGGCCAAAGCTACCATGGAGCTGAGGATGGCATCCCAAGTGAAGGACAACAAGAAATTGTTTTTTGGATATATAGAGAGTAAAAGAAGGCCCAGGGTGGAATAGGACCCCTACTAAATGGGCAGAAGCAATTGGTGACAGACAGGGGGGACAAGGCTGAACTCCTCAATGAGTTCTTTGCCTC
>JAGPOW010000304.1:11006549-11040580 GCA_030014935.1 Caiman crocodilus
TGGAACGGGCTCCCAAGGGAGGTGGTGCTCTCCCCTACCCTGGGGGTCTTCAAGAGGAGGTTGGATATGCATCTAGCTGGGATCATCTAGACCCAGCACCCTTTCCTGCTTATGCAGGGGGTCGGACTCGATGATCTATTGAGGTCCCTTCCGACCCTAACATCTATGAATCTAGAGTTCTTTGCCGCAGAAGAACTGCTCTACTAATTTTTTGTAGTAAAACACATGAGTGAAAACTAAAACCAGCATTTTCCAAAGGGTGCTCTTGCAGGCTGCAATGACTTCAACTCTATTGAGGGGTGCATTGAGTCTATCAAGGTTGAGAACCAATGTGATAGACTAGGGACAGACACTACACACAAACCGGTTCAAGTGATCAGAAACTGGTTTAAACCTGTAACAGAACAGCTGTTCAGTGCACATAAATCTCTTTGAAAATGGCTGACACCAGTTTGAGATAAACCTGGCTAAATGTAGTATCAAACTGGTTTGAGCCAAATCCATTAAGTCTATGCAACCTCTGTCCCAGACCCCTTGCTGGTTTAAGATAAACCAGACACCCCCAGCATGCTGTCTTGGTTTGGTGAGTCTCTCTTATACAGCAGGTCTGGCCCCTCTCCTCTTGTCCCTGGCTGTAGCTCAGACAGTCTCTGCAGGCGTCTGCTTCCCACCACCCCACTCCCTGCTAAGCAGGCATTCCCTTATCTCTCATAGACCCCTCAAAATTAGCTAGCAGACCATATGCTGGCTACCTCTGAGCTATGGCACACAGGACGAAGCCAGAATCAACAGATAGCTGGTAATGTCCCTCTGTTTTCTTAATGGGGTGATTTAAACATTGAATTAGGGGTGGTAAACATTCTCTGCTGGGCTGATCAGGAAGGTGGGGGACCCATCCCTACTTGGAGCATCTTGCTGGGGCCTGGCCATGTGCCCCTCAGCTCAGCTCTGTGGAAGGGAAGGGAGGGCTGTTCTAATGTCCCCTGGCTTTTAGCCTGAGCCACTGTGTGCACATGCCTGCCTTTTTTTTTCCAGTCCAGGGGTGATGTCCGCTTTAGTTACAAACTGATTTAGCCTAGTCAAGTTAGACTAGCCTGCAAAGATTAAATCAATTCAGGCTCTGGCCTGCCCACAAATTGAGCCCACCTCAGACTCGGGATTCATCAGTCACCCCTGGTTTTAGCCAGATGCTTTTAGGTGGGGATGGTAGAGATTGTTGTCTATCTGGGTAACCAAGCCTGCAGTGAACATGGCATGACTTATAAGTCACAACCCCCCAGGAATATTTGGGGATTGGGGTTTGGCTTTCTGCTAAAAAGTGTGTTGGTGGTGGTGTTTTCTTTATTTCAGCCGAAATTAAAAAAAATACTAGCTTGCTCTTATGCTTCACGCTGAGCTTGTGGCACAGGTGAAGCAGCAGGGAGCAAGTCAACACTAGCTGCAGCTGAGACTTGGAGCATGTGCCTTGAGGCTTGCTTTTGTTTTCTGGGTTCAGTGTTATCTGGCTGGGCATGTGACTAGTGCATGAATTCCCAAGGGCACAGCTGGCTCAGTTATGTAGCTGGGTGCTGCCTCTTCCACTCCCATGTACCCTGAGTGAATGCAAGGATATTCAGTGTGCTGGGCTTTTGGTTGTAGCCATGTTGGTCTAAGGGCATAGGCAAGCAGGGATCTTTGGGTAGATGCAATATCTTTTATTAGACCAACTGAGTAGTTGGAAAAAAGTTCTCTGCAAGCTTTCAGGTGCAATCAGTCTTCTTCAGGCACGGGGAGTCTCTGCTGTTCTGAGACTCCAAGGAATAAGGGAAGCTAAAAGTGTGACAGGATGTCCGTGAGTGTAAATTAGGTAGAAATTAGGAAAACAAAAGGTAGAGCAGGGAAAGTGGGGGGGTGTGGAAGCTAAAAGTAAGTCATTTGCCAGGATATTCTGTATGGATTTCCTTCATTTTAACAAACAAATCCAGCCTACCTGGAAGAGAGAACGTTTCCATGTGCAGGAAGTAGCCGCTCTCATGATGGATGGATGAACAATTGGCTGCGAGATTTTTTTCCTTCCTTGTGAATGGAAGAGCTCTGTGCTCGTTCTGTGGAGCAAAAAGCTGCGGGTAAGAGCAGGTACAGGCTTCTATAGCCTTCTGTGAGGAAGCAAGGTAATGCATGCCCACCTTGCTTTGAGAGCACCACCAGGTGAGAGAAAGCAAGATCCAGCTTTTGCTTAGATGTTATACCTGTATCTTGAATTGGCTGGCAGCCCAGAAGCAGATGTGCTTAATATCAACTTCTGAAGATGCACCTTTATTTCTTGGCTTCATTCACAAGAGAGAGGTCAGGGTAGTGCCCCTGCTACACGGTTTGGATCAGTATTCATTGACTGCAGTGGCTACTGCGACAACAAAACTTCCTTTTCAAGCTTCAGGAGACGGGAATAAGGATGGTAACATCCTCTGCATTTATGCAGCTACATACACTGCAGTGCCCCATCTCAAACAAGACTAGATAGTCTATAGCGTAAGAGTAGTAACAGGCTTGGAGGAATGCTCCATCTGGCCGCAAACCCATTTTCACTGAAGAAACCAGGGAACTTGTGCGTGAGCTAGATTGGTGACGGAGGAAACAAGTTGCCCATGCCATAGAGCAGCGTGAAGCATATGTTTAAGAGAAGCCTCTTTTCACAGCTTGCTGCTCTGCAGATGCTGGGAATACACACATGATTGACGCAGCATTTTCTCTCTCTGGGCTGGTCGTGTAGGCGATGTGTGAGCACTTCTGCAGGCCGCAGTACTAACCCCACTGGTGATTCAGTCTACGGCATGACTCCTCTGCTGGAAGACAGTCCTTGAAGCCTGTTGCTGGTTGAGGGGTACAGTAGTAGTTTGCATTGAGCGTGGATGTTGGGATGACATCTGCCTTTCTTGACCTTGGGATCTTCAGACCTAAAAACATGAATCTGTCAAACTTCAGCTGAACAGCAACGGCTCTGAAGCCGAGCGGTGAAACGCACATCCTCTGTGGGCTGGGTACTGAGGCAATGTGTAATGAATGCTGACCACTGGTTTTGTTTTTTTTTATTTGCACATCTAGCTCATGCATTTGGCTGATTTGGCTGTTCCTATGCAAGTAATGAGCAACTATGGATGTGCCTGCTGCATGGTCAGCAGTATTTAGCAGTCCCTCTAGCCCTGTCTCCACAGTCAGCACCATGCTCAGACTTTCATAGCCATATGGTTTGTTGCTGATAGCTAAACTACATCAGCAGCATCCTGCTGAGCTGCGGCAGAATGACTGTGCCCCGGTGCGGTTGTGGAGTGCTCTGCGGCTGGCTGGTTTTGTAGTCCCCTGCTTTCTATTTGAGCACCGCCAAGCCAGAGATTTTAGGAACCAGAGCCCCCAAAACATAAAAATTGCTTTAAAGTTGAGAAGATTTTGGAGGTGGGATGGATTTTCTCAGTCTGGCTTCTTGTTGGTGAGCTCCTGCTGCTGTATTCATACGTGCACCAGACAATTATGGATCGCAAATTTAACCTTGAAATGCAGAATAGGTACAGACATTTGCAGGCTGCAGTTTCTTGTGAGCCTGTTTTGTTTCCCACTCTAGTTACTATTGTCCAGAGTGCTCCTTATTCCCCCCATTTGCTTGCTTATTGATCCTTCCCCTTTACTCTTTGCATGCCTGGTGGTGTGGAGACCTGCTCAGTACTATTATCTACTCCTGAACAAGGGCTGGAGAGAGACTGAATCCAGTGCTGCTGAATTTAGGGAGACAGCTGCTGTGGCTGCTTGAGTTCCTTTGTCCTCAGGTGGACCTCCTTGTATTTCAAGCAGATAATAGTGAGTGTTTTCTGTAGCACCAGAGCTACAAGGACTTGTACTGACCATAGGGGACACTGAAAGCAATTCAGGCCTAATAGTCCTGAGATCATGTAGACCTTCAAAAGATCAAGAGGCATTCCCCCAGATCATGATGCTTTACCATGATATGAGACATGCTGTTTGACTGCTTGTGGAAGCAGAGGGTTCCTCTTTCCCACTCTCTGCTCATTGTACTTCCCTATTGAGGTGGATGATCCCTGCCTTATTTTTCTGCTCAGATTTCCCCAACGTGCATGTACCTGATAGAGGAGTCTGCATGTTTGTTGATAGGGACAAAGTTGGAGAACAAGAATAGGCTGGTTGATGCACTGAGCTGGGGCTTATCCACAGGCCAGGATCTCATTATGCTTGTGCTTCACAAATGACCCTACCCCACTGGGCTTGCAATTTGAAGTATAAGGCAATATAAAAAAATTAATGGGCACAGACCGATGTAGAAGCAGCTTGCCTGACAGCATCCTCAGGGCACCAGGAGCCTAACAATTGGCCAGATTTCTGTAAGCATTTATGCAAAGGCTGTTTTAAAGAGGGGTCTGAAGGAGATTATTGAAGCTGTCATGTTGGTTTTTATGGGGAGCTGCATTTGAGGTGGGGGACAGCATGAGGGATGCAATGGCACTTGTCTGACATCCTGATCAGAGGTAGGATCTAACCTCCCCTGTGAATGAGAAGAGAGAGGTAGGGTGGGAATAGACTGTGAAGGACTCCAACAGAGATGGAAACAGCTTATGTTTAATGTAGCAGAGGAGGAAGAGTTGGTGGCTTTTCATTCCATTTGCCTCAATTTTCCATCTGTAAAATAGGAATAATAACCTACACTTTGTCTCACCTTTTTAGGTCTCTTGTATATTTCGGTCGTCTTTTCTAAGTGCTGATTCCATGCCTAACAATTGGGCCTGATTTCCACTGGGGCTCCCATCTCTGCTGTAGTACCAGTAACATGGGCATGTTTCCTATGAAGACTCTTATTGTACAGTTAATATAATTAAAAAACTATATGGAGGCATTAAAGTCTTTTAAAGGGAACATGAACTAGTATTTCATTCCTAGGTTGGCCTTCCTCTTATTATGGTACTATGTAGAAAAATGACAAATAACTACCAAAGGCATTATTAGTTGGTCAAGTCTTTGGGTTTTAAACTTTGGCTTAATCATGAATCAAATGTTTCTAGGCACTGTTTGGGAAAAGTAGATATAAGATTATGATTTCCATGCTCAGCTGTGAAGCACTGTGTATAACAATGGGCCTTACAAAGAGGTAAGGATTACAGGGGCTATGCTGGGGGTGCGCGCGCGTGTGTGTGTGTGCGCGCGCGCGTGTGCGGGGGAAGGGCTAGGTACAGAAGATGTAGGAATGGCATACATATTTGAGCAGGGTTGAATTCCTCAGCAAAAGAGCTCTGTTTCAAAGTTATAGGGCAATGATTGTCAACCAGGGTGCATTGAGATCCTTTCAGGGTGCCCAGAGTGCCATGCAATATTAACGTGGTTAAGTGTTCAGACATGATCCACAAGTTAAACCCAGAGGTTTCAAATAGGAATTCATAGTGTTAAAAATCTGCTCTGGTCTTTGGGTTCGGTGCGACAGAAGAATTGCTCTATTATTCCTGTGTAGTCAAAAATCAAGTGAAAATCAGAGCTGACGTTTTCTGCCAGGTGCCTTGATTCATAGATTTTCATAGATTCATAGATGTTAGGGTCGGAAGGGACCTCAATAGATCATCGAGTCCGATCCCCTGCGTAGGCAGGAAAGAGTGCTGGGTCTACATGAAATGTTTAACTTGGTGTCTCATTCTGTTTGTGTTTAAATGATGGCTAGGGTTCCCATTATGGGGTATTTATTTATAATACAAACCTGCCAACTGATTCCTAGCCACAGGCGACTGGCAGGAGTGGTACCGTGGGTGGGGGGCGACAGGCCCTCTCTGAGATTAGCTTCCAACTCAGCACTGCTCAGGACAGGGCAGTTTTTTCTGCTGCATGGGCCAGCAGCATGTTGGGGGGGGGGGATGGGCACTAAGGTGCAGCACAGAAGTATAGGAGTGGATATGGGGCTTTTGGTCTGCCCCCAGGCCCACCCACAAATTGTGCCCCCCCTCAACTCAGGAGGCACCAGTCCCCCCCGATCTTAGCTGGGGCTCTCAGAGTGAGTGCCGTCTTCCTCGCATCAGTGAGGGAACAGGTCCCCAAAGGTTAGAACCTAGAAGGGAGACTTGCACTGGGAAATCCAGAGGTGGCTGGGTGAGCAGGACCTTTGATCCTGCAAAATATTACCAGGACTCTGTTCAGGTACAGGGCTCTGACATGGGAACACACCCCAGGGCCTAGACCTTTGTGGTTTTTTACTTTTGTTTCCAATTGCATTATTAAAATCCCATGATGTGGTTTGAAATTATGCCCAATGAAAAGCTATGTGTGTTTTACAGTTACCTTGTATACAGCGGTGTCACTGAGCATAGAATTAGGCTCCATGCATCCGGCCGTAAAGGAGGGGTGATCCTCATCAGATAAAAGGTTTTAGCAGCTAGTTGTTCATCATCAGCAGACAGCAGCTTGAGTTGTATATTGTGATGTTTTTGATCACTATACTGGTTCAGCAATCTCACTACAATGGCACGACTATTAGCCATCAAGAGAGACTTTTTGGTGAACCAGGCAAGCCACCAGAGAAGAAAACAGGGCTGAACTTCATTCTGACACAGTAAAGGTAAGAAATGCATGGCACACTGGCTTCACCATTGCATACAGGGGAGTAAAATTTGATTTTTTTTTTTTTAATGAAATTTAATTTTTTTTTAATTGAGTCCTGTCTATTATAGAGCTCAGTTTGTTCCCAGCCATGTTAGCCCATAAGCAGAAACTTTTGATGTGACCCAGAAGCAGCTGCTTCCTGAGGTTCTCTGGCACATCTTGAAATGTTATAACTTTGCTAAAAAAAACCCCCAACACTGCCTTGTATTATTGAAATAATTCCTCTGTTCCAGTCTGAAGTCCTTTTGGTCTCTTTGACCTTGTCCTGCAGCAGGTCAGTGAGTTGTAAAATGAGTGCCTATCATTCCACTGCACCTACATTTACAGATAAAAAGGTTGTCTCCAGCTTGGCTGTTGGGTGTAGGCGAAATAATGATATGATGCAGGAAGTCTTTCTGAGGATCACTGGCTCCCAATTTAAAAATAACCGGTTTTTGTGCTCATTTTTGTATTTGCGCAGGAGAACAGTATTCCCATGTCACCGTGATCTTTGCCAATAACATCCTCCCTCCTGTAGCAATCTGCCTGCCCCTCAAGGCATCTGTCTCAGTGCACCTGCAATTTGCAGGTTGTTTTGTTTCTTTGCCAACACGAGTTCCCTGCCCTTCCTCCTGCCGGCCCCCTCCCTCTTCCCTGCCTACGTTTGCTGGGCAAATCCCACGTCGGAAGTCTGATGTTTTGTTTTGCAGACATACAGACGGATCAGCAATTAGCTGACCGGGTGACCAGAGTGTGACATTCCTCCAGTTGTCGATGACATGGTTGCAAGCAGAGCCTATTTAAAAGCCAACCGTGCCAGTCCAAAAAGCCTGCCTTGAAATAAAAACACTTTCATTTCATGGTCACATGGCTATCTTTACCCATTACTAGGAGTAAGGAAATTAAGAGACAGGAATGATGCCTCTAGAGTAGGGGACGGATCTTCAATGGTATTAGGCATCTAATTCCCTTTGCTTTCAGTGGGGATTAGCCCCCCTTCTTTAAGAGCTAGGTTCACAGAGGACTTGCATGCAGTACTGTAATGCCTGCCTGTTGGATAGCCTGCTGCCTAGTGGAACGTCAAGCCTTGTCTTCGGGGCATTAAGTTCCTGCAGAAAGGCGTAGGTGTTAGATACCTGTCAATGGGATCCACCAAAACTGGCGAGGCAAGTGGCAGGTGCTGAAGCTGACCGGTGGGAAATGCTGAGCTCCTAAGGAGCCCTACTGTGGGCTTGAAAGACCCAGCCTCTCTCCCCTGGTATCGGGTATCTCCCCTAGCATTTAGGAAATCCAGGTAGTGTGGTTGGTGGTTGATGCCCACTTCTTTTGCTCAGTGGTCAAAGTACTGTGGTACTTCAAGTCAGGGCTGTTCACCTGGCAGCCTGCAGGCTGTATGCAGCTTGCCCACCCAGGCTGCAGCAGCCAGGGTCTTGGGGCTCTCGCTTCCTCCCAAGCTTCTGCTGCCTCACTCGTCCCTAGGGCGTAGGATGGGTGTCACGGAGCAGTCTGTGGTGCTGGGATGTGTGTGTTGGCACCTGGGATACGCACACAGTAAATGCAATGGGGGAGTCCATGGAGGACCGCGGGCAAGGTGAAGTGCTGCACCACATGAGGATGGTGGGTGAGGGTACCAGCCCACTCGCATGCAGTGCAACAGGATGGAGGAGCACCGCCTGATATAGTGTGGGGGCCTGTAGCCTCCACAGTGTGCGGCCTCTGGGGCATATTGCCCCCAGCTGCTGAGAAGTTGGACAGCCATGCTTCAAGTGGTTAAAGTGAGATGTACTTCCACCTTCTGGAATGGATTTGAATCCATATTTACAGTGTCCCAGGGAAGTGCCCCAAACCACCCAGCTAAAAGGCTACTGTGGGTAATTGGGTTCCCAGTCCCCTCTGTTGAAGCCACTCCATGTTGTGCACAACTAAATATGCTTTGGGCCAGAGACCACAAGAAGGACTGGCTTTACTCTTCTCTCCAGTTGAATGATGAGGGCAGTCTCTTGGGATTGGAGACTCTGGTTTCCAGCCTGCTTGTGAACAAATGTTAAAGTGTTATATATTGCAGTGGTCTGTTTCTACATGCCTCCCTGCTTGCTACTGGGTGGAATTAGGATTTCTTGACCTCAGGCTCACAACTAATCTGCTACAAGGAGTACCTCTAAGTTGTTGGGGTCTGTGCTTTGGGAGCAGAATCGTAGAAAATAAGGAGTCTGGAAGCTGACCTTGCCTGTGAAGACATTGAGTACTTCAGCCTTTCCTGCGTCATTCATCACTAGGTTTCCTCTTCCATTCAGTAATCAATCCACACTTTTCTTGATCTTCCTTTTGTTCCTGACGTACTTCTAGAAGCCCTTTTTGTTACCCTTCTTATCCCTTTCTAGCTCCATCTCCAATTGTTCTTTCCTGATTTCACCCCTGCATGCCCGAGCAATATTCTCATACTCCTTAGTTGTTTGTCCAAGTTTCCACTTCTTGGAAACTTCATTTTACAATGAAGGCTGCATTGTGACAACCGTAAAGTCCTAGCTGGGCATGGATATGTTAAAATACATATGCTTACTGGCATTACTTCCTCTTTAAAGAAGTCAAATGCCTTCACTGGTCTATGAATTTTAAATCTACCACTTGGAATCCATGTGAATCATCAATGTAGCTAATCAGCTGCACAGTTAATATCTTCCCAGATGTCTATAAAATATCAGACCAACACCAGATGCATGGGTTTTCTTTCCCTCTATTTGATAAGCAGTCTGCATTGTTTCTTAATTTGAATGCATCTAGCAATGTAGCCTCTTCAATTTATATGTGCAATTCCTATCAGAGGTTTTTTGGGCCATCATCTTAATCTTGCATCAGCATTTGATTACATTGATGATGGGTAAGCCAGCCTAAAAAGCAATGGGATCAAACTGGGGCCTCTTTATTGATGTTTTACTAAAGGATTTCTTACTGGAAAAAAAAATCCATTGCCTAGTTTCTAGATAGATTTAGCACCTACCTAGAATAGCGTATCAAGTATAAATGGACAAGTCAGAACAAATTGGTTACATCATCATGGAGAAGCACTGTGTTTAGACAACAATGAATAACAAGGTATGAACCTGAATAAATGGAGAAGGAAGCAGTAGATAGCTATCAAGGATGGAAGCTTTTTTGGACGGCATATAAAGGAAACATGGGCTTGTGAAGCCTTCGATTGTGTAAGTGAAGACAGTCTATTACATACTTATCTTATACGATGGCATTGTGGACTACCAATAACTTTTTAAGATCAGAGAAAGGAACTTTCAGGAATAAATATTTATTCTAATTGCAGGCAAATATTTCTAGTACCATTTTTATTTTTGCCTTAACCTTGATGTAATAAGCTTAGCCTCCTACTATTGTTTCAAGAAATAACTAACTCAAACAATGATTTTTGTTGAGGCACTTCAGTGTACAGTAGCGGGCCCTATTTGATTCGGATTCAGCCTGAGTCGGGGATGGTGATTTGATTTGTTGACTTGGATCACTGTCCTTGATTTGATATGGCTGAATTCATAGTTTCATAGTAGCTGGGGGTCAGAAGGGACCTGAATAGATCATCTAGTGTAACCTCCCCGCCACTGGTTGGAGCACACACTGGGATCACATGACCCCAGAAAGGTGTTCATTCAACTTCTTTTTGAATTTACTCAAGGCAGGAGCGAGGACAACTTCCCTAGGGAGTTGGTTCCAGACCCTAGCCACCCTGACAGTGAAATAGTGCTTCCTAATCTCTAACCTGAACCTGTTCTCCAGCAGCTTCTGGTAATTGTTCCTCGTCACCCCAGGTGCTGCTGGGGGCAATAGGGCCCTTCCTATCTGCTGCTGATCTCCCCTAACAAGTTTGTAGGCAGCCACCAAATCCCCCTCAGCCTCCGCTTGCTGAGGCTGAACAGGTTCAGGTCCCTCAGCCTCTCCTTGTAGGGCCTGCCGTCTTGCCCTCCATCCAAGTGGGTGGCCCTCTTCTGAACCCTTTCAAGGCAGGCCACTTCCTCCTTCAAGTGCGGTGCCCAGAACTGGACGCAGTACTCCAGTTGAGGCTGGACCAATGTTGCGTAGAGGGGGTGCATCACCTCTCTGGACCGGCTTGAGATGCATCTTTGGGTGCACGACAAGGTGTGGTTGGCTTTGGCTGCGGTCTGGCACTGGCGGCTCATGTTCATCTTGGAGTCGATAATGACTCCAAGATCCCTTTCCGCCTCTGTGCTACACAAGGGGGGTGCTCCCCACATCTGAAGATTCGATGCCAATTCAGAGAATCACCGATACAGACATGACTTTAAATGTCTTTTTCTACATACCTTGAGGTAGTGGGCATGGCTCATGATCACTGTGATGCTGGGGTGCATGGAGCATCCCACAGGAGTGCGGGGGGGCCTCCACGTGCTCAGCGGCAAATCCCAAAGTAGACCAGAAGTACTTCTGATCCGCTTCTGGGTTTGCTGGGGAGTGTGCTGGGAGGCCCCCCCATGCCTCCCCAGCTTGGCAATCACCCCGAGTGTCCCGCAGACCCAGGAGGCACCAGTCACTGAGCCAGGGGGGTTTGGGAGGCCCCTCCATGTGCTCCCTGGCAGACCTGGACGTGGACCAGAAGTGCTTCTGGTCTACTCCTGGGTTTGCTACTGAACATGTTTCTGTGGGGTACTCCATGCACCCCAGCACCTCAGCACTCATGAACCCCTGCTACCTAGAGGTATGTAGAGAAAACATTTAAAGCTGTTCCTATGTCTGAATCCGTGAATCTCTCTGAATCGATTTGGAGAGATTAAAGGGTCCTCTGATTACATTTGTATTCAGAGATTCGGCCACTGAATCGGGTCGAATCTCTGCTAAATTGAATTGGGGACTGAAGTTTTGCACAGCCCTAATGCACAGCGAAACGGACTGCAGGTTGGAAATGTGTGATATGAGAATCTCCTATTCAAGGCCAGCTTCTTTCACTGTTTATCATAACCACCTGATACAAAAGCCTATTGGAGTCCATGGAAAGATTACTATTGGCTTCAATGGATGGCAGATCAGATCAATGGTCTAGTACCTTACTCTTTAAATAGTCCCATTGAAATGAATGGGACTGTTCAAAGTGTAGGGTACCGTTGAGCATAAGACAGTGTGGGCATAAGATCAAATGGTCAAGTCCTGAAGTCTTCAGTCCACCAACAATGTGATTGGATTCAGAAGTGAGCCCATACAAAAGCTTTTTGTCAGGACTGCAAAACTCAGGCCACTCTCCACAAACATTTTATGTAATAACACAACCGCAACTTGTAGCCCCTTCCAGGAACCTACCTAACCAGCTCTACCAACAGGAAACACATTTCTGTGAAGCAACTTACTGTGGCATAAATAATGGTTTGTGCATTTAGGATGAAATTTTAAAGAACTTGCTCTCTCTAGCACAGCATGCAGCATAGCTTTTCAGAGCTTGGTTGAAAAATGCATAGCGCTGCTTGGATTCACGTATGCTCAAGTTTGTCTTGAATGGCCTTTCAAATGGGAAAGACTGGAGTAAAAGTCACCCCCCACACCGCTCAGATGTTTTTAGCAACACAAGCAAAACCATTTGCAAGTTGTTTAAAATATTACTATGAAGAGGTTCAGGTATGGGGGAGCAGAAGGTGAAATAGCTCTCCATAGTCTCCCAGATGTTCATTAGTACAACATTATTGCCCTTCTCCCTGCTCTCTGACTGGTAGGGATGTGCGAAGCTTCGGTCCCCGATTTGATTCAGCAGAGATTTGGCCCAATTCAGTGAATCAAATCAAAGGACCCTTTAATCTCTCTGAAGCGATTCAGCCGAATTGCTATTGGGGACAGTGATCCGAATCAACAGGTCGAATCACAGTCCCCGATTTTGGGACCAGTCCGAATTGAATAGGGCCCATCTCTCACAGTCCTACTGATTGGTATAACAAGAGCTTGTTTTGATCTACGTCCGTCACTGATTTGCCAATCCAGCTGTGCTGTCTTGGGTTCCTAATAGAGGGCCATATGAAGCCATCAGTTGGAAGACGTACATGGTTTTTCTTTTTAGACAAATCTCATCGACTGCAGTGGTCTCGGCTGTTTGTTCATTTCGTGGTACAGCCTGCAGATCCCGCCTGGAAAGTCAGGGTGTCATGATGCGAGGGACTTGATGCATACGTAATAACAAAAACCTCTGCCCCATTGGACATGCAGCCTCAGCAGACGAAAGACAAAGTGCAAATGCAGCAGGGTGATGGGGAGGGGGTGGTGGAAAGGGAACTATAACAAGTGGTGCTCACAGCACATAACGGACTCAGCGATTGGAAATACTTAGGACCCACATCTCCCACCAGATTACCTGAGACTGGCAGCTTGGCACCTCTGAATCTTAGGCTGCTCCTAAACAGCTGGAATCCTCCTTTCTTTTGCCTACATAAGCTGTTACCTGCTGCATCTGACAGCTGAGCCCAAACCTCTATTGCAGATGTGATGCAGTCTCCTCAGGGGTTATGGGGTTTTGGTTTTTTGTTTCTTTTCTTCCCCCCAACCCGAAATACAAAAAAGCATTCACGGGCTGTATGAAAGAAAGCAGGCTGTCCTATTTTTATAGGAATTGAGTCTCCTCTGTGTGCCTGTGCTTGTGTTCTGAAGGAAATTGCTTGCCTTCTATGACTCACTGATCTGCAAAACTGTGTTGGCTTTAGTCAGGACTCTTGTATTTCCTAAGAAAGGGGAACAGTAATTCAAGGGGAAATGAAGGAAAATGAGCTCTGGTGAAATTTTTGCTCCGTTGAAATTGCTGGCAAACTCCTTGTGACTTTTGGAAGATGAGACGAAAGGATTTCATCCTTAGGTATAAGAAAAGATAGTGGAGGGTGGTGGTCTGTGTTCACAGAATGCTGGAAGAGAAGCAATGAGCTAAAATTGCAATGAGGGGGAGTTGCATGAGCTGTTAGAAAGGTGGGCATTGCTAACTATTGGAACAGATTGCTTTCAGGGGTTGTGAACTCTCATAGAAAGTGAGGGTGGGAAGGGACCTCGGGAGGTCACATCTAGTCCAACCCCCAACTCAAAGCAGGACCAAAATACACTTTCTGTCCGTGACGTGCATACTAAATAAACATTGATCTGTCTGTGAGCGGAGTATGAATTAGAAGAAGTCTTGAGCTCTCTTCCTGCCCACTTGTTCTACGATTTCTAAAATGCATAAGTAATGTTATCCTTATGGGTATAGCTAAATTTGCAGAAGAAACTGCAGGTCACCAGCTGTTAACAGTGTGGTCCGTTATTGTCTCTAACATGGATTCTTGCATAAAATGACTCTCTTGGTTACCCAAAGATGCGGTGTCCCAGAAACATTTCAATCATTATGTTCTAAGTACTATTCAAAGGATCAGCAAACAGTAGCTTAATATGAAAAATATTATTTCACTTCCTGACTACTGACTGCGGTCTGGATCATTTAAAATGATGTACAAAATCTAGCTATCTGGTCTATAAACTACCTACCCGCCCTTGCCGTTCTGGAGAATGCGGCATTCTCAGCAGGGGCAGGGGCAGGGGCGCAGTTTTACCCCAGTTTGATTCCTGTTCCACCCGAAGTTTAAAAAAAACCCCTTTCTGGCAGTGGCGGCAGTATTTCTATTCAGGCAGGAGTGAGAGTGTGACTTGATTTCATGGCTCATTGTCATCTACCTGATTCCTTTCCTTTTAAACTCCTCATTCCACAGGTATTAACGATCCACTTTCCTTTTTAATGGTCTTGATGTCCCACTAATTAAGCTATCTTCTTCTGCCATCCTGCTGTTTGCTAGTGGCTCCTGGTAAGAGAGCTCCTATTTCACAGCCCTGCAGACTGCTTTCACCTGCAGCTAGAACTGTTAACTCGGGTGAACGTTAACTCGGATGTGGAAATACGTTTTTGTGAAGCATTGGATACACTGTCAAATTCTCAGAAAGGCTAGATATTATTTTATGAATCTGAGGAAGAGGGGCACATTTAATCCTAATGACCACAAGACTAATGAAACAGCATCTTTTGAATACTGTTTGCTTCATGTCTTGTGTTCTTATACATAGGAAATCCTTTAGAAAATTAATGCATATTCCAGTAAAGTTGTATTTGTTTTTGCTTTGATCTTAAAATAAGTAATATAGTGCTAGGTCCCTAGCATCATAGTAAAGCTTCTAGGTTCTCTTTAAGAGCAAAATGTGTGTTGAGTATACACATAATAATACGCCACACCATCTGCACCCTCTCTCCAAACTCCTAGGTCCACCAGTGATTCTCAATCTGGAGCCAAAGACCAAACTTGAACAATCCATTTTATAGCAAAGGAACTGCAATTACTTCTGCATTGTGACTAGTTATTAGTAAAATAGGCATTACATTATAGTCTTACTGCTGTTTGTCTTTACAGTGTCTTAAGTGGTTTTCATCATCTTCTGACATAATATATATTAAATGCTGCTAGAGACTGTATACCAGGTATCGTGGATTCAATAACCTCTGGTGGCATTTTCAATAAGATTTGTGCTTCTAAGTCACTTAGACAGTGCTGAAAATTTCACTATGAAGTATGAGTTCAAAAAATCACCTTTAGGGATCTAATACAGCACAGCACTTAAGCTGACACGGCAAATGTTGTGTTCCCCAGAAACCTCCATGATCAGAACTTGCAGAATAAGCTGGTTGTTGAATAATAGTCATGCAGTGTAAGAAAAGGGATCAAGGGGGTCTTATTTCAAGTCATTTCCACAAGCATAAATGAAGACTATGAAGAGAAATCATGTGACAGGATTCCAGTATGAACAAAGAAAGATTTTTCCATACAGCAACCTAGATAGTTTTCGTTCTTCCAGTAGCTGCCATAGCACTAAAACTGAAGAAAACATAAACCTTAAAAATATCTTTATGCTTATCCTGGAGCTATTTTAAAATTGTACAAAAAAAGTCTTTTTGTTGAGTTCAGGTGACCAATGGAAGTAGAACTGCAAATAAAGTCCTGAAGTCATACACGTTGTGACATGATTCGTTTGGTCATTATTCCTAGTCCTATCCCCTGACAGCCTCAGAGACAAGCCCATCTCATTCCTTCGAATAATCACCCTTGAGGTATTTATAGACTGTTTATCAAATCACCCCTCAATTTTCTTTTTCCAGACTAAATAACCCTAGCTCTTTCAACGGTTCTTTGTAAGACTTGCTTCCCAGGCCCCTAATCATTTCTGTTGCTCTGATCTGGACTCTCTTTCAATCCACCTTGGATCAATCATTTCAATCATTCCTTCCCTCAGAAATAAAAATTGCATCCTTATTTTGGGCCTCAATTTTCTCCCGCTTCATGTTCTAATCATTGGATCTCTGTAAAACATCGTCTATAGTCTTTTTCCTCTTTAACGTTCTTGCTGAGGGACGGTGTTTCCTGTGACTGGCAATGCATACGCTACATAGCATAGTAAAGTGCAATGAACTCCTTTTTATCAAAAAAGAGGTACACGTGCAGTTTACTGTCTGATTTTTCACACGTGGGTGATAAATGACATCAGTACAACAAAAACGATGATATTCTCTCTCGAAACCAATCTGTTCCTCAATAATCCCCAAATTCAAAAGACATAAATATGAACATAAACTGATTTTATTTGCATTATAAAATAAAAAAGAAAACTGACTTGAGATGGGCTTTTTTAGTATCGCTAATGCAAGCCCTTTTTATTGTTGACGTCTAAATACATATAGCAGCCATTAACAAGTTATGAACCCTGACCCATGAGACACAGGCAGCTTCTACATTTTAGCATTTCCAAGTTTGTGAATGCTTGCTTAAAATAATTATGAGAACAAAATTATCACTAGTTGATTTTTAAAGCTGTATAGACTTGCTTATGCAGCTGGAAGAATGTCAACAAGTAGAAATGAATAAGTAATGAGCTCCTCTAAGAAGGGACAGTATCCCATAAACCATCCTTTTTAGTGAGTTGTCTTTAGCCATAAGCCTCTGGGCAAAGTGGGTTAGGAAATGTGTGTCTATGCTGGCTTCATGGCCTTGTATTCCCTAAGGAATATATTATGTCCGGGTGAGATGTTCATCTGTACCAGACAGGTGAGTTCCTAAGTCTGTAAGGGGAAGTCAGCTTTCTATAATGGGGGTGGGGGGCAATTATTTTGGGCGGAGGGCCACTTACTGAGTTTTGCCAAGCCATTGAGGCATGACAGGCAGCTAAGAGCAGATAAATATTAATCTTCTACATTTTTTAGGGGCCAGATTTTGCCCATCCCTGTACTATAACCATTCATTCAATAAAAATCTTGACATTCAAATGACTGCAGAAACCCAAAAGCGAGGCAGAAAACAAACACCTTTCAATTCAAGGAGCTATCTGAGATGATTATTATTATTTTTGGCCTTGAACTAATTGCTAGTTTAGGTGATTTCTTTTAGATCTTTACGTGCTCATGTTCTGAAATGCCCCAAAACATTTTGAACGTAGATTGAGTACATTAAAAAATAAAAGCAAACTATAGTCAGGGACGGAAGGAGAAGCATTACAAATGATTGTACTATAGTGATGGCACGTTTCAGTGAATTTTGAGTAATTTATTCTAAATTTGCCTGGATGAGTTACTAAAGCTGTGTTAAATTATCATTTGAGTCGCTGGCAGAAACAGTGTCTGCCAGTTCATGTACACATTTTAGGTAATTTCCCCAATGACACACTTCTAATTACAGCACTCCGTTAAATTCTGTACTGTTCTGTCCCAAGGTACCCACTCAGCCCTTGGCATTGGCCAATGGTACTTTATCTGGGATTGTAAGATGCAGCATTAGCAAGTTGATTTACCTGCAAGGCAAAGGCAGAGGACATGAAAAAGTGTGTTCTTGTATTGAGACTATCTATCAGTCCATGGTACAATGGAGAGATGGATGTGCCATGAACAGTCACCCCCAAGTATTGTTGTTGCAGTGTGTTCTTCTTATTGCTTATTTTGTGTGTATGATTTTTCTGAACAAGTAGTCTCTCTGCAAAATGGAATTTCCCCTCAAATGTCACTGGGCCAGTTTAAGAGGCTACAGTTTTCTTTGGATATTTGGGTATAACGCCCATTGACTGCAGGACTGGTTAAGTGCAAGGGAAGCTATGTCTGATGCAGCTCAAATAATAATTTAGCACAACTTTAAAAACTCATCCAGGCTAATTAAAAAAAATGTGCAAAATTGGATGAAACGTGTCGTCCCTGTAGTATGAGCCTCCGTAATACCTCCCTTTCCCTGTTGGATTATAATTTGTTTTTTCAATGTGACCCAAATAGGTCGAGTCATTTTTCCATTCTCTTATATGAGTTGGGCTCAAAGCCAGACAACATTTTCCATATACCATGGCTGGAGACTTGGAGCATGGTGCATCTTGGGAAACAATTTCCCATGGGGAAATTCCCATGGACCTATAGTGAAAGTTGTAGTGGACAGCAGCTGAACACCCATGAAGCAGTGTGGCAGCATTTCCAAAATTGTTTACATTTAAAGATAACTTTCCACTGAAAATTGAAGTTTTTCCATGGAAAACGTTGACACAAATGAAACAGTTTTGGCTTTCCCCATATCTTTTTAAATGGGTTTTTCCCCCCAATAGTGAGAGAAGTGAATTAAGTATCAACCACTTCTGATAGCACTAGTCTCCATAGAGACTAGAAATTGAGCTGTTATTTGGGCATTCTCAGTCCATATGATGACTCGTGTATTCTCTGAGTTAGATGTAAAGACTCAGATGGTAGTCGTGTTGGGCCAGTGTTGAATATGTTCTGAGAGAGGTCCAGTTTTCAGCCCTATAGTTTAAAATGTTGGAACAAGCTATCTCGTCCTCTCTGTTGTTCACAGGAGTCCTGCCCCCTCCATTCCTCTCCCTATGCATCAATAGTTACTACTCCTCTGCCTAGGCACAGGTTCATATATGATGTCTTTGGTGGTGTGGTCATGATAAAAACTGCACGACATCCCTGGAATTGCATTTTTTTTCCTTATTCCTTTCCCTTTCATCCTTTGCATGTCACAGGGATGGGAGAAGAAGGGGGTATCTTTATTCTGAGGGCACAGCAGAGGCTAGGACAGGGACGGGCAATTATTTTGGGCAGAGGACCGCTTACTGAGTTTTGGCAAGCCATCGCGGGCCACATGACAGGCAGCCGGGGGCAGATTCATATTAATTTTCTGCACTTTTTAGGGGCCCCGTGGGTCGGATAGAATGGCCTGGCAGACCACATCTGACCCCTAGGCTGCATACTGCCCACCCCTGGGCTAGGAAATCAGCATGAAAGATAACCTAATCCATGCAGTAATAGGAGGCTGCCTGTTTTATTTTAAGATGAGTGAGAAGGTAGCATCTCTCTCCTTTGCTCTGTGGACTATGTCACCAGCAGCGATTGATAGACATGAAGTTGGAGACGGAAGAGAACCAGAACAAGAACAGGACCCGAGATCTTCTGAACAATGTGAGTGGCCCCAAGCTAGAAGGCAGAATGCTGAGGTGGCAAATGCAGCTGGGAAAAACTAGTGGGGTATAAAGGGAAAAGGAAGGATCCATTATAAAATGCAAAAAACACAAATCTTTAAACCTGGGCAAATCATGTTACAGGCCAGCAATGGAAGCATGGACATTAGCAAGCCAGCAGCACACAAAGTTGGTGGCAGGAGCACCAGCTGAAGCTGGACCTCTTCAATCCCAGCCTACTGCTTTGGCCATTCCACAAGCATTTTGCTGTAGCTAAGTTGCATTTCTACATTCAGGTTAAATGTCTTGGTCCCAGAGAGAAGAAAAACTCAAACAAATAAGTGCGCATTAACACAAAATGCTGAAAAGGAGAGCACAAAGAAAGGAAGTGAATTTATTCTAGATTTTTTTCCTAAAGTGAATCTAGAGAAACTGTATGAACTGATGGGAGTCCTTCGGAAGTAGTGAAGGAAAAAAATGAAGTGGGACAAGTCAGCAAACCAACAAAGAACAAGGCCTTGATATTTGTTGCTTGCCTTGGGTATAGGTCACTTTAGCAACATGTGAAATTTGCTCAGGGGGTTGCCTGCACCTTGGATTTCTCTTTTCTTCATGGTTTGGTTTGCTGCTTTTGTTGTCGGTCTTTCTGGATGAATCACTTGAGGGAACACCAATACGATCTGCGTCCCTTGCAGCAGGGATCCCAGTGGTAACCCAGCAGCTACTGAGTCCAAGTGCTGGAGCAGCTGGTATCCAGTGGCTGGACAGTTTAGTAGGCTGTCAGTCAGCTTGTCCGTGCCACTTTCCCTCTCTTCTTTGTGGCTGGGAGGGGGAAAGCAGAGCTCTCTGGGACTCTGGAGGACCTACAGGTCATCTGTCCTTGTGTAAACATTATAGGACATGAAGTGCTTCAGAGTAGCTCTTCGTTTCAGGAGGTACTATGTTGGACTCCTTCAGTGCCTTCTGCAACTTTTCAAAGGGTGGATACACCTGTACAGCTTGGCCCTCTGAAATGTTTCAAAGGCAAAATGCTGCTATCCAAAGCTATCCGCAGTCCAAGGACACCTACAGAAGTGACAATTTTCGCCTGATCTGGCCACAGAAAACAGTTTTTAGCCATGACCAAACACAAGTGCACAGTTGTAGAGAGCTTAACAATGGCTGATTGGGTGAAAATCTGAATTCTGGTTGTATGAGGGGTCAGATGAAGGTGTTTCAAAATGGAGTGTTTTCTGTAACTTCTGTCTGTACTGCCTGCCAGCCTCCAGCTGTTTTCAGAATGGAAGAGGGAGAGGGAGCAGAAAGAGCTTGGTTTGGGGGTTTTCAGCTCCCGCTGGAGGGTGGGGGCGTGTGGTTTAGACTCCCCGCACCCTGAGGCAGGGGACCTCCAATTCACCTAGTCCACCCCCCCAGTGCTGGCTGGAGAACCCCTAGAACGAGCTCCCTCTCCCCCTCCCATTCTGAAACAGGGACAGGCTGGGAGAGAGAGGGGCTGCTGCCAGCAGCTAGATTCCCCTACCCCCAGAACCAATACTGAACTTCTGTTTGCAACTCGGATCACCTCCTGCAAGGCAGTCCCAGTTACAGCAGGGAGCTGCGCTTCCATCCACACGTTGAGGGCAGAACTCTCTTTGACATTTGTTTGCGAGTGACGTATGCGCACAGCTGTAACCCTTCTTTAGCCACCAGTATTTAACTTCAGCCCCATTTTCTGTTAAGTTCCACTTGGTCCTTAAGTGCTTGATCAAAAGCCCATCAACGTCAGTAGGAGTCTTTCCACTGATTTCAGCAACCTCAGATTCAAACCCTAAATCAGGCTTGCTCTCTGTTGTTGGATCCCTGGAGACTTGATCACAGGGTTTCATTAGCAATATGAAGATTAGCCAAGGAACTCTGCTAAACTGCAAGCTAAGATAATGCCATTATCTGGGTCCTAGTGGGGACTCCATTTTTTTTTTACAACCAGGAGCTGCAAATGCTCAACCACTACCTTATGGCCCATTTGGTATAGTACATCGTACTCTGAATTGTACACATTACTTAACCAATTTGTGACCATGCTTGCTACTTGAAGACTTTTTCAACACGCTGTCAGCTGTGATTGGCAGCTATTGTTCCAAAAGCTGCTTTCTATTCTTATCTCCTTCATGTTCTCATCCTTGTTTGTGTGTACAACTTTCTGAAGTCTCTTCCTCATTAGAGAGAGTTTTGTTTATAGCCCTCTCCCACATACAACTGTGGGACATGACATCACTTACACTGTTGCTGGAACTGTCCTAGGACAGCTCCTCACTTTTTCAGGTCAAGGTGCAGATTTCTGACTCTCATTATTGCCAGCCTATTTTGTTTCTAAAACCTTGCCATCTCCAGCAGGTCCTTCCTTCCCTACAGAGGCTTGTATTGCTATAGCTTTTCTATGCCACAGATGTCTGGAAATTCGTTACTGATTTCTATTGTTAGCTCTCCCTGCTTAGTCTTTGCATTGTCAGGAGCTAGGGCTCTATTTGCTTCCAGCTGCTCCATTCTTCTTGTTGGATAAAGGTACAGCTAGGCGTACCTGTGAGGCCTCCAGTGGCAGCAAGAATGGCGGGCAGATGGGGGTGGTAGGGCATTGTAGCTTTACAATTTGGCGAGCACATCAAGCAACAATGGTTGATGCTGCAGATGTGGATAGGAACAATGCCTAAATGCACTGCTGCCCTCTCCGAAAAGAGACATTCAGACAAAGCCCTTTCATCCTGCTCTGCACCCCACAGGACACTGGGGAGGCTACAGCACTTAGACTCTCTGACTACAGTCCTCCTTTTCCCTAACCTGCTTCCCACTTGTAGCTGAATGAATATTGTCCAAGGAAAATTGAGGCCCCATGACAGAGATGGCATTTACAGGAGGACATGAAAAGGTTTTGATATAAAATGACCATTTGCTTCAAAAGAGCATTGATTGAATAATAGATCAAACCCCACTTTGGTGCAGGGCTTTTAATAATGGATGTACCTTTGCCCACTTGCTTCTCTCCAGTATTAACTCAAGAGACCAAAATGTACCAGGCACTCTCTAATTTAATAAATCAGTGATTAATTTCCCTCTGCCCTCTTTGATTCTGAAGGCAGCAGTTGTTGGCTGCTAAAGATACCCAAGTGCAAATTTACAATGAGCCCAGGCCCCCAAAGCTTTGAAAAGCATGTGAAGCTGTTTTCAATTTGGCACACTTTATTTGTCTTGGAGTAAATCGGTGGTGCTCTGATCACTTCAATGGAGCTATGTTGACTTATACCAGTGGAAGATCTGACCCTTTTATATATTTTTATCTCAATGTTTGGACAAACTAATTATGACAAGTTTTAAGTATAGACCCTTAAGGGGCGTGATGGTAGAGAAGGCTTTCACAGTAAATCTAGAGGAGTAAGTTTTTGATCCTTTCCCCAGCTCGCTCAACTGTAGATGGGTATCTGATCATATAGGCTGAGGACTTGTAAGCATCCACATATGTTGCTAACTCGGGGTGTGCGAAGTGGGCTCTATTTGATTCGGATTTGGATTCAGATTCAGCCTGAATCGGGAACAGTGATTCGATTAGTTGATTTGGATCACTGTCCCTGATTCGATTTGACTGAATCCAAATCTGAAGATTCGATGCTGATTTGGAGAATCAGCGATTTTGACATAAATACAGATTTTAATGTTTTTTCTACATACCTTGAGGTAACAAGCATGGCTCGTGAACGTGCGATGCTGGAGTGCATGGAACGTCCCACAGGAGTGCGAAGGGCCCTCCAAATGCTTGGTGGCAAACCCGAGAGTGGACCAGAAACACTTCTGGTCCACTTCTGAGTCTGCCAGGGGGTATGCGGGGGAGGTCTCTGCACACCCCACTTGCTCAGCAATTGGTGATGGGGGACCCTGGGTGCCCTCCCAGACCCAGGAAGCACCAGTCACTGAGCTGGGGGAGTGCAGGCCCCCCCCCATGCATTCCCTGGTGGAACTGCTTCTGGTCCCCTTCTGGGTCTGCTGCTGAGTGCGCTGGGGAGCCCCCTGTGCTTCTGTGGGAAACTCCATGCACCCCAGCATCATAGCATTCATAAGCCAGCTGCTACCTTGAGATACATAGAAAAAACACTTAAAACTGACTCTATCTGCATCGCCAAATCTTTTCGAATCTCTCAATTCAGAGGTTTCCAATTTGATTCAGAGAGATTAAAGGGTTTCACCTGCTGTGCACCTCCTGGGTTAGATGGGGGTTCTGTAACTCGGCTAGGAACCTACGTGAGCGGTCAGATCTGGCTGACTGCTCTTCCCAGCAGATGTCTGGATAGTTTAGGACTTTAGGAAGGCCTTTGACACCGTCTCTTACCCCATTCTCATTAAAAAATTAGATGACTGTGGTGTCGATGCCTTCATGGTCAGATGGGTCACAAATTGGCTGGAGGGTCACACCCAGAGAGTGGTGGTGGATGGGTCCTGTTCGACCTGGAGGGATATGGGCAGCGGGGTTCTCCAAGGCTCAGTCCTCGGGCCTGCACCGTTCAACATCTTCATCAGTGACTTGGACAAGGGGGTAAAAAAGACCTTGTCTGAATTTGCGAATGACACTAAGATGTGGGGAGAAGTGAGCACACTAGAAGAGAGGGACAGGCTGCAGTTGAATCTGGACAGGTTACAGGGGTGGGTGGATAAGAATAGGATGGGTTTCAATATTGACAAATTCAAGGTACTCCACCTGGGGAGGAAAAACCAGAAGCATACCTACAGACTGGGGAACTTCCTTCTCATCAGCACAGAGGCAGAAAAGGATCTTGGCATCGCTATTAATGCCAAGATGAACATGGGCCACTAAGGTGGGGACACAGTCAGTAAGGCTAACCGCACCTTGTCATGCATCCACAGATGCATCATAAGCAGGTCCAAGGAGGTGATCCTCCCCTTCTATATGACATTGGTCAGTCCACAGTTGGAGTAATGTGTCCAGTTCTGGGTGCCACACTTCAGGAGGCATGTGGCCAGCATGGAGGGGATCCAGAGGAAGGCCACTCACATGATCGGGGGCAGCAGAGCAGGCCCTATAAGGAGAGGCTATGGGACATGAACCTATTTAGCTTCCACAAGAGAAGGCTGAGGGGGGATCTGGTGGCCATCTATAAACTGGCCAAGGGGGACCAGCAAGCAATTGGAGAGTTCCCGTTCCCCCGAGCACTATAAGGAGTAACAAGGAATAACGGGAATAAGTTGACTGAGAGTGCATTCAGGCTAGACATCTGGACGCACTACTTCACAGTCAGGGCAGCTAGGATCTGGAACCAACTTCCAAGGGAAGTGGTACTCACTGCTATCTTGGGGGTCTTCAGAAGGAGGCTAGACAATCACCTAGCCGGGGTTGTTTGACTCCAGCATTCTTTCCTGCCCAGGGCAGGGGGTTGGACTTGACGATCTGCTGAGGTCTCTTCTGACCCTACCAACTATAAAACTAGTTTAGGTCACCCATGATGACCACATCCTTTGATTTAACTGCCTTCGTGAGCTGACCTGAGAATTCCTGGTCTAGGTCTTTCCCCTGGTTGCGTGGTCTGTAGTAGACCCCACTGCTAAGTCCCTTTCCCCGCATCCCCCTTATATTCTGATTTGATTTGGATTTGGAGGTTCAGCCACCAAATCGGGCAGAATCTCTGCTAAATCCAGTCAGGGACAAAAGGTTTGCACAGCCCTGCTGCTAACCACATCTATCCCTGCTGTGTTGTTGGCCTTTTACCACACTAGCCTGGTAGGCTATGTAGGCTTGGGATGGACATAAAACAATGGGCTGGATGATCAGCTAATACTTAGTTGTCAGCTTGGTTTGAGCTCTGGGAGTATTGACTTTGTGGGTACAAAGAGGCACTGGGATGGCTGAAGATAATGTGGCAAGTGGGACATCTGAGCAGAACACTATGAGAAGGGGTGAGTGCTGTGGACAAGGAAACAACAAAGGTTGGAGAAGAGGCAGTTTTGGGGAAGCAGCCTTCCTTATTGAAAACCAAGCCTTTTCTCTTGATTTTTACCAATTTTTGTGTTCAGCTATAGTATGGGAATCATCCGATGGTAGAATGGGAGAACTTAGGCTCTTCCACCTACCCCTAATCATGGCCTGCTTGTATACCAGTGAAGAAGACATCAGCTGGAAGTGGATCACAGGGGATATCTATAAAGTACAACAAGGCATATAAGCAGCCAAGCCATGATGCAGTCATGAGTTCTAGGTTGGTTAGTGCGGTGGACCTGAACTAAATTACAGTCTTGATAACCAGAAGGACTATATGCTGACAGTTAAAACAGAGGAGGTGGGATCAGGTTTCCTTGCTTTTACTGCCAAGTAGTCTCAGGAAAAATGTTGCCTTTTGCATATGCTAAGTTGTGGGGATTGGGAGCCAGCGTGAAGTTATATGTTACTCTTAGAGTATGCTAAGGGCACTTAAAATTTGAACATCTGCATGTTGAAGCTTGTTAACTTGGGCTAAGTGCTCTCTGAGCACCTCAAATTTACACCACTTCAGGCAAGAGTTAGCTCTGGCCTGTGCTACCTAGCTCATTTTAGGGTAACTTCAGCCTGCTCCACAGAGATAAAATGAGCAATTTGCAATCCTCCAGAATCCCAGGATGCACCACTCTCAGCATCCTGCCACCCCACACCCAGAGCAGGGATAAATCCCAGGTGTCCTGTCTCCTGACCATGCCCATGCTCACCAGCCATCTAGTGGCAAGTCGGAGTGGTGCAGGTAAGAAATAGTATTAACCCTTAAGGAGCGACTGCTCAAAGCATGTTCTAACTTTAACAGTGCTTACCTTCCACAGATTTCGTTTGGTCTATGCGTAATGTGTAATGTCATCCTTCAAATCCCGTAGTTTCTGTTCTCCACAGTGAACGGCCGTTTCGTTTTCCCAGGTCTGCTGCATGCAGGAACTCTACCCGAAGCCATCAGCCTTGTGGAACTTTCTGTTTCCGCCTTTCGTCGTGCAATCTCTCTGTAGTTGGAGCACCGAAGCCTATTCTGTTTCCAGGTCTTCTTCAAGCTTCATGGGGTCAGAGGCAGCAAGGGATCCAGGATTTTATAAAGGGGTGTGTGGCTGCAGTGACCGATGCAGCAGGGGTGACTACATCCCCCCCATTCCCAGCAACCTCTCTCCACCTCCCCTTCACTGGGGTGGACAAAGCACACTTCAGGAGCAGCAGCTGAGGCCTTAAGTAATGAAGAAGGTAAGAATTTTACCTCCCTCCCTTTCCCTCCAGGCTCAGAGGCACATTGCTTCCTCTCCCCTCTCCCTGCACTGCCCTCCCCTGCCTGCCACTGCTTGTGTCCACACCGTGCCAGGATAAAGACGCTCCCCTTCCACTCCAGCTAGGTTGTGCTGGAGCTGCACTCACCCATGACTGCAGCAGCGGTGGGGCAGACACATTTTCTCTCCTTGCACCTGCTCCCGGGCTGGTGGGGAACACCTAGGGGGAGCAGGCAGGGAGGAGAAATGCATCCACCTGCTGCTGCTGCCACTTCTGCAGTTCCAGGCTGCTCCCAGTCCTCATGCAGCCCAGCTAGAATAGGAGGAAGCTCCCTTCACCTCTGGGACAGTGACGGCAACAGGCTGGGGAGGGGAAAATGGCGGGGAAGGGGGGTTGCCGTTGAGCATGGAAGGGAAGGGGGTTCTTACCTTTGGGATTTCAGTCTCTGGCTGCTGCTCCTTTGGCATGGTCAGTGGTGGCCACACCACCACACTCCCTGGTCAAAGATTTGAAAATCACCCATCTCTGACTCTCTGGTTTTTCCACTAAGATGAAATTCTGCCTTACATGGGCTCATTTGATGCACAAGATAAGTCCTAGTTTTCCTTGTGTTGCTGAGTCCTACTTTTGTCTTTATTTCCATTCACTCAGGAGGAATTTAGCATGTTCATTTTTCCTAGGGAGAAGATGAAGACAATTTGGAGTTTGTACTAGATCAATTTAACCCTATTTCTGTTCTTGAAGACTTTTTTTACTTGCTTTGTTCCAGTTATCAGTTGATAAGCCATTGATTATTTTGTCAGAATCTCAGTTTAGGAGCCTAAAAGTCCAGTCCTCTTCCCACTTATGCCTATGGAAGCTTTTCTATGTACTTTAATGGAAATAAAATCAGACCCATAGTCAGTTATATCATTTGAAGCCCTGAAGGCTTGCTGATAATTTGCACAATAAAATGGCTTTGATGAACTCCTTTGCTAGCATTATTTTCTGTCATAATAATTATTTCCCATTTTGCTTCAGATCTGCAAATTGCCTCACATAGCTGCACTTATTTATGTAGCAAAAACCTGAGTAAAAAGATCCATTGTCTTGCCAATGGAAAGATGACTAAAACTGATGATTCATTATTTTTGGTATAGATGTCAAATATTTATATTGTGTGGATTTTCAGAGGGGAAAAGGCAGCACACAAGTCTGAAATGCAGTCATTAGTTTACATAACACTGCTTAATATTTTATATTGGAGATAATTCTTTGAGTTAGAGACCCATTCCTGGATTTAAAATTTAATTGCAATATATTTTTCACTGTTCTAGTAGGTGCTGATAAAATGTTTCTTCATAAGAGGAACAGTCGTTCAACTTGAGTATTTGTAATAATAAATAAACCAATAAACCTGTCCAAGTAAAACATTGAATGGAAGTGTATCAATCACATTTTATGATTGTTGTCACAATATGGCAAGAGTAATGTATCAAATAATAAAACTGAAAATGATGGCTGTACCCTTTTATAGGCTGCAGCGTATATAGCCAATGAGGTATATACATTCAAAACATAGCCAGAAAATTTCTGTGATGATTTGGATGTAAATATTATGAAGTCAGGTGCGGGTTTTTTGAGATCTTCTTTTATTTGGGAGGATGTATATAATTGCTTTTAACAGAGACTGAGTCAAGTATATCTAAACCATAAAATAGAACTGCATGCAGAAAATATTCCATTTACATGTAACTCTCAACTTTGTGGATGATAACTACATGCATTTTCTGGTGATAGTTACATTCATCTTAATTATGAAAGAATTGTTTTTGTTTGGGGAAAAGAATTGCAATGAAAAATGAAGATCTCCCCAAAACTCCCATAAATATTTTTTGGGCAAAAGCTAGTAAAAGAAATTGGACTTGCTGGGTGTTTTATAATAACTTCATTCATTCAATCCCACTGTCATCTGCTTCTGGTGAGAAATCAGACACTGAATAATGGATGGCAGGTAGTCCACATGGAACTGTTCTTTGGCATGTGTTAAGTGTTCAGAAGGGAAGAAGAGGAGGAATCGCGCTGTATGTAAAGGAGCTGTATGATTTCTCAGAGCTCCAGTATGAAGCTGGGGATAGGCATGCTGAAAGTCTGTGGGTTACGGTCAGAGGGGAGAGCAACAAGGGTGATATCATGGTATTCTATCGACCACGAGACCAGGAGGATGAGATGGATGAGGATTTCTTCAAATAGCTAGTACAAATTTCCTCATCGGAGGCCCTGGTTCTCATGAGGGCCTTCAGTCACCCTGAAATTTGCTGGGAGGGCAATATAACAGTGGAGAGGCAATCCAGGAAGTTTTTGGAGAGTACTGGGGACAACTGCCCAGTGCAAGTGCTGGAGCGGCCAATTAGGGGCCATGCTCTTCTTGACCTGCTGCTCACAAACAGGGAAGAGTTGGTGGGGAATATAGAAGTGGATGGCAACTTGGGCAGCAGTGACCACAAGATGATCAAGTTCAGGACCCTGAGGAAAGGAAGGAAGGAGAGTAGCAGTGTAAGGACCCATGACTTTAGAAAAGCAGACTTTAAGTCTTTTAGAGAACTCATGGGCAGGATCCCTTGGGAAGCCAGACTGAGGGGGAGAGAAGTCCCGGAGAGCTGGCTGTACTTCAAAGAAACCTTACTGAGACAGCAGAAACCATCCTGAAGTGAAGGAAAGCTAGCAAGTATGGCAGCAGACCAACTTGGCTTAGCAGGGAAATCTTCAGTGAGCTAAATCACAAAAAGGAAGCTTACAAGAAGTGGAAACTTGGACAAACAAATAGGGAGGAATATAAGAGTATTGCTCGGGCATGCAGGGATGAAGTCAGGAAGGTAAAAGCACAATTGGAGTTGCATTTAGTAGGGGATGTGAAGGGTAACAAGAAGGGTCTTTACAAGTATGTCGGCAACAAAAGGAAGATCAGGGAAAGTGTGCGTCCCTTACTGAATGTGGGAGGCAACCTAGTGACACAGGATGCAGAAAAGACTGAAGTGCTCAATGGCTTTTTCACCTCAGTATTCACAGGCAAGTTCAGCTCCCAGACCACTGCACCTGGCAGCACAGTTTGGGGAGGAGGTGAGCAGCCAACAGTGGCAAAAGAGCTATTTAGAGGCTACTTAGAAAAATTGGAGACATACAAGTCTGTAGGGCCAGAGGGGATGCTCCTGAGGGTGCCAAGGAAGTCGGCCAATGTGATTGCAGAGCCACTGGTCATCATCCTTGAAAACTAATGGAGACTGGAAGAGGTCCCATCGGGTGTAGAGAGAAGTTACAATTTTTGCCCAATCTGGCCACAGAAAGCAGCATATAGCTGTGATCAAGCACAAGTGCATGGCTGCAGACTGCTTAAAAATAGCTGAGTGAGTGAAAATCTGATCCGTCATCGAATGAGGTATAAGATAAAGATGTTTCAAAATGTAGCATGCTTTGTAACTTGTGTCTGCTGAGCTCCCAGCCTATCCCTGTTTTCAGAATGGGAGGGGGGAAAGGGAATGGAAAGAGTTCAGTCTGGGGGTTTTTAGCCCCCACTGGAGGGTGGGGTGGGTTACTGGAGCCTTTCCAAGGGTGTGTGTGTGTGTGTGTGTGTGTGTGTGTGTGAGAGAAGGGGGGCATTTGCCTACCTCACCCTTCAGCACCAGCTGGGGAGCCCCAAGGATGAATTCCCTCCGCTACCTTTAACCCTCTCCCATTCTGAAAATAGTGAGCATTGGCAGAGAGCCCTGACTTGCTATGGGAATCTAGCTGATGGCTCCCATCCTGCAGCTAGATTCCCTTCCCCCTTGCAACCAACAGTGAACTTCTGTTTGGTCTGCGGTAACGTTGCAAGTCAGAACGCTTTGCAGAAATCGCTCCGAGTTACAGCTGGGAGCTGAACTTCTGTCTGCTCCCCAGGTGATTGGAAAAGGGCAAATATTGTGTCTATATTTAAGAAATGAAGGAAGAAGGATCCAAGGAACTACAGACTGGTCAGTCTCACCTCAGTCTCTGGAAAAATCATGGAGCAGGTCCTCAAGGAATCCATTTCTAAGCACTTGGAGGAGAAGGTGATTAGGAACAGCTAGCTTGGATTCACCAGGGGCAAGTCATGCCTGACCAACCTGATTGCCTTCAATCAGATGTGAGATGATTGGCTCTGTGCATGTGGGGATACCCAGGGGTGTAGTGTACCTTGATTTTAGCAAGGATTTTGATACAGTCTCCCACAACAGTGTCTCAGGCAAGCTAAAAAAGTACAGGTTGGATGAAGGGACTGTATGATGGATAGAAAACTGGCTGGATCATTGGGTTCAGAGGGTAATAGTCAATGGCTCAATATCTTGTTGGCAGCCAGTATCAAATAGTGCCCCAGGAGCCAGACCTGGGGCCAGTTTTGTTTAATAATAAATTTCATAGCTGTTTAGGGTCAGAAGGGACCTCCGTAGATCATTGAGTCTGACCCCCTGCCCTGGGCAGGAAAGAGCGCTGGGGTCAGATGGCCCTAGCCAGGTGCTTGTCTAGTCTCCTTTTAAAGACCCCTAAGGTAGGGGAGAGCACCACCTCCCTTGGAAGCCCATTCCAGATTATGGTAAACCTTAACCGTAAAGAAGTTCTTCCTGATGTCGAATCTAAATCTGCTCTCTGTCAGTTTGTGGCTGTTGTTTCTAGTAACTTCAAGGGGTGCCATAGTAAACAGAACATATCTTATTCCTTGCTTCACCTGCCCCCCCCTGGACAAATTTGTAGATGGCCACTATCTTCATCAATGACCTGGAAGATGGGACAGAGTGCACCCTTAGCAAGTTTGCAGATGCCACCAAACTAGGGGAAGTATTAGATACGCTTGAGTTTAGGGTTAGGATTCAGAGAGATTTAGACAATTTGAAGGACTGGACAAAAAGAAATCTCACATGGTTCAACAAAGACAAGTGTAAAGTCCTGACTTAGGATGGAGCAATCCCATGTACCTGTACAGGCTTGGGACTGCTGGCTGGGCAGCAGCTTTGTAGAGAAGGACCTGGGTGTTACAGTGGACAACGCGCTTAATATGAGCCAATGTGTGCCCTTGTTGCCAAGAAAGCAAATGGTATACTGGGTTGCATTGCCTACAGAAAGCTAACAGTATATGGGGCTGCATTGCCCTACTACAGAAAGGATGTGGACAAATTGGAGAGTCCGGCGAAAAGCAACAAAAATGGTGAGGGGCCCAGGGGTACACGACTCCTGAGAAGAGGCTAAGGGAACTGGATTTGTTTTGTTTGGAGAAGAGAAGACAAAGGGGATTTCATAGAAGCCTTCAACTCCTTGAAGTGGGGTTCGAAAGAGGATGGAGCTGGGCAGTCCTCAGTGATGTCAGATGACAGAACAAGGAGCAATGGGCTCAAGTTGCAGCAAAAGCAATTTAAGTTAGATATTAGGAAAAACTTTTGCACATGGAAGGTAGTAAAATGCTGGAACAGGTTACCCAGAGAGGTTATGGACTCTCCATACTTAGAGGTTTTAAAAACCAGGCTAGACAAAGCCCTGGCTGGGCTGATCTAGGTGGGGCTGATCCTGCTTTGAGCCGGGGTTTGGACTAGATGACCTCCTGAGGTCCCTTCTAATCTCATTTTCAGCAGATGCATGACGAGTAGATCCAAAGAAGTGATACTTCCCCTCTATCGGGCGCTGGTCAGACCGCAGGTGGAGTACTGCGTGCAATTCTGGGCGCCGCACTTTAAGAGAGATATGGATCACCTGGAGAGGGTCCAGAGAAGGGCCACTCATATGGTTAAGGGCTTGCAGACCAAGCTCTACGAGGAGAGACTAGAGAACCTGGACCTCTTCAGCCTCCGCAAGAGAAAGTTGAGAGGGGACCTTGTGGCTGCCTGTAAGTTCATCATGGGGGCACAGAAGGGAATTGGTGAGTATTTATTCACCAAGACGCTCCCGGGGGTCACAAGAAATAATGGCCAGAAGCTAGCAGAGAGCAGATTTAGACTGGACATTAGGAAGAACTTCTTCACAGTTCAAGTGGCCAAGGTCTGGAACGGGCTCCTAAGGGGGGTGGTGCTCTCCCCTACCCTGGGGTCTTCTAGAGAAGGCTGGATAGGCATTTAGCTGGGGTCATCTAGACCCAGCACTCTTTCCTCTTGAAATGGAAAGAGTACACAAATGCATGCATGCTTTCTCTGCCCTCCTCTTGAGCAAAAGCCTTAACTGAGCTGGGAGAATAAAACTTGCTTTGGGAGTCTGGGGTTGGGTGTCCAGATGACGTGGCCAGCCCAGTGAAGTGGATGTCAGATGATCATTGCCTCAATGCTCATGGTGTTTGCTTGTAAGAAGGTGCTAATGTTGGTGCAGCAAAATCCCGATTGTTTATCAAGCAAATCAAGGATTCTAGGGTTACCAATTAGTGAGGTTTTCTAGTCTCTGTTCTTACACGGAGGCTGCTGGAACTGATCTTTCATTTCCCTGTCCTGCTATTCTTAAAAAGTATTTAACAGTCCTCTAAATCAGCATTGATAATTGCAATTAAGATATTCTTTGTAGGACCCTCTGCACTGTACCAAAGGTAATTATCTCTACTGCAAATGCACAGAAGGCAACATCCCATCTGGGAATAATTCTTGTTCCCTTTGTTTTTGCCCTACCCTTCAGGTACTTTCCTGAATTTTGATCTCTAAACAAATAGAAATAGCTCTTTTGTGCAGTTGTTTAAATGTTACTTAATTAGGGGCTATCAGCTGTGTCTGGGGCCAGCAGTTCCATTCCAGCAACCATCCCTCTGTGTACTTTATCCGAGAGGGTTATTACAGTTATTATTAAAGTGAATACCATATCATCTTCAGGTTTGCGCTCATCTAGCCTTGGACCTGCTGCGCTGCACAGTGTGGAATGCAGTTAAGGAGCTGAATCTGCCTGCTTTTGCATTGCCCAGTGCTGCTGACCGCACTTAGATGTTCTTGCTCCTTTGCTTTGAGTATGAGAGGTCATCTGTCCTTTTCAAGATGTCTGCTAGACAGGAGAATTACTTGCTTGGTCTCCTTCCCTTCTCTTCTCCTGAAAGACCATACAGCAGCCATCCATTTGTCCATGCTACACCATATACAGATATTGGTTTATTAGTTATATGTTGCTCTTCTTCAAGAGAGATTCAGGGCAACTTACAGGAGAAGATCAAAAGAACTCATAAAAGAAAGTTGAGTATTAAAATAAACTATAAAACAATCTCTCCCCCACCCCCAAACAATATAGCCTTGCTTTCTAATTGGAAGGCCTTACAGCACTTGGGGAAGATGTCCAGACTCCGGCTGTGGCAGACTTCAAGCAAGGGAGAGTTCCAGAGCTGAGGAGCAATGACCTCACACGCTTTTTCGATGGCCAAGCACATTTGGTATATTGATGGTACTTGCAGGAGGTTGCTCCCAACTGACTTTAAGGATCATCATGGGGCATAAAGGAGGAGCCCATTGATTAGATATGTAGGCCCACACCATTTAGGGTCTTTCTTGAATTGCATCCAGAAAGCTACTGGGAGCCAGTGCTGTCCCTAGAGCACTGGAGTTCGGTGCTCCTGGAGACCCACCCTGGTCAAAGTGGGCCCCATGTTCTGCTCCAACTGTAGCTCGTGGGTTGTCAGCAAGGGCAGCCCCATGCATGCTCGGCACTTTTTAAATACATAAAGACCTGGTGCATGCACACAGTGTGTGTGTGTGTGTGT
>JAGPOW010000304.1:11043246-11055624 GCA_030014935.1 Caiman crocodilus
AAATTTGGGGTGAGGTGGGCATGCTAGTAGGGAGGGAAAGACTGCAGCAAAACCTGGATAGGTTGCAGGGGTGGGCTAACAAAAACAGGATGCGTTTCAATACGGACAAGTGCAGGGTGCTGCACTTGGGCGGTAGTAACCAGCAGTACACTTATAAGATGGGAAACTCCCTTGTTGAGAGCACGGAGGCAGAAAGGGATCCTGGAGTCATTATTGATTCCTGACTTCACAGTCAGGGCGGGTAGGATCTGGAACCAACTTCCAAGGGAAGTGGTGCTGGCTCCTGCCCTGGGGGTCTTTAAGAAGTGGCTCGATGCCTACCTGGCTGGGGTCATTTCAGCCCAGTTTTCCTCCTGCCCAAGCAGGGGGTTGGACTTGAAGATCTATAAGGTCCCTTCCGACCTGACTTCTGTGATTCTGTGATTCATTCTCCTTACCAGTCAACATTATTGACTCCAAGATGAACATGGGCCAACAATGCGAGGTCACGGTCGGCACGGCTAACCAGACCATATCATGCATCCACAGTTGCATCTCAAGTAGGACCAAGGAGGTGATCCTCCCCCCCTACGTGATACTGGTCAGGCCACAGCTGGAGTACTACATCCAGGTCTGGGCACCCCACTTCATGAGGGATGTGGACAACATTGAGAGGGTCCAGAGGAGGGCCACCCACATGATCCGGGGACAGCAGGGCAGACCCTACATTGAAAGGCTATGGGACCTGAACCTGTTCAGTCTTCACAAGAGAAGGCTGAGGGGGGACCTGGTAGCTGTCTATATACTCACAAGCAGGGACTAGAAGGGTTTGGGGGAGACCTTGTTTTCCCTAGCGGCCCCTGGGATAACAAGGAATAACGGCCACAATTTGTTGGAGAGTAGGTTTAGATTAGGCATCTGTAGGCACTACTTCACAGTCAGGGCGGCTAGGATCTGGAACCAACTTCCAAGGGAAGTGGTGCTGGCTCCTGCCCTGGGGGTCTTTAAGAAGCGGCTCGATGCCTACCTGGCTGGGGTCATTTCAGCCCAGTTTTCCTCCTGCCCAAGCAGGGGGTTGGACTTGAAGATCTACAAGGTCCCTTCCGACCCGACTTCTGTGATTCTGTGATTCATTCTCCTTACCAGTAGTCAGCAAAGCTACAGAGATGTATTTTGTATCAGAACAGAGGTTCGGTGTTCATCAGAATGAGACGGAGAATGAGATGGAGAAAGTTACTTAATGCAAAAGACTTTTCCCTTGACAACGCAAGTTGCCTGCAGCATATTCCCCAAAGTTTCATCCTCTGTGGTGTCATAAAAGGGCTTTAGTTTATTTCCGTGTGTCACTGTAACATTTTCTCTTCCCACTTCCCATCAAATACGCAATCAATGTTCAGTACAGCTTTCTTCATTTACATTCCTTGGTCTCTTGTAATTCACACAGAATTTTCCAGTCATAAAGAAGTGGTAGATCTTGGTACATAGTGACCCTTTCCTAGTGAGCATTGTCAATACAGTTTGAATATAAAATCAGAGCAGGAATATTTTCCATATGTAGCTTGACTGAAGCTGCAACATTCATAGTTAGCTCTTGAACACGTGCACATTCCTGGTGCCTCAGGTCCAGGGTTTTTCAAATGATTAAAAACATAATATACCCAGAGTTGTGGCCCAGGCAAATCTCTACTGGAAATAAGCAAGCAGGTTTTTGTAAGGAAGAGGTTTTTCTTCAAAAGGTTCCATGTGAAAAGCGCTGTTTACAACCCTGTAGAGCTGGGGATAGAAAGAAGTCACAGCATCAGAAGCAGTTGTTAAAAAATAATGCACAGAGCCCCCCCATCTTGAAGATTTGTTGCCAAGCAATCGGGAATACAGTAAAGCGAAAGATATGAAAACATAATTCACATTGTAAACAATAAAATCACTGCAATTTTAGAAGCTGCAGCAATAATACCTAACATCATCCAAGAGATGCTCTACTGCCACTCAGCAGAACATTATTCAAATTTTTTTTAAAGCATGCCAGAAGACTGATGACTGTATGCTGATGTAGAATTGAGTTAGCATCACGGGTATCAATCATTTCCCCACGATAGTACACAAGACCTATAACCACAATAAAATTACAGTGTCACACACATGCACACACACAGACACTAAAGGTTTATTTCACCAATGGAACATTATTTAATCAAGACTGGTGTTCAAGTTTTACAATTTGCAGGAGAGGAAATTTCCTTCATGTTAAATAAAACTTTGGACTGAATTCACTCATCTAGATCATTAGGGCTGTTTGTACACGCCACGGGAATTTAATTTGGTTTAGTTCTCCCTAAATTGAAATGGTGGGTGTTTAAAAACACCCCTTCAGTTTAGGGAGAGTTAAACTAAATGAAACCCCTGTAGTGTGTACACAGGGGTCGAAGCCCAAAACTTACCTGCCTCTCCAGCAGCGCTGGGGTGGGAGGGGGGGAGGAGAAGGAGGAGGAGGGGAGGGTGAGTTGCCAGTAGGCCAAGTGGTTCCCGACCTACAGGGGGGCCACTGCTTCTTTCTGTGGTGGCGGTGGCACCTGCCCACTGGCACCTGGCCCAGGTGGTCCCAGGGGGCACTGCAGCCACGGAGGGAAGCACAGGCTGCCCCCACAGCTGCGGAGGGAACCACTGGCTGCCCCTGCAGCCGTGGAGAGAAGCACCTGGCCCCGCGCAGCTCAGGCATGCAGGCAGATCAGGCTCACTGCTTTTTTTTGTCCCGTGGAGCCTGCCTGCATGGGCCGCAGGGCTGCCTGCACAGGCTTCCTGCACTGCCCCTGAATTGCATGGGGCCTGGTGCTTCCCTCCGTGGCTGTTGCACTTTGTTAGGCAGCAAACTAAAATACGCCAGAGGTGTTTTATTTTGCCACGTACCAAAGTCATTTAAAGTCCAGTACATCACTGACAGTGTAAACAGTAGCGCCATTGAAGCCCAATACGCCACCGACAGCGTAAACAGCAGCGCCATTAAAGCGGTGCAAAAGGTCATTTAAGCCACTTTAAAGGCCAATTTTGTGGTGTGTACAAAGCACCAGAGCGTCGTTTTGGAACAGTGACAATAAAGGCATGTTTTTTGCTCTTCATCTCATGTACATTCAATATAAGAAACATTGATTTTGAGTAGGTGAGATACAGCATAGAAGTATTTGGCTAAAAGAGAAATAATTTTTTTCCATGCAGCTGGTAAACCTATTAGGTTTCCCTATGGTCGAGGGCAGCAGAAAATTGAGAGCACAACAAAATTGCGCTTTATGTAATTATCAGATTGTTCAGCGATTTTTTGTGATGCTTTTTAAATTTCCTGCCATTACCTGGACAACCTCCAGGCTACTGCTTCCTTCCAGATAAGTAAATTTGGGAGAAAAAAAACAAATAAGAAACTTTCTTCCCCGTGGCAAGTTTATGGTGGGATGGCTGAATTTCAGGACAAGTCCTCAATTTGGTATACCTTGTCATGGTTCCACTGACTTACGCCACCTGATCATTTGCTGGTTTGGCCTACCACAGTTGTTTAGTTCTCACCTGCTGTGACTGTTGAAACCTGCTGAAACCAATTACAGTAGCTGCATTTTGGTCCTCTACCAGAAGTTCCCTTGGTTTCAGTGGTTTTTCCGTCAGAAATTTTTGGTCACGCTAGAGACCAAGGTGGCTTTTTATTCAGCAAATAAATAATAATCAATGTCAGTAAAGGTGGTGGAATCCAGCCTTGTATTACTATTGAGGTACAGGACTTGATTCCCTTTGCATTGAAGTCAGTGAAAAGCTTGGCCCATACGCTGTACTCTGGAGGCAGAGACTGAGCTCAGTGATGTATGTTCTATACTAAGAAGTTGTCCCAATAGTATTGTTCTTAATGGAAAGTATGGCATTTATACGGTCCACAGGGAATGCCTACATGGGTATGTGTGTGTTGGGGCATAGTTGGGCTGTAACTTTACGTTCTCCTTGTGTTTGTATTCTGGTACATTTTGACCATCTTGAGTGAATATAATAAAGAAAATGCTAAACTAATGACACAGGGAGATGGTCTCTGCCAAGAGTTGCTTCATTATAAGCCAGACTTGGAAAAAAACTTTTTTTTTATGGTCTTTGAATTAATGCTGCACACCTAAGCATAATGACAGCAAACACTATTTAAAACAATCTCTAAAGGAAAATGTATTCAGTTCCTTTTAGTGCATAAGAGTGCTGAATGTTTATGGCTAGGGACAGACATTACACATAAACCAGTTTAAGTGATCAGAAATTGGCTATAACCTGTAACAGAACAGACGTTCAGTGAACATAAACCTGTTTGAAAATGGCTGAAACTGGTTTGAGATGAACCTGGTTGAATACACTATCAGACTTAACTGATTTTTGGGTCAAACCAGTTTATGCAATGTCTGTCCCAGACCCCTTCCTGGCGTAACTTAAACTTTGCAGCTCTGGGTGCTGGTCCCTCCCCTCTGCTTCCTGCCTCAAGCTCCAGCAGAGACAGCAGGCGGCACAGCAGCGTGTGCTTGGCTTCCCTGTGTCCCTGTCCCACCCCTGCTCAAACAATATTCCCTGCTCAAGCAGGAGTTCCCCCCTCCCCTCTCATAGAGGACAGACCGTAGCCAGCATGTCGTATGCTTGCTAATTCTGAGAGGGGTGTGTGTGTGTGTGTGTGTGTGTGTGTGTGTCCAATTTCACTGGGACAGGACAAAGGCAGACAGGACAGTGCCCACTTAAGGCTTTTTTAACCTAATCAACAGCTCAGCTGGTAATGTCCCTCCATTCCTTCCTTGGAAAAAGTAGTTTAAGAAGAACTTGAACTAATATGAGAGGCTTTTGTTTTGTTAATGGGCTGATAAACACTGTACTATCAACTCTCTGCTGGGTTGTGGGGGGAACCCCTCCCTAATCAGAGCATTCTGTTGGGGCCTGGCCTCCCTTCTCCCCCCCAGCTCAGCACTGTAGAAAGGAAGGGAGGGCTTCTCTAGTACCCCCAGCTTCTAGCCAGAGCCACTGGATTTCTTCAGTTCAGAGGGAATGTCTGGACAGTTACAAACCTGTTTACCCTAGCCAGTTTAGACTAACTTGCAAAGACTGAATCAATTCAGGCTCAGGCTTTTAAATGTCTGTCCCTAGCCTATATGTTAAGTAGTGTTACCTCTTTGCCAGCCTGGTGGGTATCTTTGCCCTTTCTTCCCCACTGACTCTTACATGTGGAATACTCAGCCTGAAGAAAGTTCATACAGCCACTGCCCTGTGACACTTCAAATCCCTCTTATGACTCATTTACCCATATTGTCTGGGAGAAAAATGCCAGCCAGCACTGGCCACAGGAATATTAGAGTGTCAGTTGAAAGTTTATGAGTCAATACAGGATGTGTCTGGCAGAAGCCTTCTCTAGAAAATGTAGAAGTTTTTTTGTTTGAAGTTTTGTGTTTTCATTATACTGCAGCAATTCGGCTTCTATTTCCTATGTGATTTTGACAATTTAAAGAGCCTGCTTCATAGAAGAAGTGAACTCGCCCATGACAAATTATGTGGGAACTATGGAAACATTGCTTAATGGAGTAAATTGTCAGCCCGTCTCATGTTAAAAAATTAATAGGACTTCGTTTTTTGCAGAAGAGCTTTTCATGGGATCCTGCCTGGAAGGAGACTGGAACACAACATAATTTAATTTTTTTCATGCCCATTTGAATTAATTATAACAAATAAGTTATTTGAAGACTCCAGTCCTTCTCCCTTTCATTATTAGTGAACAAGTTAGGAATTGTCTTTGATTTTTGGAAATGCATTCATTGTTGATAAATACTTACCAAATAGTTTATCCAACTTATCTCAGCTTCTTGTGTGCTTTTTTGCAATGACATTGACCACCTAACTCCCATGGTACTGGATGATGACGACTTAATTAAATGGAGAATAAATAATGGGAAAAAAAATAAGCTGATAGATTCTGCAGAATATTGGGTAAGGAGTAGACTTGGGAACCAGACATACCTTTCTGAAACCCTGCCCTACTCTTGGACAGTACTAAATTACCATTGGCCATTATTGGCAGTCTCCACCCTGCCCTTCAGACATACTCACAGGCCATATACTGTTGATTTATTAGAATTACTGTTGCCTTGCAGAGATCATGATTTTTTTCTTTTTTGTCTCATACTCATTTTTTGCCCTGAGACCTCAAATTGTCATTTCCCTGTGGCTTTTTTGGATTCCAATAAAATTAGAACCAGCTTGTGTCTCAAAGTCTGGGTGGTAACTCAGATCTGTCCCTGCCTCCCCCCATATTAACATAATAGAATAATTTAAATAGAATATGTTAAAAAGTGTATTTATCTAGAAGCTGATGAAGGGAAGGAGAAGAGGTGCTACCCATCCACCATAATTTTGTTAGTGTGGTTCCCAACTACGGTCTCCTGACCCCTGGGGATCCAAGGCAAGTTAAGTAAATAGGAAAACACATGGCCTTATTTTTTATTATTATTATTATTTGAATTGTCCATCAAGAATGACCATGGGTGGGGGGGGGCAGGCAGTGGGAGAGGCACCTCGCTCTGCCATCCCCTCCATCCCCCTTGCTGCCACCTCCTGTCCTTGCAGAGCACTCTGATTGGCTGTTTCATAGATTCATAGATTGTAGAGTCAGAAGGGACCACAAAGTATCATGTCCGACCCCCTGTCCCTGGCAGGAAAGAGGACCAAGGTCAAATGACCCCAGCCAGGTGCCTATCAAGCCTCCTTTTGAAGACCTGCAAGTTAGGTGATAGTACCACCTGTCTTGGAAGCCCATTCCAGATTCTGGCCACCCTTACTGTAAAAAAATTCTTCCTAACATCTAACCTAAATCTACTCTCCACTAGTTTGCACCCATTATTCCTAGTTACTTCTAGGGGTGCACTAGTAAATAGCCCTGTTGTCCTCCCTTGATGAACTTACATGTGGCTACAAGGTCTCCCTTGGACATCTCTTGTGAAGGATGAAGAGATCCAGATCTCTCAACCTCCCTCATAAGGTCTTTCACAGAGGCCACTAATCATATGAGTGGCCCTCCTATGAACCCTCTTCAGATTCTTCATGTCCCTCTTGAAGTGTGGCACCCAAAACTATACACAGTACTCCAACTGCAGCCTAACCAATGCTGCATAGAGGGGGAGCATCACCTCCACCAATCTTTTGGTCATGCATCTGCTAATGCACAACAAGGTGTGATTGGCTTTGTTGATGGCTTCATTACACTGCCGGCTCATGTTCATCTTGGAGTCCACTATGACTCCAAGATCCCTCTCAGCTGCTGAGCTGCTGAGGAGGTCATCCCCCAACCTATAGGTGTGCTGGGGATTCCTCCTCCCCAGGTGGAGTACCATGCATTTATCTTTGTTGAATTGCACCCTATTTTGTTCTGCCCATGATCCAACCTGTCCAGATCGGCCTGTATCTGCTCCCTGCCCTCCGGTGTGTTAACTTTGCCCCGTAACTTGGCATCATTTGCAAACTTGGAGAGGATGCTTTCCACACCCTCATCCAAATTGCTGATGAAAATATTAAACAACACTGTTCCAAGAACTGAATTCTGCAGGAGCCCTTTGCCCACCTTCTTCCAGGCCAAGAATGACCCATCCACCACCACTCTCTGGGTGCGGTCCCTAAGCCAGTTCCACCTGACTGTGTAGGCATCCACTCCACAGCCTGCTAGCTTCCCTATGATAATAGTATGCGAAACTGTGTCAAAGGCCTTCTTAAAATCCAGGTTGATCACATCAGCCTCAGCTCCTACTCTAAGACAGTGTGTGAACTGGTCATAAAAAGCTATAAAGTTTGTCAGGCAGGATCTACCTCTGACAAACCCATGCTGGTTTACTTTCAGCATCATTTCCCCTGCTGGGCCTGCACAAATGTGCTTTTTGATGATTTTTCCAGTATTTTCCAAAGGATAGAGGTAAGACTGACTGGGCTAAAGTTACCCAGCTCATCCCTTCTCCCCTTCTTAAAAATAGGCGCCACATTGGCCCTTTTCCAGTCCTCAGGGACCTGGTTGGAGAACCATGAGTGCTCAAACAGCCATGCCAGCAGCTCAGCGATGACACTGGCTAAATTGAAGAGCTCTGCCTTTTTCCTTGCGTCAACCACCAACTGTCCTGATTTGTCCTACAGGGGCCCTAAGTTACTCTTTGTCTTCCTTTTGCTTGTTATGTATCTCTGGATGGACTTTCTCTTGTCCTTAATTGTTGTAGCCAGCCTAAGCTCCAGTCCTGCCTTGGTCTGCCTAACTGATTCCCTGCAATAGTGCGCCAGGGAGGTGTATTCCTCATTGGTGGCTGCCCCCTGCTTCCACTGCCTGTAAATCTCTTTCTTTGCCCCCAGTCTTTCCTGGAGTTCCCTGTTCAGCCAAGGGGGCTTTTTATTCCTTTACCCCCTTTCCTGAGTAAAGGGATAGACTCCTTTTGTGCCCCAAGAATCACTCCCTTGAGAAACCTCACTCCTTCCTGGACACCCTTTTGCTCAATGCTCTTGAGTTCTGGCACCTCACTAACTAGGTTTCTAAGTTTACTAAAGTTGGCCCTTCTGAAAGTCTAACACTTTAGCTTCACTGGATATTTTCCCCACCTTCATTGGATAGTGAACTCTACCAAGTGATGGTTTCAGTAAGCATTGTGATTGGCTGCCTAGACAACCAGAGTGCTCCAAGAGCATTATGGATAGACAGACAGATGGACTAAGCATATTATATTATATTATGACACTGGTCTATTGGTCCCCAAAGTATAGGAAGTACACTGTTAAACTATTTTCTTTTTAGCATTCTCTTGAAGATTGGCATATGGAAATAGCTCTGTAGCTCTGCTGTCCTGGTTTTTAAGCATTTTAAGAAGGTTTTGGATTTCAGGAGTCAGGCTAAGTCTCCATCCGGCTCAAAGAAATGAATCAAGGCTCAAAATTATCATCCTTAGTTTCACTTTATATAATACAAGCATACAAAGTCACTTGCCTGCAAGTAGTAGTTAAGCATGTGCTTAAATGCTGTGCTGAATCTTGAGGTCCCAAGCAGAGTGGCATTTTTAAGGGGCCTCTGGAAGTGAAAATTTGGCTTTGCATCAGACAGAATAGAGCCTTGATCTTGTATTTTTCCATACCCTTGCTGAGGAGACTGGGGAATGAAACCCTATCTCAGACCACGAGAGGTTGCCATGAAACAGACCTGCTGTTCTCCAGTTACCTGTAATCCAAAGCACATGTTCAGGCAGGAATCCCACCCCCAACCTTTTTTGTTTAAAGTGTTGAGTCCTCTGCAGCCCATTGACTTTTATTTGTGTCTAAAGTCATGTCTCTAGAACTGTAAATTCTGGTTTATGTCATAGACAGATGGGGGTCACCTTAACTGTAACCCATCTGTGTCATTGTCTTTTTTTCCTACCCTTTTCTTGTACCATGTATGAATCAACCTCTTTCAAGCCTCTAGAAACCTTTCGTAATATCTTCCATACAAATAAAACCTAGAGATCCTCAATCTGCTTTTATCTCCCTTGTTATGAACTAGGGCTAACAAATAATGTCAGACCTGGAGTCCAAATTGAAAACTGGAGTCAAACGTCAGACCTGGAGGTGCAATTTATTATTTAACAAAAATTAAATTACAGCCCTCCTTGGTAGGTGTACACGGGAGTTGAAGCGACTTCCTAACCCAGCAACGTGGAGTTGCCCCTTCTCGAAAGTCTCAGTTTCTGAAGTTGGAGAGTTTGAAAGAGTTCCTTAGGGGAAGGATTCAAATATCTTCATAGGAAGAATGGGTATCTGGGTAATTATCTCCTTATTACTGTCTAACAGTTGGCAGGCCTTCCTGTGTGTGCGTGTGCGTGTGCGTGTGTGTGTTGCATTTCTTCTTCAAACAGCCCTCAAATTTCAGAAGACACCATGGCCACAGGATTTTGAGGTGGGGGGTGGGGGGGGGTGTTTTCCTTTCCCTGATCCTGAGAAAACATGTACAAATCCTTCCCCACAAAACATGCACTCCTTTCATGCCGGTCCTTTGCCTTTTGACAAACCAGCTAATTTTAAATGGCAAATTTTATTCTGTGTTCCATTAGAGCAACCTAATAATTTGTTCCCTAAAACAACTTAGAATTGGGATAAATGACATACCAATGCAGAACAATTTGAATAGATATGGGAACTTGCGGTTTCTCGTCTAATTCCTAGAGAAAGAAAGGCTATGAGTCATTTTTTCTCTGCTTGCAGTTTCAGCTACGCCTCCTGGCAGATTATTCAGTATTGCAATAACCTTTTGAGACAAGATCTTTACTAAAGTCATTTTTAACTTGGGTTTGAGCTCCCAGTTTGTTTGTTTTTTAAGTGAATTCTTAATTTCCTCCATAGGCTTCCTCTATCTCCATCTCCTGTCTACTCTAATTAAGCCAAACCACTTGAGAAGGACGGCTTATATTATTTTCTTCTTCCTCCCAACCTCTGCCTCCAGACTTCTAGCCCACTACCACTTCCCTTTCCAACTTCAGTATGAAACCCTGCCACCTCCCTGACCAACCTGATGTGCCCTTTGTCCTGTCTATGCAGCTCCTCCAGAATAGGATAACTTACGACCCCCCTGCCATTTCCCCAAAACAATCTCTTTTCAAAGATGTCCATGACTAGCCAGTCATTTGATATTTTTTGCCAAAAAAATAAAAGAACCCCTCTTCCCCCCCCCCCAAACAAACAACTTTGGGGTAAAACTTCAGGAAAAATGCAAAGTTGAAAATTCCATTTCAGTGCTTCAGAGCCGCGGATCCGTGGCTCTGTTCATCTCTACAGCTGGGCTTCCTGAGTGAACAGCTTCTCCTGATGCTTCCTCGTTTTGCTTCTTGCTAAGCCACCTTAGTGCATACTGGCAAATGTAGCTTAGTAGGGAAACCCAGTCCTTCAGAAGCATGCGGCACTATAGCTTCAGAGAGACTGGGGCAGCATTTCCAGATCAATGGTTTTCAGTTCTTGGCTATACCCTGAAAAGCTCTGGCTTCCTAGCGTTTGGGTTTGCACTTGTTTCCAGAGTTCTTCCGCACAGAGTAGACACGTCACATTGGGGAAACAAAAGATATTTTGTCAAAACCTCAATTTTCCCTAGAAAAAAGGGTTTCAACACAGGAGTTTTTATCAGTCCTCGTAACTAGCTTTCTGATATAACATGTATAAAAACCACAGAATGGGACAGCGTTCGTAAGACAGTCATGTAAGAGCGACTTACTCCTAGTGCCATACATTTTCCTCCTGGATAGCTGTTTGCTACAGAACTCTCCTGATCCTGATACATATCAAACTCCTTTTGTGCCTTAGTAAAAATGCCATTCTCCTTTTTAGTACTAGTTTTGCACAAAAGCTTTTGTAAATTGGTCCCAAGAGAGCTCGAGGAATTTAGAATGGGAATCTTAATAATCTCTTCAGTGAAATATTTTAACGTATGGTTTCTCTTTTGTAGCTGGATGAGTGCCTTATTTAGCTTGGTGAACAACATGGAGATGAATCTACCCCCAGACTCACAAGTGCAGCTTTCACTGGGTACATCTACATGTGTGTAACCCGGGTACACCCAAGGATGTGCCCTATTCTCAGTTGGATGGGATGGGTAGGAAGGAGGGGGTGCTGAGCAAGGGATGCCCGAATTTTGAGCAGGTCCCTCTTTCCTCTGTAGAGTTAGCCCAAGCCCAAAGTTCTTAACTATATACAATTTATTGAGTTATAATATACATACTCATCAAACTAAATATCATATACATATAAACAGTGAACATTAACCACTATATCATATACACAGTGAACATTAACCAGTAACCAAGGTCAAACCCTAAATAACACTATTTCCCCATCACAATAAAACAATTTCAGCAGCAACAACACAAGCCAACATCACAATACAACATTTCAATTACAAAACATAAGGCACAAACAGGAACAATATTAATTACATCATCTCCTTAATATAATCCCTGACCCATGGCAAGAGATAGTCCTCCTTCCAATGGGGGCCCTTGGGCGGTGTCCAGGAAGCACCAGGGGCCCCTCCCCTTAGGGCCCTGACTAGGCGGGGGGCTGCTCACCCAGCCCCTTCTCTGGGGTTGCCCACCCCCAATGTCTTTCCCCGGTGGGACCCAAGGGCCCAATGACTCGCGCTCTCTTAGGTCCAGGTGCAGCTCGGTGGGTCTCCTCTGCTGGGTAGCCTCTCCAGGCCTCTTCTGCACCGCTGGGCTCCTCTGCACCCTATGCCCCCTCTGGGCACCGAGGGCTCAGCTCCTCTCAGCTGCTGCACCACCGCTGCTGGGCCTCATGCTTCATAACTAATATTTCCCCGTGCCCTGACTTGGTGCTGAGGGCTCTTTTAGCACAGGCTGGGCCCTTCAGGCT
>JAGPOW010000304.1:11055724-11068452 GCA_030014935.1 Caiman crocodilus
CTGGCCATGTGTCCTTGTACCAGGTGGCTAACCCAAAAAGCCTCCACTGCTCCCTGGCTCTGCTCCCTCATGTGCTGCTTGCACACCTCCCTGCCCAGCTGCCTCCCGGGGTTACTCACAATGATGCCTCACTTGCCCTGCCATGGCTCCCAAGTCTTGGGCCCATGCACTGCCCTGAGCACCATATGGCCTGCTGGCCCTCCGGGGTTGCAGGCTTGAGCTGCCGCTTGCAGCTCCCAAAGCCAGGGCTCCACGTACTGAACTGTGCACCGTGATGGGCCTGAATGGTCTCACACCGCTGCTAGGGCCGGGTCTCCGTGCACCGTCCCTGTGTGCTGTCAACAGCCTGAGCCCTCTCGCACCGCTCCCAAGGCTGCTCCTCCAGTGGCAGCTTCAGGAGCCTTGGGCCTATTGCCTGCGGGGGGAAGAGCTCCCCAGCTTTTTTTTGGCTCCACTCTTCTTGAGTCCCTCACCACATCTGCCCTCGCGCTGGGCACGCAGCTCCTTTTATACAATCCAGGCTCCGCCCCTGACATTTCCAGACCCGACAGTTTAAAGTCTTCAATCAGGTCTGGAGGAGCTCTTCTCCCCCCTGCCCCTGGAAAGAGGTGTGACTTTATTTCTCTTCCTGCCTCCTGATTGGTGGATGGGCTCCTCCAATCAAAACAGCAGGATCTCAAGTCTGGGACTCAACCCAAACTTTGAAAGGTGAGCCTGCTACATGTGCAATAATCCAAAGCAACACTGGCTTTATTGCTTCCGGGTGCTGCGTCTTCACATGGGCCCAGGAAAGTGGCATGTTCAGCCAGGTTGGAGCAGCTCTGGTTGGCAGGAGGCCCTGGGGGGTGGGGGGTGGCAGGAGGCCTGCCAGCCTGAGGCTGCTCTGACCTGGCTCAACCTGGCTTCAAGAGGGATGTGGATAACCGGGAGAGGGTCCAGAGAAGGGCCACTCGTATGGTTAAGGGCTTGCAGGCCAAGCCCTACAGGGGGAGACTAGAGAACCTGGACCTCTTCAGCCTCCACAAGAGAAGGGTGAGAGGCGACCTTGTGGCTGCCTATAAGTTCATCATGGGGGCACAGAAGGGAATTGGTGAGGCTCTACTCACCAAGGCACCCCCAGGGGTCACAAAAAATAATGGCCACAAGCTAGCAGAGAGCAGGTTTAGACTGGACATTAGGAAGAACTTCTTCACAGTTCGAGTGGCCAAAGCCCGGAACGGGCTCCCAAGGGAGGTGGTGCTCTCCCCTACCCTGGGGGTCTTCAAGAGGAGGTTAGATAGGCATCTAGCTGGGGTCATCTGACCCCAGCACTCTTTCCTGCCTATGCAGGGGTTGGACTTGATGATCGATTGAGGTCCCTTCTGACCCTAATGTCTATGAATCTATGAAACATTCAGTGGAGGGTCTGGCTGGGGCATGACAGTGCTCCAGGACAGGGGTAGCCAGCAGGCAGCCCCACACTGAAGCACTCTCATGCCCGAGCTAGCCCCGTCAGATCTATGTGTGCGGAACCGTGCACTAAAACACACTGCCACAGGATAGTACTTGTATTTGCAAGTACTATCCTGCAGCAGAGTTAATTATTTTCCTGTGGCCTAATAGCAGTGTACATCTAGATGCTGAGACTTTACTGTGCAGCTAGTTAGGCAGCTCTGCGGTAAGCATTTCATGTAGATGTGCCCATTGAGCTTTGTTCTTTCCCTCATTCCCAGATGCTAATTAAATTCATTGAGCGCTTGCACCTCTTAGTCAGACAAGACTATCCATCAGTCACATATGATCTACTAATATTTCCATTTCCTAGCCAATCTGCCAATAGCACTATTTTGTATTTGGAGATGTTTAGGTTTGCAGTCTACGCTAAGCTGAAGTGACTACATTACTGAGTTAATGTAAATTTTGCATCATAGAGGGCTTCAGGGATAGTGGGACAACTTGAACTTATGATATCAGAAGTTGCATGGTGATATTTGGGGCTAGTATATTTGAAAACCACATCGAGTCTTTTCATGCCCCACTAGTTTTGTTTTGTTTTTTTTAATACTCCAGAAGAGCTTTAATTTGGGATTTTGTGTTGGCTCTTTATGGTTGGATGGTGGTGGCAGTGAGCTTGGCTTCCCTGGAAAATGTGGTTGAATTGGCTCACAAGCTCTAAGTGCTGGTCTGTGCAGTGGCTAGAACAAGGTATAGGGGAAAGTCTAGCTGCCATGGTATTGGGTTTGCACCTAAAAGATGGAAAGAAGTTTCTGGGAGTTACACACTAAAACTAAAGAGACACTAGCACTTTCCAGAATCAATCCCTCTTTTGGAACTGAAGTGAGGTGGTGAAAATGTTGTTGGAAAAAGGGTGTAAAAGAGAGATGGGAGAACAGCTGGGTCTTAGGGAGTAGGGAGAAAGCTTGCAAAAAAAGAGAGCCGAAAGAGGCAAGAAGAGAGCAACAGGGTTGTTAGAGAGATACAAGCATCTGGTATCACTGTCTGGCTACTCTGGAAACTGATTCTTTTTAATATTATCAATGGATGCAGTTTAAAGTAAATTTTAAAAAAAAGCCCCCAAAGGGTAAAGTACAGTCCTCCAATGATGGTAAGACTAGTGCAGGTTAGGCTGTGACTGTGTGCCTGTACTACGATAGCTCCACTTGCAGTGGTGCCAAACTGTGTCGTACACCATATAATATGACCACAGAAAGACCCTGCCATGAGACAGACATGGCAAAGAGGGCAAGAAAGTAATAATACTATCTATATATTTACAGAAAGGGAATTGTGACAGGGAGATTAAGTGACTTACCCTAGATCAAACACGATTTGAACCAGAAGGAGGACCCAGGTGACGCAGGTTCCTCCTCATCCATTGCCTTCATCAAAACCCTATCCCATAGTATTTAACACTAATAATTTTTCTTAAATTTGACTTTCTATCCCCAAATAAGCCAATCTAAATAGCAAGGGTCATTCAAGGTATTAAATATATTAATTAAAACATGAATTCTCCCATGTAATCGTGCACATTATTATGAGATATCATGCATACACGTCACTATTTTTATGGCCCGTGTTTTTCAGAAGAAGGAGTCTGAAAATGCAGTAACTCACTGAGCCAACCAGCACAACACAAAGAAAGCTCGGCAAGAAGCTGAGCACATGCTGACTGCTTGCAGCAACACACAGAGTGATGAATGATGCGGTAGGGACAGAAAAAATTCTCCTCCTGCTTCCTATTCCCACATGTCCTAACGAAATTTTACAAAATCAAGTTAGGGAAAAGTACCATTTTTCATCGTTTTATTACAGCCGCCATGACAAGAAAGGTGCTGATTTTTCTATCTGATCTCCCTAGGCATTTATCCTTGGGGATGCACATCCTCATTGCATTTGGCAAATGGGTTGCTACATTGTTTCTTGCTCTGCCTTACTTTGAGCCAATATGCCAAGAGTTGTTAATGAGAAATAGGGGCTTGAATCCTAGCAACGCATCTATTTAGTCCTTGAAAACCTTTTGAATTCTATTTCCAAACTTAAGGCTGGCTCTAGGAATGATTGCTGGCAAAGCTGCTGTAAAAAGGAAGGTGTAGCTGTGACTTTCTCCTGAGACATTTCAGTATTATTAAAGGAAGATTGCATAGATGAAAGTCCTATATTAAAAATGTATATCTACACCTTGGGATTTTCTAAATCACCTAAGTGACTTAGGAGCATAATTCTCACTCAAAGGTAATGAGATTTGTGCTCCCAGTTCTTTCAGGCACTTTTGATCATCTCACTTATTTTTTTCCTAAGGTGCTAATAGCAGCAAAAAAGATAATGAAAATGAAAGCTGGAACAGGAGACCATTGCTCTTGCAAAGCCCAAATCAAAGAAACACAAGACCCGGTTTTCACTTTTTTTCTGAACTGTGGAAGTCATCAAGGAGAAAACAGAATGAATAGTTCTGATTTGGGCTTGCATGAAACTAAACCAGGAAAAATATTTTTCTTGAGATTTTAATGCGCACTGTTTGATTTTGTATACCCTTCACCTTGGCCAACAGAAATTAGCTTGACCGTCAGCCGTTACATTTTTCTGGTGTCCGTGCAGTATCCTGTTGGGGCTTGTTGAATTAATAGGGGAAAAGTATGGAGATATCTTTAACGTACATATTTTGTGAAAGTTTAAGATCGCACATACCGTCTTCTTAGATTCGGTGTGCAATTGTTGAAGAAAAGCAAATCAGGCACTGAAATCTCTAAACCCTCTCTTTCTCTCAAGGGTTAAGTCTTCAGTGCTATTAAAAACCAGGTGAATATGTAAACATAGTATTTCAGCAGTGCTTTCCTCTAGGATAAAGTCTAACCAGCATCGTTTAGAAAGCTTCAGGGCCCATGATGTAATTTTAATGACATTTAAATTTAGCATTAATATTCTGGAACAAAGGAAATTTGCTTTCACAGAGCCCAGTAGTTCTGATCTTGTATGATGCTGGAGTTAATAAGCATTCTGCTCAGAGTGCCGTGGAAAAGGTCCAGGGAGTCAACTGTGATTGGAAGTGACAACAATTCCCAGGTCACCCTTTACACACAAAACTGTCATTAAATAAATGTTTATCTAGCTAATTAATGCTCATGGATTCTTATTATGCCTTTGCATACAAAAATATGAAAATGTTCATTTGTGCTGTCTGTCGCATCCACTGGCTGCGTCCACACATGCACGGATGTTTGGTTTGTGGCACCACAAGACTCTTTGTGGCACCATAAACACGTGTTGCATGTGAAACCGAATTTGAGATCCTAATTTGCAGTCTTAATTTGTAGCATGGGGTTAAAATTTGGTACTGGGATTTCCTGGAAGCAACCCTTCCCCCCCAATTAAAAAAACAGGAAAAAAAGAGGCACAAAGCATGCAAAAATAGCATGCGCTGGAACAACCATGGAGACACATATCCCCACACTGCACCCCAGCCAGTGCCTCAGTGCAGGGGTCTGCTGCTCCCCTGGCTCCATGTGCTGCTCCCCAGTTGGCTGGGCCATGGGGTGCCTCAAGCACAGGGGCTGCCTAATGGCTAGCACCGCACTGAAGCACTCTGTGCCCCAGCCAGAGCCCTCCCCTCTCCCGCAGCACACGGAGCCCAGCTGGAGCCTGGAGGAGCTGGGCACAGGTAGTTTGCCCACAGCAGGACAACAAAGTACATGGGCAGGGGCATGCACTGCAGCACAAAGTAGCAGCAAAAAATTGTGCCGCTTTTTGTGGCACAATTGGTCCTATTTGTGCCACTGCAAGTGCATGCCCCTGCTCATCTGGATGTGGCCACCATGTCCCAGCAATTTGGTCACTGTCTTTGGTTTAGAGCCAGCTACTGGGGAGGAGGGAGAAAAAACAACAGCTATGGGCAATTGTCCCCTAGCCATAGTATGCTCCTTCTGTTCATCTACACATGTGCTTTACTGCAGTATGCGCCGCAGCAAAGTGTCACCATCTACATGTGCATCTGTATTAGGGCACAGTAAATTAACTCCACCATGGAATAGTACTGCCCAGGACAAGGACTATCCTATGGTGGAGTAATTTATACCTCCTCAGTGCATGTGTAGGTGGTTACTGGGGCTGGCTGGGGCACGAGGGAGCTACAGACCATGGGCTGCCTGCTGTCTGGCTCCACACTGTAGCACCCTCATGCCCCAGCCAGCCCCTCCACTGCCAATGCTGCTACCCAGAGCCTAGGGTGAGCCCCCAGGTTCCCTGCCAGCCAGGGGTTGCTCTGTCTCAGCTCAAATTGCTATGGTCCCAGGCAGATGTGAAGATGCTGTGCTCAGGAAGCAGCTGACTGGCATGCATGGGCGACTGGTGCTGCCTTAGTCAGGGGGAGCACATGACCCCCAGTGAGCGACTGGGAGGGGGTCCCCTGTGCCTGATTGCACTGGCTGGGAAGTAGCCACAGCACTCCCAGAAGTGGCTGCAGTGCTCCCACTCCTCAGTCCCTGCTCACAGGGGGTCCACACCTGCCCTCCTACCTGCCCCCCTGCCCGTTGCCTGAGCGGGGATTGTGGCCTGTGGGGGAGGCCCTGGCGCTCTTAGGGGATGCACATGCACCCCCATGCACCCCCTATGCATTGCCGCTGCTGGCCTGAACTACTGTGGAGTTTATTCAAGCACACTAACTAATTCCACGTGTAGATGCACCCAATCCTATCCTATTATCCGCAGTTCTTCTTTCTGTGCGTGGGGGATTTCTGCTTATTCCCAATCAGAAGCCAACGCCTGCCTGTTTTATCTGCTGGCTCCTTTGTTGTTTTTTGAGGCAACCAGATCTGTGTCTTCTGCCCTGAAATCCAAGGGAATACAAAATCTGAGGCGAAGTTTCTCAGCAGAAGAGACCACCCTAAAAGGTCAAAACCTCCATTGTTGGGATGTGCCTCAGACTTGTATCTTAGCACTGCCACTTCAGTTCTGTCTTTCTTGTATCTGCAGTGCCTGCTCTGAAGACCTCTTCTGGCTCTCCTGACAAGGCCATGGGCAACCTCTGCTTGCTCATGACAATGCCCCATAGAGTCACAGATTGCACGGGGCTGGAAGGGACCTCACAAGAGCATCAGGTCCAGCCCTGCTGCACTAGGCATGGAAGACAGCTGGGGTGAGGTGATACCACTGAGGTGACCGTCCAGTCTCCTCGTGAAGATTTCCAGGGTAGGTGATCGCACCACCTCTGGAGAGAGCTTATTCCACAGTCTGGACACCCTGACAGCGAAGAAGTTTTTCTTAGTTTTAAGTCTAAAATGGTCTTCCAGGAGATTGTGGCCATTGCTCCTGGTTTTCTCCAAGGGTGCCCTGGTGAACAGCTGTTGCTCTGACATTGCTGGTAAATAATATCTTTGGGAGATGGTCTGAAGCACTTAGTAACCCAAGTAACAGCTTCTGAAACTGCGGAAAGAAGTGTAGTGCTGCAGGTTGGCAGACGGCATGTGCACTATCCCCACAGAGGGCACACAGTGCTACCTGCTCAATTTAGGGCAAGTGTTAGGTATATTGACCAGGAATCATGTGGCAGTGGTAGGGGTGGGGGTTACAAGTAGATTGGGTAACTGTAGGAAGGATAGATTAGCAGCATTTTTATATTTCATCTCTCTTATTTTACCATGGTATTCTGTATTTTATAGTTTATACTTTAAAGCCCTTAAGGAATGTACTCCCTGTAGAACGAAGTTACATCCTGGACCACTGTTAAAAACTGCATTGAATTTGTAATTGTAAAGTGATAAAATCTGCTATATTGGGTTGGTCCCTGAGTGAATGTGAGTATGAACGGCAAACCAAGAACCTCTGGCTGTTAATTGACAATAGCCTAGTAGGCCTGTGCAAAGCAGCTAGTATTTGCTTCCGGTTCTGATTCGGCCACTGTGGGGGACAGTGATTCGATTCGGTGATTTGAATCACTGTCCCAAAGTGATTCCCTGAATCACACAGGTCCCACCCCCTCACCCTCTCTCAATGGCTGCCCCATCTGGCCCCAGCTTCCAGCACTTGGGGGGGGGGAAAGCCCCCACTTACTGGCTGCTGCTAGGCGGGGGGGATGATCCCTGCTGCCCTGAGCAGCTATTAAAGCTAAGTGGAGTAGAGTAGGACCTAGAAGTTGTAACTAAGTGCATTAAAAGAATTAGCCAAAGAATATTAGAAATAATAAAGTTCGGTTATAATAAATCCTGGAAGCCTGCAGAAGTTCCATAGGACTCGAAAAGGAGCTCATGATATTGCATTACATAAAAATGATAACTTGCGTAAGCGTATGTTGTTTACCTAACATTCACCCTGGATAAAATAATGGAAAAGACAAAATGGGATGTAATCTGGGGTTAATTTGGTTTAATTCTCCCTAAATTGAAACAGTAGAAAAAACCCACCACTTCACTTTAGGGAGAACGTAACCGAATTAAGTGCCCGTGGTGTGTACAAGCAGGCTATAGGTCTATACAAGGAAGGAATTTTTGGCAGTATACCTGGTTATTTAAACTAGCAGGAAAAGGCATATTAATATCTTGTGGTTGGAACCCAAAGTTTTTCAAAATTAGAACAGAAATAAAGTATACACGATTAATAATGAAGGCAGCTAAGAACTGGAACAATTTATCTAGGGATATGATAGTTACTCCATTATGCAAAGTCTTTCAGTCGACAGAGGGGGGCCTAAAAGAGTCGCTAGTTCAAACAGAAGTCGTGGGTGAAGTGACTGGGTGAAGTTTTCTGGCATATGATGTACAGGAGGGCAGGCGGCAGGCAGGTGATTCATTCCGGCTGTAACATCTATGATTCTTGCAGTCTGGCTTTTTGATGCTCTGTGTACAACTTTGGGGAAGCTTCTGCTGGCCATGCAATTATTTTTGACATATTTGTGAAAATTCTTCATGTTGTTCTGGAGTTAATATGGTGCAGAACTTAATCTTTTGCTGGTTTTTGTTAAAACCATGAACTTTGTAAGGTCTTTTTATTCCTGGGAACTTTTTCATTTTCTTTATTTTTTATTGCCTTGGGGTGCTTTTTCATTTTACTCATATTTCTGTGATTTGAAGATATATAGGCATGAAACATGCTACTGAGTTGTTTCTTTAAAGATTTTTTTCTGTTTCTCCATGTTTTCATTGCAATTAGTCTCTTACACACGGCTGTTCCTGCTTCAGTTCAGGGAGGGGGGCAATAGTGCTGAACTGCATTGTTCTAAATACTTTTGTCCACGATGGCTTGCATTCTGCTAAACCCCTAATTTTTTAACGATATACAGAAGACTAAGCATGAGATTCTGAATAACCTGTTCATTTAAAATCCACTGGTCTGTGCAGGGAAACATAAAAAGCTTAAAGTCAGCAGGTCAACCAATTAAGGTGCAGGGTTCATCACTAGCATATCCATCCCATATCTATGGACATTCATGCTTGAGCACAGTAATGACAGCGCACAGGCAGAGACTTAAACAAAAGGAGAGCATCTTGGCTTCTACAGCTATTAGGAGAATAGAGAGTAAAGATACCTGAGAGACTGAGCTCATGGTCAAGGTTTTAGTTGGCATTTAGATATAGACCTGTTTTAAATTTGTTTTTGATTTAGTGTCCAAAATGAGAAGCGAAAATAATTCAGTTGGGTCACATCAGGATGGATGGCCTTTTTTTTTTCTTTTACCAAAAAATAAAACCAAAGCATTTCACTTCTATTTTAATCATTTTAAACACAAGCAAAGCAACAGCATTGAAGGGCTAAGTATTTTAGATACCCAGGAGAAGGTGGAAATGAGAATTTAGACTCTGGCATCATTTACAACACTAGGGGCTGTTTTTGCCTCTTACCTAGTAACCCGGTGCTTTAGGCACTTCCTGACAATATGGGAGCCAGGGGTGCAATTTTCTCCTTCTTCTGACAAAGTGGGCAGATACTCACTGGGTATGTTTACACATCCATTTACACTGGTTTAAATTTACTGCACAGTAATTTACTGTGCAGTAAGTGGGAATAGGCCAGCGTCTACACATGCAGGCATTAAAGCACATTAACGCTGTGCGTGGACTGACTTGGGATTACCATAGCTAGACTAAAGTTACTTCCAAGTCAGTCCACACACACAGTGTTACTGCAGTAAGGTGTCTACACGTATGCTACTGCACAGTAACTAATTGGGTATAAATTTGATACCTTCACGGTGCAGGAATCAAATTTATGCTCAAGTCAGTGGAAGTCAGTGTATTTACTGCACTGTACGGGTATGTATAGACATACACCCATGCTGTGCAGTAATTTTGGTTACTGCGCAGTAAATGTGCATGTGTAGACACACCCACTCTGTCTTGTGGACCAGAAGCAGTCTAAGCACGCTGAAAAGACACCCTGAGAAGCAGGGCAAATAAGCCCACACAGAGCTCTCTGCTACCATAGCTAGACTGATGCTGGTACCTGAGCTAGCTTGAGCATCCCTGGGATGTGTGACATGGTACACTGCAGCTCCACTCCGAGGGGATTTGACCCATTTGTCCTGTGCCATAGGGGAGTGCCCTAATCACTAAGTTTTAGGATATTCTGGAATGGGGTCTTTCTGTCTCTCCTGTGGATGCTGTTCCAGTTTGCATAAAACTCTTAAATATTCCTTGGAGCAGGTTCTGGACCCATATGTCCCACTCCACAGGTGAGTCTCCTAACAACTAGGGTAGCATCGTGTGCTCTCTCTGTCACTCGCACAATTATCATTTACGGATTTTATTCACAGTGGAATAGCTGCAACAGGAGAGACTTGCTTCAGCATAATGCATGGTCTGGTGAGTAGGATACTTTCCTGAGAGTTGGGAACCTTTTGTCCTAGCTCCTGACTTGAATCTGGGAGATAATGTACTTGAACGAAGTGTCCTACCCCCCAAGGTGGGTGCCTAATTACCAGGTTGTAGTCATTCTTTCTTTAACTCAACGGATACTCTACATTAAGACACTCACCAGGAACATAAGAAGAAAATGTCTTTGGTTGGAATTGGGCCGAGCAGTTCCTGAGCTTAAGTTTCCCACCTCCTTCTGCCTAGGTCCTTAGACCAACACAACTACAACCCAAACCCCTCCACCTCCTTCTGGATGCTCTAACCAAAAGGTGCTGACTATATTGGCAGGCCTCCTGGTTTTGGTTTTGCTTTTGCCTTTTTCTTTTCTTAACTGAAAAAGCTTTGGGTTTTGCCCTGAAGTGGAATGTTCCCAGAATCATGGAAATATGAATAGGTCAGGAAGACTATTTTGTACCCAGTTCTCGTGGTGATCTCCTAATGGCGTTTGTGTTTTATTGGAATCTGGGATACTTTATTCACATAAAGGCTAATTTGCCCTTTACGATAGCCACCTTGTTTCAAGCTCTTGTTCCCAGATAGTAATGCCTCCGCTGCAACAAATAAAAAGAACTAGATATGCCAGGACTTTCCTGTATAAGAAGCTTTGTGTGTGAAAGACTTGTTTTAAATTGATTTTTCCGATATGTGATTTTTCTGCTTTAGCTCAAATTTCGTCTGAGGGCTCTCTCTCTTTCTCTCTGGTTCTTTTGGACTGGGTTATATGAGAAAAAGGAAGTGCCAAGCCGCTTTAGCATTAGCATGAAGAAGGTTAGATTCTGCGAAAAATCCTCAAACTAGGTTCATTCAAATATAAATGATTTTCTGTTTTTATTAGTTCTGCTTAAAGGGTAGAACTAGTGACATGACAATGAAAGAAGGTAATAATGGACAAGGAGGGCTAGGTTCATGAAAATATGCACATATTAGGTTATTTCCTTATGAGCCTTTGTGAAGGGTGCCATCATCCAGCTGGAAAACATTCTTCATGCCGAGCACTGAAAGCCTTGACATAGCTCTGCATACTATATAAATCAGAAAACTGGCCCAGATGAGAGGGAAACAGTATAGTCAGTATTACTTACAATTTTATTTATTATTTGTTTGCAAGCTGTAGTCACGCTCCTTCAGTCAACTGAGTGGTACTTAAAACACCAGTCCCCTTGACCTTGATGAAACTATTCAAGTGAATATGAGTTTCCAAGATTGGGCCTGCTGTTCTGTTCCCTGCTTTTCATCGGCGTTTGGCAGACGTCTGGGCTGAGACTTCTGGGCAGCTTTTCTGTTTGTACTACAAATCTGCTTTTGCGTGGGAAGTTTTTTCACTCCTTAAAAACAGAAGGTGGACACCTTCCTCTTTCTTCCCTTCTCTCATTTGTGGGTCACACTAGCTTCCTTTCCTTCCCTTCCTCTTCCTTCTTTCCCTGCTTTTCCAGTCCTTCCTTCTGCAGGAGCTGCAATTCATCTTCCCAAGGCAACGCTGTCCAGCATGCAGCCTGTCAGGGGTTGACTTTCCACGTACAGGCTTCTGCCCAGCTGCCAGTCATCCCCATTGCTCCCGCTGTTGCTGGGGTCTCCAGACTCCCTGTGCCTCCTTCAGTTTTTACTTCCCGTTCCTGCCCCCATAGAGTACCATACCTAGAGTCCTGGTGGCCACAGGCAAATTTTTAGTATTGGGGCCCCTTTTCGCCAGAGATAATGATGATGATAATTGGACAATGGAAAACAATTATCATTTTCAGGCCCCCTTTCTGTCCGGGCTCTGGGCAGCTGCCTGGTTCACCCATGCCTGTGTCCTGCTTTGCCTCTGTGATGGGGCATCGCAGCCTGCAGGGAGTCAGCACAGCCCATGCAGCACATGGGCCTGGGAAGTCTGTAAGCCCACACATGGGTTGACACATTTGCAGATGACACAAAGCTGTGGGGAGAAGTGGACGTGCCGGAGGGCAGGGAACAGCTGCAAGCAGACCTGGATAGGTTGGACAAGTGGGCACAAAACAACAGATTGCAATTCAACAAGGAGAAATGCAAAGTGCTGCACCTAGGGAGGAAAAATGTCCAGCACACCTACTGCCTAGAAAATGATCTACTGGGTGACACGGAAGTGGAAAGGGATCTTGGAGTCCTAGTGGACTCCAAGATGAACGTGAGTCGGCAGCGTGACGAAGCCATCAGAAAAGCCAATGGCACTTTATCGTGCATCAGCAGATGCATGATGAGCAGATCCAAGGAGGTGATACTTCCCCTCTGTCAGGCACTGGTCAGGCTGCAGTTGGAGTACTGTGTGCAATTCTGGGTGCCGCACTTCAAGAAGGATGCGGATAACCTGGAGAGGGTCCAGAGAAGGGCCACTCGTATGGTTAAGGGCTTGCAGGCCAAGCCCTATGAGGAGAGACTAGAGAACCTGGACCT
>JAGPOW010000304.1:11079446-11092344 GCA_030014935.1 Caiman crocodilus
TGTTTTTCACAGACTATTTTTTTTTTTAAAAAAGTTTCTCGCAGAGATGTTTTAGATTTTTATCTAGGTTACATAGTTGCGACTCTCTCTCTCTCTCTCTCTCTCTCTCACACACACACACACACACACACACACACACACACACACACTCAAGATTTGAGAATTCAGCCTCATTTTTAATTTGGGCCAAAACCAAAAAAAAAAAAAAAAGATGAAATTTTTTCAAGACAGAATTTTAAAATAATGTTTTAAGTCAGCCAAAGGATCCCATTCCAATCGGATCAAAGCATTTAATTTGATTTTTACTTTAAGAAAATAAATAAAAAATAAAATTTTTAAAATAAAGTGTTATTTTGAAACAAGTAATTGAAATCACCTGTTAAAAGGAAGTTGCAATGGAGTCATTTGACACTTTTGAAATGCTTCATTGACATTTCTTTAAACTTAGTCATTTTCCTCTAGGAAATTTTTGATTTTGGTTAACAGTGCTTTCTAACTGAAAAACATTCAGTTGAAAAACATCAATTATCACTACTGAGCTCCTTTAGTCTAGATTTTAACACAAAATATCTGGAATACAATTCACTCCTGTAGCTCTTTGTGGCAGAGCGCATTTGGTGCTTGCCACTTTAAGGACTGAGACCAGGCAGCAGGGCAGCTGGCAGGTGTGGGCCAGCCCTGATGAGGTGGTCACATGACTACAAGAGGGCCAAGTGATTGGAGGAGAGTGCTGAGCATCCTGCATTTTAGCTCAGACCCTCAGGGCTGAGCCAGCAGTTGCTGCAAGCAGCCAGGGAAAGAACACCACCCAGATGGAGCTGCTTGGAGTATCTAGGAGGTAAGGACAGGAGCTATGGGAATGGCAGGAGGCTCCTGATCCTGGGGCATGACTTCAGATTATGCCGTACTGGGGAACGATGATCTGATGGGACTACCTGTGGCGGGGTAGTTCCCCAGAAATGCCAGGCCAAGTGCCTCCCCAGTTAAAGGTGGGTAGAGGTGCCTTATAACCCCAGTTTCCAATACCCAGTGGGTAATTTAGAGCTGGGACAGGCAGTGGGTCCAGGTACATTTGTGGACACCTGAGCCCGTGGGGTGTAAGACCCCGAGCCCCAGGGAGGGTGCAGATAGGGGCCATAGTGAGGAGTCAGAAGTGTGTAGAGGCCCTCACAGAGTACAGTGCATAGTGGTTCCTGAAGGGCTGTGGATGAGGGGTGTAAAATAGGGTTGCATGGGCAGCCTGAAAGACTGCACATTGGCCAACCCCCACATGAGTGACATGAGTGAGTTGCCCAGACAGGGGCTAGTGGCTGGGCTCAGCCCAGTGTGCATCTTAAGACCAGCAGCCTCAGGGTCTGTTTGAGGGAGGCCTGAAGGGCTGTGTGTGGGCTGGCCAGAGAGTGAGTAGGAAATCCTGAAAGGCCATGTAGAGTAGGACCCAAGGGGGACCAAAAGGGGCTTCACAGACCAGGGTGGGTTGAGAGTGGCCCTGTGAGAGGGGGCAGTATGAATGAGACCCTGTGAAGGGCAGAGTGCGAGAGCAGAATGCTAGAGGCCCAGCAAGGGGCACAGTTTAGCCTGGGTTCAGGTTGGAGCTGTTGCCAACTTGTGATGCCATCTGTGAGGCATGGGACAGGGTAAAGGGAAGGTCAGAGCCATGTGTAACACCCCAGGTATTAGCACATAAAATGGGTAGCCTCCTGCATTTTATATCAAGTATATTACAACAAGTCGTGGCAGACGAGACAGGGCAGACTGTCCCAGACAGGTGGGCAGGCCAACATTAGACTGCCCTTGTGATGGCTCCTGTCACCCTCTTCTCTGACCCTTTTACCTGTATTTTAACAGCTTCTTTAAAGCATAGACATATTTCATTAGTGGACTCAGTAATGTCTTGTATAGAAATGACCCTCCACCCTACTCTACAATATTTTTCTATAAACATTTCCAGAATTTTTTTATTAGTTCTTACTTAAGTTCTTTCTCACAGTTCCAATTATTTAAAATTTTTATTCCTATTATTTTTGCTATCCAAATATTGTCCAAATTCTTATTGCCCACTATTAGAAGCCATTGCTTGCAAGATAATTGCACCACCTTAATGCAAATTCTCTGTACATGGCTGAACTTTATTAACTCTATCATGGAATGCTATTATCTTTCCTTTTACTGAATGTAACTATTTCCACTATTTGCTCTACAAAATACAGGAAAATCTACACTCTTTGTAATAATTATAGTATAGTGGCCTTATTGAAGGATACTATATGAGCCAATAAACCACTTCCTAACTACTTGTTGCCTTCAGTCTTGCCGAGTTATCTGCTCAAGAGTCGAATTATTACTTCATAAACCATCCCCCTGGTATTCTCATTCCTTTTACAAATCGTCCCCATCTTGCATTTCCTTTATCACTGCATATTTTTCACAAGTGATTTTCTCGTGTATGTTTATGCTTGGGATCGGCCAGAGGCTCAGGTGGTATAAATTGCTGTAATTACAATGAGATAGTAGCAGCACACCTATCTCCAGTGGTTAAGAGTCTGACCCTAGACTGGTTTTGTTGTTGTTGTTGTTGTTGTTTTCCTTCTGAAATTAGCACATTTTCTTATTTGTTTTTTTCCAAGTATCTTGCTTTCCCAGTGGTTCTATTCTGAAGAAAGATAGAGACTTCATTAGTTTTTAACCCATTAGTTTTCATGAGTTTCTTACCCATTTTAAGCCTTTAAGAGACTGGAAAATACTATCTGTCAGACTGCAACCACTTAAAGGACCATCTGTTGCTCCTGCATCACACGTATGGACGTGTATTGGAGTAGATTACATCCCTAAGAATGAGCTCCCTAATAGTTAGGTGAGGAAGGCAGGATGAGGAAATCTTTGTGGCAGTGGGGTCTATCGCCTGCCCATACTCCATCGCCATCAGCCTTCTGTGCACTGTCTCAGACGTGACACCTCCAGAAATCAAGTTTCATGCTGTATGGGTAAGATGACCATATGGAACAATATGAAATGTGGGACACTAACCTCCTCCCGGTCCCTTTGCTGCAGGCTGCAGTCAATGATCTGTTAATGACCTACTGTTCTTTATTTCACAGGTGACTGTTAACTATTAAAATTAGTCATTTACCAGTTAAGTAATTAACTAACTACTTAAAAATTAGTGTGAATGGCCATGCCACTAACCAAGCTAACCTATTTTAGGGCAATTTTCCTGTCTTCTACAGCTTCCTGTTACACAGCTCCTGCTACTCTGCCTCTGTGCCCTGCAGCCTGTGCCCAGGATGCTCATTGTAATTTTCACTGGCTGCTTGAGACTGATTTCCGAAATCTGGGACTGTCCCGGCCAAACCATAATGTATGGTCACCCTATGTATGGGCATGTAAACCAAGTATCTCTCTCCCCTAGCTTCACTCAACTTTTTTGTAGGATGACTACATTGCTTCTGCTCTCAGAGAATCCCCCGCTGCTGCATTCCCCTGATAAATGAATATTGCAGTGGCATCCACTGTAGAGAAAACTTGGGTTTCCTTTCATTTTAATGAGTCATACACATTTTTATTATTTCGAAACACTATGACCCCAATTATCCAATCAGAATTGAGGCCCAACATTCAAGGCACTATAGAATCATATATGGACCATGACTCCTCCCTTCCTCTCCCTCCCAGGAACTTGCCATGTAAAACTTGACTATATTCTTTGAATAAACCATTGGCATCTTCTTCTTGGCAATCGCTTTACTTTTCCTTTTAAATTGGGTTTGGGTCATTTCCCCTTACACAAACTTTTCTAGCTCAAGGTAGTAGCTCACTGGCAGCTAGAGGTCTAATTGGAGGTAAAAGAGCCCAACATACAACTAGTGTCAGTGAGAAGAGAGTCAGAGCCAAAATCTTGCCTGCTTACAACACACTCATTTTTGCAATTTTATTCCTCTTTTGAATTCCTTCTATTTGTAAGTAGCTGTTAACTAGCCAGTAACTAGCTATTAACTATTTTTATCTGTAGCTAGCTATTAACTATTATTAATTGCAATCATCTCCCAGCCTCCTCTCCACAATCATGGAGCTGGGGCTGGGAGAGAAGTATTTCTCAGCCCCTGCTTCACTATTGTGATTGCAAAGCAGGGCCTGGGAGCTTCCTGCTGCTGGGGCAGGGGGACATTGTCTCTGCCTGGGCTCCAGTGGCAGAACCCATCCTGGCAGCAGGCAGCTTCTGGGGGTAGCAATCTCCCAGCCCCTGCCAGGAGACAGTTATCTCCTGGCCCCATGCTCCTTGCCAGCCTCTGGGCTAGCACCGAGGGGAAGCCTAGAGCTCCCCCTGGCCATTGCAGGGGGCCCGTGCAGGGCCACCAGGGCCAGGAGCAGACTGCTGTCATGAGCAGCAAATCTGCTCCTGCTTCTCCACATGTGTAGATGCCTACCCAGGATGGGCTTATTCTAGAGTAAGTTACTCTAGAGTAAGCCCGCCCTGGAGCATTTCCATGGGCAGACGTACCCATGGGGTCAATCTTTCTGGTTCAATGAACATTTCATTATTTAAATAAAGGGGAAGAGCTTTAACGGCAGAAACTAAGACAGACTCAGGTCAGAAGATCCATTAGCTTGGTTGTCAGGATGTTTGCTCGGGCTATGGGAGGGGTGTCGTATGGCAGCAGTGGAATGAGCAGCAGCGGCACTGGAGTTACCACTGGAATGACCTGGTATATGATATATCTACGGGGGGGTGGGGGGGGTGGCTACTGAAGATGAAGGGAAGGCTGTATTGTTCCTAAAATAGATTATGAAAAATTCAGAAAGCGATGTCAGCAAAAGCATTTCAGTGTTACAAAATTTTCCATGAGGCAGCAGTGAGTCTTTGACCTCAACTTGAAACACATTATTTTTCTTTTTCCTATGTATTTTAGTCACAGACTGACAGTGTATGTTCATTTCAGCATCATCTGTGCCATAACAATAAGGTAGGAGCTCTTGTGTGACAGTGCCAGATCAATCGCACCTTGAAACCGCAAGTAATTGCATATATTCCTTCTTCCTTGATGGCCTAAAACTGACATTTTGGGTTCATTTCACTGCAGTTTCCCACATAAGGTGCAAGGTAGAAGAAGATACTTAAAATTAAACTTTTTTTCATATTACATTTTTCTAAAACAACCTGTTTCTAAAAAAAAATGAACAAAATGAATATGTCCATTGCTCAAAAGGTCTGTAAAAATTTAAGCTCCCTCAAACTAGAAGCAACTCCTTGCAAAATACTATACTGATGCCATACTGTGGTCATGGTTTTAATTAGTCAAGTCAGAAAATGTAAAGTTAAGATCTCCCCAGTGGGCATAACTTCTTTCCCATACACACATACCTTATAACCAGAACTTTCCTTACACTAGCACGAGTTAAATGCAACAATAGAAAATGCTACCTATACATGTAGTTCAGTAGTGCGATTAATAGGAGGACTTCAGTGTTCAGGCTGCAGAGGACGTGTGAATCTGTTATCTACCCAGTTAAGGGATGTTAGTACAAGCTGTAGCAGTTCATACTTTTAACTCTGAAGGTCCCCAGTTCAGTCTAAAATGATAGCCATGATGATAGCCATGACGTGCCTTTATGTTAACATTATAAATTACACTACCTTTCCATTACATTGTATCCACTGGCTGGAAATTGAAGCTAGACAAGTTCAGATTAGAGCTAAATTGCATTTTTTTCCACAATGATGGTAATTAATCATTGGAACAACTCACTAAGAGTTGTGGCAGATTTTCTACCAGTAGCAGTTCTTAAATCAAGATTGGATGCTTTTAAAAAAGATACGGTCTAGTTTAAATGGAAATGAATCCCGGAAAGTCTTATGGCCTGTGTTATACTGGAGGTCAGACTAGATAATTACAATGATCATAATTACAATGATCTCTTCTGACCTTATAATTTATAAATCTGTTATGTACCAAGCAATAACACCACATTCCCAGAGAAGCTGATGACCAAACTCATGATGGGATCCTTATGCTATTCTGCATTGCAGTGAATGATGATTCGATGCCAGAATGAATGCAATGTGGAACTCCAGAGTGGCACCATTGGGAAGGGAGAAGTAGGGAAAACCAACTCTGATGGCATCCTTTTCCTGGGCAAATAGGCACAGAATGGTCTTGTCATTACAAACATCATCTTCAGACAGTGTACCTAGAGACAACCCTTGCTCTAATCAATGGCACCTCTTTGATTATGTTATTGTTAGAGCCTGTGATCCAATGTGTGTCCATATCACATGATCCATGTGAGGAACCGGTGACTGCTGGACAGATCATTGCCACCTTACATCCATTATGAACATCCAGCTTGCTCCAAATCACCCAAAACAACCAGAAGCAATGTGAAGATTTTACAGTATCAAATCTCTCCAAGACCCAAAAGTCTGTAAAGATCTGTAACAGTGTCTTCAGGAAAAGCTCTCTGCCCTGCCCACAAATGGGGGCTACATTGAGGGACTCTCATAGGAGTTTAAAACTGTTGCTCATATGGCTTGTGCTGAATCCATTGGCTATACCACCCATTAACACCAAGACTAACTCAATAAGAGTGTCATTGAGATCTGAGCCCTCCTCAACCAGAAGAGAAGGGTTCATTCTGCTTGGCAAGTTGACAACTCATTTCAGCAAAAGAAAGAGACATATCAGTTTCTGAAAGTCCAAGTTCAAAAGAGGATCCAGGAAATCAAAACCCGGTGTGGCAAGATAAAGTCAAGGAGCTTCAGCTCTATGCTGACAAACATGACATGCATAGTTTCTTCCAAGCTACAAAAACCATGTAAGGTACAACCTCCCAATTTCCTACTTTCTTTCCATGACAGAATAGTTCAGTGCTCCTCAAAGACAATGAATCTATCCAAGCTAGGTGGAAAGAAAACTTGGAGGCTTTGTGATGGATGCCACCATTGAGTCTGTCCCCTAACACTGCAAGAGGGATCCCTTGTTAACCTTCCTATTCTAGAAATCTGGCATGCCATCAAGTAAATCAAGACCAACAAGGCTATTAGAGCAGATGCTATACCGCTGAAATCTTCAAAGCTGGTAACGAGAAACTGATGGTGAAATTTCACAAATTTTACAAATTTATTCCTTGAATTCAAAACAATGAAGCAAACCCTAGGGACCTGAGGAACACCAACATCATGAATATCTTCAAGAAAGGAGATAAGTTTGTGTACGGGAACTATCGAGGTATCACACTACTTTCCACAGCACAGAAAGTCTTCACCTGCATCCTTCTGAACCATCTTCTACCTCTTGCTAAGAATGTCCTGCCAGAATCCAAATGTGGCTTCAGACCATCACGTGAGCAATTGACATGATCTTTGTTGTCCTCCAAGTCAAAGAAAAGTGTCAGGAACAACATCAGAACCTGTGTATGGCTTTCATTGACTTCTCTAAGGCCTTTGACTACCTCAGTCATGAAGCCATGTGAAAAGTACTGGCCAGATTTGGATGCCCTGGAAAATACATCAAGGTCCTAAGATTTCTCTATGGCCAGATGACGATGTGTCATAGCAGGGTACTCCCTGCTGACCCTTATTGGGTCACGAGACCCCCAGTGGCAATCTCATCTCCCCACCCCCAAGGATGGGATGAAACTGAAGACACTCCCTCCAGGAGCAAAAATTCACCTGAATAAACACCAGTGGCACAGTCTGGGGAATTTCCAGCATCACAGCCATCATGATTTCTTAGCTTGTGCTGGATCTGGATTGGCTGGTGTGTGGCTGAACACATCATAAAGACATGCCCCACGCTGGCTGGGGGAAGAGGGGCAGCGGCAAAGGAGCATGGCTGCAGGAGAGGCAACCCTGACTGGAGCCTGCCCTACCAGGGGCAAAAGAGGAAGAGTGACATTTGCTCTTCTGACTTGAGGCTCACAGGAGCCTTGCTATTGTGGGACCAGCCACATAGCACCTAGGAATTATTGGCATAGAGCGGAGGTGCCAAGAGATGACAGGTGCTTTACTAGGTGAGTCAAGGCAATGAACTGTAAGTCTGTTCCATTGGGTGTGGGCCCTGAGAGGTGCATCAGCATGGGGATAGAGTGACACCTAACAGGGAAAAGTAAGAATTGAAGGAACTACCCTGGTGGGCATAACTGTGAAAGCCTGGTGAACTATATCAAAGTGGGTTACTGATTTTTTCAGGAAAAAGTAGACCAATTGTGAAGAGGGGGCCATCTCACCACTCAATGGCACTCTATATGATTAGACTATGAGACCAGGTTGGTATAAGGAAGGGGTGTAAGGGGAGGCAGAGCCCCAAGGAGCAATGTGGCATTTACAAGGACAGGTGGGCACCATTAAAGATTCTCCTTTCTTACTTCAAGGTCAAGTCATGGTGGGTGAGACAGAGGGTGTGCCCTGTTAACATGAGCGAGTCAGGTCAAGCTATCAGACCCTAAGAGCTGGCACTTGGAAGATTGGACCCTTAAACCTCAGCAGCACACCCAGATGAGGCATGGCTGCCTACACTATGGCTATTTTTTGTAGCAGATCACCGACAGATCAATTTGTCATCTGAACTGGAGTCAATCAAGGATGTGTCATCACTCCAATTGTGTTCCTTATTTTTTTGACTGTCATCCTGGTTCTCATGAAGGACCTTCTCCCTTCTAGAGCAGGCTTTGAATACTGAACAGCTGGAGGGCTCTTCAATCTGGAATGTTTTCACTTGAAGACTAAAGTGCTCAAAACAACCATCTTTAACCTTCAATATGCTGATGACTGCACCATCCTCACACATACTGAAGAAGAACTCCTGTTTGAAGAAGCCTAATGAACTTTGGATCTCTCGCTCAACATCAAGAAGACTGACATGCACTATCAGTCGTCCCAGGCCATGAATGTGCCCCCCTCCCCCCTCCTCTAAATATCATTGAGGGAAAGATTCTGGAGGTAGTTGAGCACTTTCCTTACCTCAGTAGCTGCCTTTCTCAGAAAATGAGCATCGATAAGGAGATCCAGTAGAGGATCCAGTGCACAAGCATCTCCTTCAGGAAATTGCTTTATCGTGTTATCTTTTTAGTCACAATCTCTGGAAAGACATCAAGATCCAGGTGTATGATGCAGTCATCATCCCCACTTTCCTCTATGGATGTGAAATGTGGGTAGTTTACTGTTGTCATCTCAAGAAGCTCGAGACGTATCACTAGCGATGCCCCCAGAAAATCCTCCACATCAAAAGGGAAGATCACTGCACATATCTCAGCATCTTTGCTGAAGCCAGTGTTACCAGCATTGAGTCGGTGAGCCTCAAACACCAGCTTTGTTGGACTGGGTATTTTGTGCAGATGCTCAACTCTCAACTTCCAAAACAAGTGCTCTCCTCCTGGCTTAGATGCAGCCTGAGATCTTGCAGTGGCCCAAAGAAATGTGACAGGGACACATCAAAGGATATATCAAGGCATACATCAAGAAAATGGACAACAACATCAAAGTCTGGGAGAAGCTGGCTGCTAACTGACTCCAATGGCACTGCAACCTCAGTCAAGTGGCAGCCCCCTTTGAGGTAAAGCATCTTGCCCTAGAAGCAGAGAAGAGAGAACAGAGAAAGGAAAAGGAGAGAAATCCATGGCCTACTCTCCCCCATGGAAAGACCTGCAACCTCTGTGGACGGGTCAGTGGCTCAAGGATTCTTAAGTGACCTCAAGACCCATCAATGAGCTGTGGTAGCTAACATTTTTTAATTCAGGGATTGCTGACAATGGTGCAGTCTCTGAAGGGAGACAAGCAGGGGATGGAGCATTGTGGACAGATACACTCTACTTACATACTCTTCCCCTTAGTATCTGCTCTCTGCCACTGTGAGAGACCAGGCTCTGGACTAGATGTACCCGTGGGATGACCCAGTTCTTCTGTTGAAGGCAGAAGTGTTAAGGGGCATCTCTGTTAAGCTATTTCATTCCCTCCAGCTCTTCCCTTCTAATTTAAGCACAGCTCTTGCTCCATAAAGCCATCATTCAATTAGCAGGGAAGAGCTTTCACTGAACTCCCCAGAGATACAATGTGCCCCCTCCCCTCAACTTCTTTGAGGTGGCTGAGTATGGGACAGGGCACAAATAGGTCTTACCCATCAGCAGAACAGTTGGAGCAGAGACAGTAAAGAAAAGAAAACGGAGGTCCATGCACTAGCCTTTTTGTGTCTTTCTCCCTGTCAAAAATATTCCATCCGCCCTTTCCTGCTTGCATCCATTAGAATAGGGTTTAGTAAGTAGACAGACACTGACATCTCTTTGAGGAGCCTAAAGGTAGGCGGGACAATTTTATTCCTTGTCCAGGCCTTAAGCTCTTGATGTGATTAGCCACAAAGAATTCAGAATCAAAAGGTTATATAGATAGTGTTAATCATTTGAATCTGTTTTGCGTGTGCCCTTGATACTGTAAAAGCAAACCACTCTGTTCTGCCAGGCATTAAAATGCTAAATGTGCAAGGGTCATTAAATCCAGCAGCAATGTTTAATCAGGAACCATATGGGAACAGCACAAAGTCCCTCCGTTATCATGCATGATTAATTTTTTAATAAAAATAGTCAAGATGGCAGCCTGAAGAATGCATCGTGCTTGTGTACGGCTATGCAGTGGACCTTGATAATTCACAGTCGGTATTTGCAATGTTGGCATCTGCATGAGCAACCTAGAGAAAACAACAGCTCATCATTACTTTAAGTATTTTCCTCCGTTAGCTGGGGAGAGAAGTGGAAGCTTTGATGCAATCCAGAGCAGGGCTAAGGGGAAGCTGCAGGATTTGTCACTTGCATAATCCAAGATAATAATGTTTGTAATGGGTTTTCTTTATTGCCTTCAGGTTTCCTCTATAGGAGCTGTATTGCTCGGTAGCTGATGTTGCACATGTTCCTCCACCTCCTGATGAGGAGCAGGTGCTGGGAGATGCTTATTGATCGTGATGGCAGGTCTAGCTTGTTAACGCTATCCTGACTGTTAAGGTGGTTGCAGCGGCCTCTAAGGGCAGAGTCTAGAGCTGAGATCGGGCAAGGGAGGCATAATAATCGAGCCCAGGGAAAAGGCTGCAGTTGAAGTCATTTGTTTCTTTGCTAACAACTGTGTAAAGCTGGACCCAGGGGAGGGGACAGCCATGGAGTGATAAAACCTAACTAAAGCCTGTCCAGCTGCAATCTTGGGGATGTATGTCATTAAGCATGTTCCTCTGTGCTACCCTGCACTGATCTGGGTTTGCACTGAACTTCATCGCCTACTGCTCTGTTGCCCTGCTCTGCCTTTGCAGTGTAATTCCGTGCAGTGCTTGTAGGCTGAGCTCCTTGAGCCAGAATGAGCCGTGGATCAGGCAGTGGTCTCTTCCTGGGCACCATCCTGCGCACATATGGTGCTGCACAGACTACAGTCCTTCTTGTATTGTACCTCCACCACCTAACGTAGTGACTTCCTCCTCCTGTCAAGCTTCTGTAGCTGGCAAATGCAGCATAGGGACCGCACAAATCATCTCAAGGTTTCCATGAGTTTAAAGACTGGGTTCTTTAAAGAGGAAAGGAGCACCTGGAGCAAAGCAAAAAGAAAACAAGTGAAACTATTGGGCAAAAGAAAGATGGGGCAAGACCAGAAGAGAAACTAGATCCCATTGTAGGACTGAGGTAGAAGAGGTAGGTAAGGTCAAGCTTATGGAAACATTTACAAGTGTGTAGAAGCCTGAATATAACGCCTATGAAGGTGCGGAAGTTCTGTGAGGAAGGAGACTTGAAATGCAAAAGGCAGATACATTTTTCATGAGTGGTGCATGCATTCTCCCCCCACGGGCCACACGAGTCCCTAATCAGACATTAGTCACAGTTTTTGCCTGTCTATTAGCGTGACTCTCTCTGGAGACTTAAGTGAATATTGGATGCTTCCTTGGGACCAATTTGGATTGCTTTAGAGTTGAGGTGGGAGTTAGCCACAAAAGCGTGTGCTCTGGTCACGTCTACCCCAGCATGCACACTGAAGGGTAACTGCATAGTGTCCATTCACCAACCTCATCACCAGAAGCAAACTTCCTGTGACCTAAACCACAATGAATGGATCCCATATTGGGACAAGAAATGTAAAACCTGTCAACACATCACTACTCCCACAATAACTACACCCCTCAACAGAACCATCTCCATTCCTGAATCTTACACCTGCACCTCCAGAAATGGAATATATCTCATCCAGTGCACTGAATGCCCTGATGGAAAATATGTAGGAAAAACCACACAACAACTACATATCAGAATGAACTCACACCGAAAATCTATCAAAGACAAAAATCCCCAATTACCTCTGGGTGCACACTTCTCACAAGACAACTGCTCTCCAATCTCTCAGTTCTAATCCTCAAAGGGAATTTACAAAACACCTTTCATAGACAAGCCTATGAACTTCGCTTCATAAATCTACTGGATACAAAAAATCACGAACTAAATATAGATATTGGATTTATGGCACATTATAATGTGCCTGCCATCCAATACCCCCAGGTAACCTGTCTGCATTTTACCAGCTACATTTTATCACCAGGCTAACATTCCCGCCTTCCCCCCCTCAGCTACCTGTCTCACACCTATTGTCTCCCATTCCTGCTGATCCTCACTGCCACGCATTTGCATTTTCTCAGACCTGTATTTGCATGTTGTCTTTTATTCCATCCAGGAGAGCACTAAACACCAGCAGACTCCCCTTATGCTTGAAGAGAGGTGTTTGTGCCTAAATGCTTGCAAAGAACATTGTTCCAACTATTTAGCTGGTCTAATAAAATACACTCATTTGCCCAAAGAACCTTGTCTGCCTAGGGTCCCCCCCACACTTATGATAAGGGCCCTGAATTCTTTTCTGTGCCACTTGGACATCAAAGATTTAAGGAATTAA
>JAGPOW010000304.1:11099541-11112709 GCA_030014935.1 Caiman crocodilus
GTAGACACAACGGCAAGAACAACAGTGAATACAATGCTCAGCTCTCACTTTTCATCTGTAGATCTCCAAATGCTATACTAAGTAGGTACCATTGTTGCCATTTTACAGATGATGGAACTGCCTACACAGAAAGAACATGACTTGCCCAAGTTAACCCGGCAGGCCAGCCGCAAAACAGGGAATAAAGACCTGAGGTTGATCCATTTCCACCTACTGGGCATCCAAGGGCTTGTCTACACAGCTGTAATGGTAAGCCCGAGCACCAAGGGGCCTCAGCACGCCCTGCCTATGGCACCCCCCAAACACAGATGTGCACTGGTAAAGCTGTTCCAGGGTTGTGCTTCTCAGCTTACCCCTACACTCAGTCTCTGGCATGCCTGAGAGATGTCTGATGAGGATGAGACTAGAGCGGCCTCACTAGTATACTGCCCAGTTTGGAGCGTACCGCTGGCAGGTTGTGTTTGAGCCCCTCCATGCTAGGACTAGGACCATGAGGTAGACAAACCCAAAGTGGTACTTAGCCATCTAAGCATCCAAGTGTGCGTGTCCAGTCTAGGCTACACTTCCAAGCTCACTCCCTGAGGGTTGCAGGTGAGCTACAAGGGCCAGCAGGGGAGGATCCCTGAGAGGCAGCGGGGAAGCCGCAGGGGCAGGAGCCTTGTGTGGGGGAAGACTACCTTTTAGTCCTCTAGGTCCCTGTTTGCCAGGGACAAGTTGTGCAGGTTCAGGACAGTCAGAAGTTTCTAGCCTCCACGTGTGACAGGTCTAAATTTGAGCTAACACTACCACTGATGACCAACAAGTAGCAATTCTTAAGATGAAATCCCATAGAGCGATGAATAGGACGAAGAGTCACCATGCTGCATCAGCAGCTTTTTAGGGATTCTGGTGTGGACTGGATTGCATTTAGAAATGTACATGAAACAGCACTTTCCTAGGTGCTATTCTAGCCTAGGAAATAGCACAAACACCTACTAGGTGGAGTAGATTCAACCCCAGATCTCCCGAGCCCCACCTAATATCTATTAGGTGATACTGCCTTCTTTTTTGCCTTGCATCGTGGAAATTCTGTAAACTCAGGTTTCCTGTGGTAAGTTTCTACAGTGTTTTAAACTTTGCAAGCTTATTGCAACATCTATAGCATAGCACAACCTGAGACAAAGACAATAGTAAGGAAATAGCATTATAAAAACCTTCTATAACTTTTGGATTCTACTTTGATCTTAGCTGTGACTGTATATGTATGACAAAAATGCCAGTTTCAGAGGATTTGCTCCAGATTTATGATGCCGTTGCTAAAATTAGAACCTGGCCCATCATACTACCCTCTTACTGTTTCTGTATTGTTTGGTTTTGCAAATTTGGGAGAATCGTGACTCAGAAACAGCACAGATTTATGCTACTCTCTCTGTAGCGGTTTTCATTTTACTAGAAGAGCAGTAGTTTCAACGGGGTACTAGGGGCGTGTAGAGAATTATCAGCACAGCTCAAAAATAGCACATAACATTTTTGGTACAGAAAGGTCCTTCGAGTCACAACCTGAACCTTGGCACTGCATGGCTAGATCAGTCCATGAACTGGACCGTGCCCTGATGAAGAGAATAACATTGGCGGCTAATTCCCCAGTGCATCGTTCCATTTTTATTAACAGTTGCTTTCTGTCTGAACCAGCTCTCCGAAGCATGGTTCTTTCGACATTTTAATCTACTTCAAAATCATGAGGACGTGGAAAAGTGGCAGAAGCGACTTCTTAACAATAGCTCTTACACACGTATCAGAGGATAATCCCAGTTTCAAAAATTGCCAGGCTAATCAGTACATCCACAAAGTCAGTCAGTCAGCGTGTGCATGTGCATAATTGCTGAGCCAGGCAATGGCGTCCTCAGTTGCCATGCGCAATTCCTGCAGTTCACTGCTGAACTTAGTCAGTCGTGGACAATATCTTCATCAGTGACTTGGACGAGGGTGTGTTGAGCACCCTCTCCAAGTTCGCAGATGATACCAAATTATGGGGCAAAGTTAATACACCAGAGAGCAGGGAACAGTTACAGGCCAACCTGGACAATTTAGATCAATGGGCAGAATGTAATAGGATGCAATTCAACAAAGATAACTGTAAGGTACTCCCCCTAGGAAGGAGGAATCCCCAGCACACCTATAGGTTGGGGGATGTCCTCCTCAGCAGCTCAGAGGCTGCAAGATCTTGGAGTCATAGTTGACTCCAAGATGAACATGAGCCGGCAGTGCAACGAGGCCATCAACAAAGCTAATCACACCTTGTCATGTATCAGCAGATCCATAACCAACAGATCAAGGGAGGTGATGTTCCTCCTCTATGCGGCACTAGTCAGGCCGCAGCTGGAGTACCACGTCCAGTTTTGGGTGCCGCACTTCAAGAGGGACACGGAGGATCTGGAAAGGGTTCAGATCAAGGCCACCTGCATGATTAGTGGTCTCTGTGAAAGACCCTACAAGGGGCAGTTGAGAGAGCTGGATTTCTTCAGCCTATACAAAAGATGCCTGAGGGGTGAGCTTGTGGCTGCCTATAAATTGATCAGGGGAGGACAGCAGGGAATTTGGGATGCGCTGTTTACCAGACTGCCTCCAGGAGTAACTAGGAATAATGGGTGCAAACTAGTGGAGAGTAGATTTAGGTTAGACGTTAGGAAGAAATGTTTTACTATAAGGGTGGCCAGAGTCTGGAGTGGGCGTCCAAGAGAGGTGGTGCTGTCACCTAACTTGGAGGTTTTCAAGAGGAGGCTAGATAGGCACCTGGCTGGGGTTGTCTGACCTCGGTCCTCTTTCCTGCCAGGGGCAGGGGGTCGGACATGGTGATCCATTGGGTCCCTTCTGACTCTATAATCTATGAATCTATAAATATGTGACATGGTATGTGTTTTGCCACAGCTACAGTCTGGGTTTTCCCAATGGTGGACGTTGGCTGCACACAGACCTTGCACTATTCAGCAAGGCCCACTGATGGCACAGCAGGTTGAAGCCAGGTGGGCAGACTGTAGGATATATAGTAAGGAACTCATCTGGTGGTGATGTCTGCCTCCATTCCTTATACCCCCAAAGAAGGGCTAAGATAAAAATCTTGTTTCCATGACAATATTTTGACAGTGCATCACACTGTATTAGATCGAGTTCTGAGCACATTATAGGCATCAAGTTAAGTTATGTCAGGAGATGAACCAAAACCCTTTAAAGAAATGGGGAAAGACCAAGTCTTATCATAAACCCATGATGTGAAGGGAATCCCTGTGTGCAGCACGTGCCCTTGTGCTTTCTTCTGGCAGCAAAAGCTGCTCTTATCATATTTCCTCAACTATTGTGCATGGCGCAATTTTCCAGCAGCTGAATTTTAGGATCTGGGCGGAAAGGTGTATATTGTATGCAAAAAAATATTACTGCATTTCTTCTGAACACGGTGACCCTCTTTTGAGAGCTGGTTGGAGAAGTAAAATTAGAAAGTAAAATCGAAACACTTTGTTCATTTCTTTCTTCTTTGCCGTGGTCGTTCCACGTGCAGAAATAGATCAGCGTTGAAGCCTGTTCAACTCTGTGTTCGGTGCCAGCTACAAGGATATTTCCTAAGACCGGAGTCTCAATATTTTGGCTCCTGGCTCAGGCTTCAGATTTGTGGCTGATGATCCCTGGAGATTTACATGTGGATGTGCAAACAAACACAAGGAACTCAGACTCTTTGCTTAGAAAATAATTTATTTAACTAATGTCTGTAGCTTTGGAGCTCCAAATAGGAGGTGACTTTTTTTTTAAAGGAATAAATAATTGAGTCTAATTAAGTTGGAATGTCAACTCGCATTGGATACTGAGGGTGCTTCTGCCAAAGTGGGAGGTCCATTGAAGACCCACGTTAGCACAGCTTGCGCTGACTTTTCATTTTCGTTGGTTTGTTTTAGATTTTCCTAGCGGTTAATATTGTACATCAAAGAGACAAAGGGATGGTTGAGTAACACAGAGGCAGGAAGAAATTTAATTTAGACCTAATTACCAGAAGTAGAAGCAGACAGAAAGAGTAAGCAGAATTTTTCACAAGGGAAATTTTATAGGGAATGACTATTCTGAGGAGAATGGGTAATTATCATGTGATTATGTCAGTGCTCATAACCATACTTTGCTTCTCAGCATAACCAGTGGAAGCCAGGAGACTGGCATACTCAGCTCCTTTCTGTGCTTGGAAAATTAAACCTGGTTTTCAACACTTGTCTCACTTAACTGACAATGGAAGCCCCCCATTGTCCTCCAGCGTTGGGGCTCTGCCACTCCCAGGATTTCAGGAGCCAGATCCCGTGGGACAAGGTGGACCCTGCATGCTGCAGGAATCCCATGCTGGGGGGTTCCTGGGTGCGCAACAAGCAAACAGACAGCCTTCCTTGTAAGTCACAAACTGTGATGACCTTTGGTGGTGGCAACATTTTTGGCCACTTGGGGTGCAGACAGAAGTGCAGCTCCCAGCTGTAACTCGGAACCATTTTTGCAAAGCGTTCTGAGTCACAACGTTACCGCAGACCAAAGAGAAGTTCACGGCTGGGTCCAGGAATCTAGCTGCGGGCCAGGAGCCTGTAGCCAGCTTCCCATAGCAATGGCCAGGGCTCTCTGCCATTTTCAGAAAGGGAGGGGGCAAAAGCAGCAGATGGAGCTCATTCTTGGGGCACCCCGGCTGGTGCTGAAGGGTGGGGTGGGGTGGGTGTATTGAGCTCGCCCTCCCCAGGTGAGGGATCTCCAATTCACCAGCCCTGGGGCTGGGGTGGGTGGGGGACAAAACCCCCCAGACTGATCTCCCTCCACTCCCCTTTCCCCCTCCCATTATGGAAACAGTGACAGGTTCGAAGCTCTGCAGACACAAGTTACAAAACACACTACGTTTTGAAACAGCTTTATCTAGTACCTCATACAATGAGGGGTCAGGTTTTCACCAGATTGGCCATTTTTGAAGCAGTCTGCACCCATGCACTTGTGTTTGGTCACACCTATATACTGCTTTCTGTGGTCAGATCAGGCAAAAATTGTCATTTCTGTCAGCACCCTTGGAGCACAACAAGGGGCTAGAACAATGGTGCTCAATCTTTTTCCCTGGCAGGCTGGATGGGCAGTGCCTTATCTGTCCACAGGCCAGATCTGGCTAGTGGCCCTGATCCAGCACCCAGGGCAGGTGTGGCAGGGGGCAGTCTGGCCCTGATTCAGCCACTGGGGGTAGGGGGAAAGGAGGTGCAGCTTCACCCTCATCTAGCTGTGTAAGGCGGGGAGGGGGTGTGGGAATTTGGCAGTGGGGGAGTTTGGCTGTATTAATGGCCACTGCTCTCTGTTGCCATATTTCCCAACCTGTGGGGAGCCCCATAGTCCAGATGCCATGACTTCAGGGGTCATGTGTGGCCCACAGACTGGAGATTGAGCACCCCTGGAATAGGACATGTGTTGGCTCACAATTTTTTACAGCAGCACAATGGCAACACCTGTTTGCACCCAGGGTGTGGGCAGGTTAATAGTTGTTCTACTTTAAGGTAGGAGAGGATTTCCTACAGTTTACCTGAATCTGCTGTCACTGGGTGCATCTACACATGCATATTAATGCACTGCAATAAACTCCGCTGTTTATCGCAGTGGAGTTTATGGCTCCCAGGTGCAGCATTTGCACCCAGGTTCACAGCACACTGAGCCGGAGGGCCAGCCTGCCAGCCTGGGGCTTCTCCCCCCAGGCTCGACATGCTGCAGCAGAGCTAGGGCAGTGCCTACGTGTGCACTGCTGCAGTTTTTTTACTTTGGAGCAAACTAATTTATTCCAGCCTAATAGGGTGCACATGTAGATGCGTAACATTTACTGCACAGCTAATTAGTCAACTGCACAGTAAATGCCTCACGTAGATGAGTTTACTGTGTTTACTGTTTGCTCCCAGCCTGGAAACAAGCCAGAAGTGGCAGTGAAATGAGGACAGATTGTCCCATGAATGAAAAAGGGTTAAGATAATGTGCTTTAGCTTCACTTATTGCAGGCGAGGAGAAAACAGACAAAAACGCTATCAAAGAAGAATTGATGTGTGCTCCCCAGCAGCAAATCTTCCCTCACTATAATTATTCAATTGTCTCTACACCCTCAATGCTGCTGGCTGAGATGGCACTGCCGGTCTGGCCTACCCTAACATTTAAACAGTCTTCAGTTCTTTTGCAACAACCTTTTGTGTGCCCAAAGTGCTCTTATACAGTTAATGTTATTTCCCTGGTTTCCTTTCAGCCAGCTTGCTTCTATTGTCAATTAAATACTGACTATGGGGAAATGGAAATTAATACAAACCTTCCCTAATAACTAAGCCCTTCATAAAGCAATGGGCATCATAGCTTAAATGATGCAGCATCCTTTTAATGAAGAACACCTGTACCCTTCCCATAATGCTCCAAAAGCGATGACAAAAACAACAGTCAACAGAGCTGTTTACGCTTTCCAGAGCATCAATATTTTATATGGTCCAAAACTGAGAGACTTAGAAAGATAACATTTGACAGACACAAGATACAGCCAAAGCCATGTGCCCTGGGAAGCCTTAACCATTTGTGAATTGTGTTATTCTCCGAATACTAGGATTTCTTTTTCTTAAAAACAAATCTCACACTTAACATGAGAGTTTTTAAAGGGTTTAACTCCCATTATATCATGTATGTGTGTATTCATGCAAAAGTCCCCTTAACCATTATTATTGGGTATTTGCATGTTGGTAGCCCTTAGGAGACTGGCTTTCAGCCTTTTTAGACTCAAGGCGCCCACTGGAAAATGCCAGCTCTTAGTTTTCACTCGGTTTTTTTACTACAGAAAAATAATAGAGTAATTTTCCTGTTGCAGAACGCTCAGAAAGACCACACCACGTAAGAATGGTTTTGACACTTAAAATTCCTATTTGAAATCTCTGTGAATCATGTTTGCGCACCTAACAGTCCTAACATTGCTTAGCAGCATGCAGCACACTTGAAAGGATCTCAGGGCACCCCAGGGTGCCACAAAACCCTGGCTGAGAATCATTTCGCTAAAAGCCCAGTCGTAGCCCAAGAATCCATCATAGTGGAAACTGTACAAAGACATAACAAATAGATTTGCATCTCAAACCTGGTAACAGGTATTGGGTGATGGGTGTATTGTTTGTGCACATGTAGACTCATGCAGGAAGTATACAACCTGACTGTATTTATTGCATGAACACTTTATGTATTGCAAAGAGGTGAAGAATACTAGCAAATGCCTGTCGACTGAGAAGTCACTGATTCTACCTTCAGGTTTTTTAAAGTCAGTAAGTCAGATATTTTCTCCTTAAAGATCTCCTTTTCATCGACACTCACAAAAAAACATTAAACATTGCAACTCGGATCCAAGACCTTAGCATCTAGCCCAATGACCTTGCCGAGTAAGGTGTGCGTGGATATGGAATTCCTGTTATGAGAGTATTGATTGGCTTCTTAACCAGCTGGCTGAAGTGCTGTAACTTGGAGTATGTAAGCACTCTTTGTACATGGGAAAACCTAACACAGTTAAACAAAGACCAGATATTCTTGGCTCAGGCTGGCATTACTTTTGTATTATTCCAGGAATAGCAAATTTCCTTGCCCCTAGAGCCTCATAGTAAAAACTTTATGTATCTGAGAGCTGCAAGTCACGTACCAAGTACATTTTACATTAGCATATCATCCTTGAGCCCACATATATCTCACATAGCAGAGTAAGAGTTATAAAAATATAGGTCTCCTCACAATTGGCTAAAATGCTCTTGGTGTCAAGGTATATTTACTCTCAAATCTAGTACCAGCAATCCCATTTTTACCAAAAATAGACTTACCCCAACACTGCTCATTTCTGCTGGACACCTTGTTGGTTTTCCTCCATGGTATAATAATGATACCATTCTGCTTTTGTTCAAAGTGACAGCTACTCAAGGCACTGTCCAATGCAAGCTTTGAGTGTCCTGGATTTTTTGTTAATGGCTTAACACCTAATTTGTAATGTTAATTAAGCTCAGTTTTGGTCCACTTACCAACATATCGCATTGTGATGGATTGCATAGATCTGCAATATAACCTTAGAGGCCTGATGGTGATTATGTCTATGTTTCCTCTCACATAATTGCAAATTAGGACAGCATGACTCTGCACACTTATTGAGAGGTGCATATGATATATAGCAGGACTTAATTCTTTGCCTTTCTGCTCAGGGACAATGCAATGTGAAGAAAAGCAGCATGTGAGCAGAAGCCTGCATGTTGCCACAAGCTCTCTTATGATACTGATTAGGGCTGTGTGAAGCTGCAGGTGGTGATTCGATTCGGAGGAGATTTAGCCCAGTTCGGTGCTCAAATCTCCAAATCTAAATTGAATCGGGGGATCAATTAAAAGGTCCAAATCGATCTGAAGCTCTCTAAATCTTTGGAAAAGATTTGGAGAGCTTCAAAAATTTGGACAGTCCTTGGTGGCTGCAGCAGGGAGCTGCAGCTGGACTCAGATCTGGTAAGTAGAGGCAGGGGAGGGGGCTTTAGGAGAGGGGAGGGGAAAATGGGGGGACCCCTGCCAGGCCCCATCCCTCCGCCTGCTCTCCACCCCATGGCTGCCCTGCCTGCCCCGACTTACCACGTGCTGCTGGGTGGGGGAGCGATCCCTGCTGCCCCCCACTGCGCCATGTTGTATGGGGGCTCTGAACAAGCCCCTCACCTGCTTCCTGAGCCCTCCCCCCCATGGCTGCCCCGCCTGCCCCAGATCTGGCCCTATAAGAAAAAAAACAACAGAAAAACCCCAAACTTATGGGCTCCTGCAGTGGTCTTGGGGCTTCAGGGGCTCTTGCAGAGCCCCCCCACACAGGGTGAGGCAGTGGGGGCAGCAGGGATCATCCCCCACCAGGCAGGAACTGGTGAGTTTGCAGTTTTTCTCAGTTAATTTTTTTCTTAATGGGCTGGAGCTGGGGCAGCCAGGGGGGAAGGTTGGAATAGGGGAGGGGGGATGTGGGGCTCGTGCAGAGCCCCCCATGCAGTATGGGGCAGTGGGGGGTAGTGGAGATTGCCCCCTGCTCAGCTGCACCTGCTAAGGCGGGACTTTTTTTTCCAAGTGCTGGGAGTTGGGCCAGGTGGGGCAGCCATTGCTGGGCTGGGAGAGTGGGTGGGGGATAGGCCTAGATGATTCAGAGGTTTGGAGATTCAGCCGCAGCCGAATCTCCGAATCCGATTCGGCTGAATCAGTTCAGGACAGTGATTCAAATCACCGAATCGACTCACAGTTCCCGAACCATAGATGCCTAATACTGATCCTGCTGGTCAGTATTTGAGTAGTGAATCTGTCCAAGTTGTATTATTGGTTTTACTTTTGGGCAGCAAACCCAGTACTAAGGTCTCCAAGTATCACCCTGACTGTATCTCTCTTCCAATGTCTGTACTTAGCAAACTGTTGTACCAATTAGCAGCCTGATCTGAAATGTCTTTCTGTTTTCTTCCACACCGTTCTGATTTCCACCTTTGATGAAAGCTGGCCCAGGTAAGGCCCAAACTATGTCTCTGCTAGAACAGCCTTTTCTGCTGCTGGAACAAATGACTGGAAGGCTGGTGGGGTCAATACATCCCAGAGGAGGGATGCTGGATGTGGCTCTGTTAGTTGCCATCAGGGAATAAAGAGAGATTTTTGTTTGTAAGGCATAGAATAATCAGTCCTGGTTGATGAGTCTACCAAGCTCGACTCTGGGTAAAATTCACCTGAGAAAGGAATTTAGGTAAGATCCATCCCAATTGCAGGCCAGGCGTTATACCAACCAAACTGTCCTCCGTGTGAGGGGTGTCCTCAGTCCCACAGCAGTTCAGGGCTGATGATCCGGTGCACTCCATTGAGCACTACAAGGTGGTGTGGCCGGAAGGGCCTCACACTTGGCAATCCCTCAGTGCTGTTCTTCCTGTCCGTCGGGAGCAGCATGAAGAACATGGTGCATGAGTAGCATGCACCCCACTGGGTACAGTTTCCCTTTCTTACCTGAATATTAAAACTGCATCAGGGCTGGTTTCCAGGAAACATTCCCCCACCCTACCAGGCAACTGCTCCACAGAGAATTGCTTCATTTCCACACAGCTGTCATCTTTTAACCTCCTTTTTTGTAATAAGAGCTGTGCAAAGCACCTGCTCTTTTGGCTGGCTCTTGGCAAGAGGCTTTAGCAAGAGCCAATGGGTTTGTTTGCCTGGCTTCCAGAATTTCACATAGATTGGCAGCTACTGCATAGACAGGCCCTTGGGGACCTGACAAGGATGTTAGATACCAGCAATCATTACCAATCTGTTTCTTTCGAATGTTCCCACCTGTAATAACCTGCTTGAAGCTCCACTTGACGTGGGCAACTCCTTTGTATCTGTTGACAATTAACTCCTGTTCCCGTCAGATGTGGCCTGGTGTGAAGGGGGGGTGTATGTAGCTGAGTAATCGCTCAGGGCCCAGAGAGCCTGGCAGAGAGGCCTGCTTCACACATTGTCCGAGAGCTAATTGATTGGCGTTGTGTAAGATGGGGCTTTGCACAAAACAACAGCTGGTGCCAAGCAGCTTTTGTAAGAGTCTTCCTGCCCCAGCCAAACCAAATGATAACAGTAATCACAGTCGCCAATGCCATACTGAATATCAAAGCCAACATGGCAACTAACAGTGGTCAATTAGTCTCCGAGGTGCTGCAGAAGTCCCCGTTCACCTGTTGACAGATGGTGTCAAGTCCATTCATTGTAATTTTGTCCTGTCCTGGAGCTCAGCCATCTCAACCAGCTCTGTTGCTTCTCTGAGACCTCCTTGCACAAAAGAGATGACTTAAAGCCCATTGTCAGCCTACCTTCCCTTGGAAAAGGGTATCTGGGCAGAAGATGTCCCCACCTCTCTGATGTATGTGTCTGTTTGACTAGACTGTGCATGACTGGGGCCAGCTCTAGTGGCAACACTGCTGTTTGTGACCACAGTTTCCCTTTCCATAGATGCACAGTGCGATTTTCTCGAATTGGCGACAGCTGCCAGAACCCCAAATCGCAGTGAGTTTGTGTTTTGCTTCATTTGCAGGTCCCCACTGTCTCTGATATCAGACCCTCATGGTAAAAACACTTGTGATTTTGGTCCACTTTTGAACACAGGGTCATCTGAGACAACCCAAGGGTTGCCAGAATCTGGAACGGGCCTCCAAGGGAGGTGCTGCTCTGCCCTACCTGGGGGTCTGCAAGAGGAGACTGGACAAGCATCTAGCTGGGGTCGTTTGACCCCAGTGCTCTTTCCTGCGCAGGGTGGGGGGTTGGTCTCTATGACTTACTGAGGTCCCTTCCAACCCTAACATCTATGAATCTATGAACCTTGTCTGCTGTGTAGTGTCTTTCTGTTCCTGAGAACTATAAACACAGACTAGAGCCCTTTGCCTTTTTTCTGTAGGGGCCCTTCATTATTTTGACATTATTTTTCAACAAACATCTGGATTGGTGGTGATAGAGCTAAGCAGCGGTATCCCTGAACTTGTTCTTCAGCGTAAGTGGCTTAAATTCAAACCTGCTAAACCAGAGTCTTGTCCGGTATGCAGTGTCAAGTGAAAAAGCAGCCTACATACGTGCTCACCCATTTAGCTATGCTATCTTCTGGTAACACTGTCTTAGAAAAGTGAGAATAATAGTCGACGTTCTGTACATGTTATTTTTGTAGATAGTGCAAAAAAAAAAAATGAAAAGCTGTGCCTAGTTTGTTCCAGGGGACCAATTTTTTCGATGCTACCTAGATGGGCTCTATTGTTATATTTTTGGCATAGGTGACAAGTCTTAACTGCTTCCCTAATGACACTGGTCATGAGGCCAGGAGAAAATATCTCTGACTTTATAAGAATAGGAACAGATTACCTAGAGAGGCTGTAGACATTTTGTCACTGAAAGTGTAATAATGCGAGTTACACAGACACTTATCTGGGAGGGTATACACAAGGATGATCCTCCCATGAGCGGATGGTTGGTCTAGGTGACCTCCTGAGATCTCTTCCAGCCCCATTTTTCTATGGTTTCTAAACTCTCTTAGATTTTTTTTTGCAATCCCAAAACGACTTTCCTTTTATGAGATACCTTAAGAACCCCCCTCTTGCTACCATCTGCTGTTCAGTACTTACTCAGCCAAGGGGTCTGACAGATGACATCTTCCTCAGCATCTGAATTGACTGATGGGTATTGCATGACATGAACACCTGCACAACACAAGAGCTCATTACAGCCTGCTTTTGCAAGAGCTTATTAAGTGTAGCGCTCCCAAGAAGACATACACATCTCATGGGGCCAGAAAAGGGCTAGTGAATGGTCCTGAGCACAATCACCCTGGGCTTCTACACATACGGGAAGGGGATAAAATTAGGGATGGCTAGAAAAGCAAGAAGAGCTTGTGCTTTTATCCCTGGGAGAGAAGTCTGTCTGTCACCAGACAACTGAGACAACGAGTCCTCTTCAGAGCTTCCCTGAAGGCTGGGTACGCCCGAAGCAGGGAGCCCGGCTGAGTCTTGAGTACAGAATACGGCTCCTGAGTAATTCCAGGAAGATTGGACTTGGCAGCACTTGTTTTGACCTTGCTTCTACCATGGAGAAGAGCGCTTCTCCCAGGGTTAAACTATTTTGGTGCAAATTAAGGAGAGGCCTATCTTGCCATGACACCAGATGTCAGAGGTGGCTGCCAGACACTAATGGGCAACGAGGCAGAAGTGCCGAGGTGCTTTGGTAGGCTGCTAGGTACCTGTAGAAGATGACCCTGTTTCATCTAGCTTTTATTTACTGTTTATTTTAATAGCTGGACCCTTGGTTTTACCTCTCAACATATCCTGAATTTATCCTTGTTGAGAAAGCCGCCCTGTTTTAAATAAAAAATGCACATGATTATTTTGCCTTTAAAAAACCGCTTTAGATCTGTACCCTCTTAATAAAGGTAATCACTCAGGCTTATCTGTGAAAGACTTCACAGTGAACCAGAAAGCCTGGTGGGAAGAAGCTGAAGTAGTAGAAAAAAGCCATTGCTATCTCTTGTGTAAACAGCCCCATAAGGATGAGGCGGGCTGAAGGATCAATGATCAGGACCCACAAAACTGTTGTAATCCAGAACCTCCTTCATGAGTTTTCACCTACCAAGCTGTGGTTTGCACATGGTAAAAGAGTCCAT
>JAGPOW010000304.1:11167769-11201549 GCA_030014935.1 Caiman crocodilus
GTCTCTCTACTTAGCTTCCCTCTAACACGCTGTCTCTTTCCACACGCACAGGGGCGGACACATACTCAGACAAATGTATGTAAAACAATAAACATTTCTTGCACGGAAAAGGAAAGAAGAGGGAATAGTTATTACTTCTATTTTTAAATATTATACGTTTGCTCAGATGCTATGGCAACAGAGCTTGTAAAAGCACCTATAGGTAGACACAGTGAGCGAGGTTAATGTGACCTTTAGTCTGACATTAAAAATTTCCTAGGTGCCTAATTATCTTTTCTAGTAGCACAGTATTCTGCAGGTACAAGTTAAAAATCCTTTTGCCAGCCACCCGCTAATACCTAGTAACATCAACGACTAAAATGCTGTTTTGCTGAAGTGAAGGACAAAATGAAGAATCTTCCACTATCCTGATTTGATGTCTGACAGTTTTAAATATTGTAGCCCACATCCTCAACTGAGGTAAATCCATACAGTCCCATTGAAAATAAAGATACCGTTAAGGCAGTTTACAGATGACTTGTGCTTGATATATTTATTTGCCAAACGTCAGCCTCACTAGTCTAATAGGCCTAATAACATTAGCCTTACTAGTCAGAAAGTCATTCATGAGCTAAACTTGCAGGCATCTGATGTTCAGTTGAGTATTTAGTTTATTTTCCCATTAGCAGAAGGTAACTTATGTCAAATGACTATTAGGAGAACATTAAACCTGCCGCTACATCTAATCTTTATGGATTCAGTCCAGTTCAAGGCATAGCCTTTGCTTTATCCTGTGAGCTGGGAGTTATCTGTTTGAGGGACTTAGTCCAAAGATGCAGCATAAGGCAGATTGTTTGGCTAAGCTGATTTTTGCAGTTCAACTAGGTCTAAAGCACATCACGCCCAGGATTATCGTTATATTTGTGGTTAAATTTGACAGAATGTGAGTGTCCTCTCTGTGTTTCAGAGTGTCGTTCACAAAAGGAAGTTTCTATGGTGGTTTAGATATAAAATAATTTTTGATCCCACTACAGGTCATTTACATTTTCCTTCCATTGTACATCAGGCAGGAAGAAAGTGAAGATTATGGCAGCTTGAACTACACTGTCTGGGAACAAAGAAAACCCCATTAATTCAGGTATTATTTCAGATTTTCAAAAAACTGTGGAATTATGGCTGTCTGGTTTGATCCAACTGAAAATCTCAAATGAATAAGAAGAAAAAAGTGAAAGACCAAGGTAAAAGGGTTTACTTTTTAGAGAGTCCTAGGAGTTGTTATAAAATAATGACTGAAGCTCATGTAATAGTACAGCACGCCTCACAGCTCGTACAAGCCAGATAATATTTGCTACCAGAAGCTTATGTCATTTGAAAGGACAATCCCTAGAAAACAATATTTTTCCCTTCCCTTAAGATTATTTTCCTTGCCTGGCAGAGAAAGTTATATCATTAAGAGAACTGAGAAATAATGTGAACATGATAGCCAAAATGGTCTTTATTGGATGCCAAAAATTAGCTACCTTAAATTCATATCTAGGCACCTAAAAAGTTGACCTGATTTTCAAAGGGGCTGCATAGTCAGAGGAAGCTGAAGGGAACAAAGGAGCACTAACAGCTGGCACACAACAATAATATTTTACTGCTTTCAGACAATGAAATAGAACTGGTGGTAAGAAGGGGTGTGTGAAGCAGGTCCTATTCGATTTGGATTCGACTAAAATCAGGGGCAGTGATTCGATTCGTTGATTTGGATCCCTGTCCCTGATTTGATTCAGCAGAATCTGAATCTGAAGATTTGATGCTGATTCAGACAATCAGTGATTCAGACACGGACACAGCTTTGAAAGTTTTTTCTACAAACCTTGAGGTACCAGGCATGGCTTGTGCTCGCTGTGATGCTGGGGGAGATGAAGCGTCCCACAGGAGTGCAGTGGGGCCCTCCACGTCCCTGGTGGCGAACCCAGAAGTGGACTGGAAATACTTCCAGTCCACTTCTGGGTCCACTGGGGAGCACAAGGGGGGACCCTGGGCGCCACCCCAGAAGCAGGAGGCACCAGTTGCTGAGCTAAGCAAGTATGGGGGTGGGTGGGCAGTGTACGACCTGGAAGTGGACTGGAAGTGCTTTTGGTCCACTTCTGGGTCTGTTGTTGAGCGTCTTGGGGAGCCCCCTGTGGTTCCCTGGGGTAGTCCCTGCGCCCCAGCATCACAGTATTTATGAGCCGCCCTCTACCTAGAGTTATGTAGAAAAAACATTTAAAGTTGCATCTGTGTCCAATCTCTGAATCTTTCTGAATCTCTTTGAATCGATTTGGAGGGTTCTGATCCGATTCGGAGAGATTAAAGTGTCCTCTGATTTGATTCAGATTAAGAGATTTGGCCACCGGATCAGGCTGAATTGAATCAGGGACTGAAGCTTCACACAGTCCTAGCGGCTAGATTTAGGGTCTCCTTTCGCTTGACAAGAGATCATGCTCATGTCTTCTTTGAGTGCACAGCTACAGGGACCTATGGTCTCCCCACATCTGCACCCTGCTACTGGAATGCACTCTCTTCAGAAAGGTCAAGCACAAGTGCCGGGGAATAATGTGTGGCTATGTTCTTCATGGTGAGAATTAACAGCAGAATCCAGCTGCTGGAGGAGTTTTGTGCTGTTGCTGCTGAGTAGTAGTTTTGTGCACTAGGATTAGCCTTTTTTTTATAGGGTTCAAAAGAGGGCAGTAGCAATCACTCACCTATTACAAGAAAGAAGAGCAGTAAAACACATAACAGTCTTACATTGCTGTCCTTTAAATGGCAATTCTGAGGGTCCTGTTTAGGTCACTGATTTTATTACAACAGGTCTATTGTTGCCATCTCCCCTAAGTTTGAACTCTCACACCATACACTTCTACTTTCTGGCTTGCTCTGTTTAATAAATTAATATGCCTGTGTACACATGCAATATAAGGCAGGATAGGATGACATCTTAAAAACTAAGTTTTTCAGAGAGGCAATAAATTAGTCTCTAAGGATTAAGTTACATGTGACACTTAGACTGTACTAAATCTGTGGATTGGTAAGCCATGTTAAAGTTCAAATATGCAGCGAGCAGTCATGTATTAAGGTGTAATGCCATTTCTTGCCTGCACAACTCTGACTTGCCACTAGAAGGCTGGTGAGCAGGGATGGGGCTTGGACCTAGGACACCTGGGTCCTAACTCTGCTTTATGGTCCAAGGGTTTGGGAACAAAGCATCCTGGGATGCTGGAGGACTGCAGAATGTTTGTTTTATCTCTGCAGAGCAGAGTGAAGTTACCGTAACATGAACTAGGTATCATGCCTCGCCTGAAGTGGCATAACTTTGAGACACTCAGGCCACATCCAGATGAGTGCAGACATTTGGTTCCCCTTGTGCTGCAGCTACTTGTCCCCAGGGAAAACCCATGCCACCTGTGCTTTGGTGCATGACAAGTTACCCCAGAGGTGGCAGGGGAGGCTGGGGCCATCACTGTGCTGGCCCCAGCAGCCTTAAATGGGGTCCTAGGGCCTCCTGGGGCAGCAGCTGTTTGCATAGTGCACGTACTGATGATACCTTTCCTAGAATACCCCATTCACCCTTAGCAACAAACAGTAAGACACTGCATTCATTTTTGCTCAAAACCAACACTGGTGACTTTCCCAGACAAGTAAGAACTAAGAAATGCAAGAAAGGAGCTTCCGTGGCATTTGGACCACGTTACTATTTTTCCTTCCCACTCACATGTATGTTAGCCAAGCCTGTGCAAGATCTCTCTGTGTTCAGCTTATTGAAATGCCCACAGAGCCTCATGTATCCTGCACAAAGATAAAGCTGTTATTCCCGTTCCAAACTGTAGGCACTTTGGCTGAGGTAGTACAGGTTCAAAGCAGAGGGGAGTGCTACTGATTTAAAGGAACAAACGATGCAGGTGGAGGTTGGCAGGATCCTTGCAGCCCAGGGAGCACCGATGGCACGCTTACGAGCAGCGCAGCTCTCACAAGCTCAGTGTATTAATTAGTTATGCCATTGCATTGACCCAGCATTCAAAAGGGTGTAAAGAGAGGTCTGTTTACCTTTGTTCCATTCAGTTCAGCTTAGTATCACAGGGGGAGCTACTGCCTCTCCAGAGCGCTCCATTTCCCATTGAATGCACCGCACTTCCAATGGAAATCTGCAGAATAGCGTTGGGTCAGGAAACTCTCAGCTTTCTAGTTGGAATATGACATTTCTGCTGGACTTTAAAAACCAAGACCTCCCTGTGAATATAGTGCCAGGCAGACTAGCCCAAGACAGACTGAGTTAGCGCTTAAAAGACAAGACAGTCTGAGGAAATACAGGGTGAGGTTGGAAGGCCTAGAGTAGTGCAGTGCTCAGTACCATTACCTGATATGTCAAGGAACAATGAAAATCATGAATCGGGTCCCTCAAAATGCGTGAGTAGGTGACAAAGATACACTGAGCAGTTTTTTAAAATCACCTTGTGTTTTTAAAGTTTTAGGTTCAAGTTCTTCTCAGCAAGCACCTTTTTTTTTTTTTTTAAGTGAAAGCTGAAATTCTGGTGCAAACCCGTGACTGCAGTATCTGGAGCAGTGGTCACCAACCAGTGGATCTCGATACACCAGCAGATCTCGGAGCTTCTGGTGGTAGATCTCAGAGCCTCTTGGAGTCAATCTGAGGCTGGGGTGGGGGGCTGAGTGCCCATGTGCATGCATGCGTGTGCCCCAGCCCAGCAGGTCAGTCCGTAGGGGGGGAAGGGGTGCATGACCGGCATGTGCCCCTGGTGGCTGGGGAGGCACGGCTGCTCCGACAGGGGCAAGGGTGCAGTAGTGGAAGCCCAGTGGAAGTGAGCGGAGAGCTCCTGCAGACACTGCCAGCACTGTCGGTGGCGGGGGGGGGAGCGGGGAGAAGGTGGTGAGTGCAGACCAAGGGTCGGCAACCATCCACGGGCAGCCAGGGTAGATCATGGACCACCCACAGACACTGCTGGTGGCAGGGTGCCTTTTTGCAGGGAGTGCACCACTACACTCAGGGGGGTGCATGTGCACCCACATGCACCGCCTACGCATCACCCCTGAAAGGGTGGGGGCTAGATCAAGGGACAGTGCCGCAGAGGCAGGAGAAGGGGTAAGTTGAGTGGGGCCCTGGCCGGTTGGGACTTACCTGCAGGTGAACCCCCAATAATTTTTTTCTCCCTCTGCCTTGATCTGCCCCCACTTCCCTCCCCACAGGGCTATCTGCTGGGTTGTGGGGGAAAGGATGGCAGCAGCAGCTGGTAGATCTTGGGTTGCTTTTAAATGCCAAAGGTGATCTTCTACTTTAAAAGGCTGGAGACCACTGATCGCCTGAAAAGGAAAAAAACGATGTGTACCATGAGATTCATCATTCAAATCATAAGAGCAGAGAAGACTCTCTGAATTTGTTTCATGCTCATGTAAGTGTCTATTCTTCTATCAGACCTTTGCTCCTAGGCGCCATACTCCTCTAAGCCTATCGCTCAACAACAGCCACTGGACTTATTGGACATTCATCCCTATCATATACCAAGGTGAATAGCTTTGTGTAACCCTGACTCAGATCAGGTGCTTGGGGTTGGCAAATAAAGACCTAGCTCTTCTCATCGGCTCCTCCATGTCATGTCCAGATTACAAGCGTCAGAATTAAATTTTCGGTTTAAAACCTTGGCGTGTCACTGTTTCTTGAGCGCACCTTGGATATTACCCACAGCGGTCTCATCTATCCATCTGTAGCACTTGGTATCAAATGGCCTCCCGCATCAAAGTATATGAACACTTCCCATTTAATTAGGTTATCCTCACTGCACCCACAAGAGTGATTATCTCCATTTCACAGGTTGGAACTGAATCACAGACAGGCGAAGTACCAGATCGTCAAGGGGATTTGGAGGGCTAACTCCCAAAGGGGTATGGGATGGATTGGGAACGACTTCCCCAGATTGACATGGAAAAGCTGTGGCAGAGCAGGGAATCAAACAGGTCTGTGGCTAGTGACCTATGACTGGGCCATCTATTCTCATGCTGCATTCAGCAGAGTAACACATACCTCCTTAGTTACCAACACTGGGGATAAAAATCGGACAGATCACACTGGTGGACACACATCAGCTGCAAATCAAGTGACTGCAGAAGGCATCATTGTGGAAATAAGGAGTGGCCACCTATTTTGAAAGCCATCTGGGTTCAGAGACAGGAGTCCATAGAGTTGCCATCTCTTTGCTAGGAAGAGATTGCTCCCTGCCAACCACCCAATTTAAAGCCTATCACACTATGGTGCAAGAACTGTGGCCTTTACATTGTTTCCAGCCTTTCCCAGCCTCTAATTTGTTGGCTTTTCCCGTTGTCCTGCCTCCTGGGGAAGAAGCACAAATCAGAGACGCTGCAGGAGGTAGGTAGAGCTCTAGTCCGTTCCTCAGGAACTCTTGGACATTTGGGTTTGGGAAAAAGGAGCATCCAATGCCATGTTTACAGGTGAGGAAAGAGGAAAGGGAAAGCTCTCACTGGCTCAGGGAACTCTACTTTTTCCTGCTATCCTCTTTTTCTCTAATGCTGTGCCATCAGTCCTGGAAAGGAGAAATGGAAGATCTTTAGGCCTGGGAGGGGTGGGAAACAACACTGACTGATGGAAGAGGAACAGAAGTACTGTTAGGAGTGAGAACCAAGGGTGGAAGTGGGCCTGAGGCATAGAACTGACTAGGGGTGAGCAGGGATGACGCCTGGCTAGGCAGTAGGGTCCATATGGGGTATGGGACACGATTCCTGTCGGGATGAAAGATCATACAAGTAGTATAGTATGAAGAAGCATACAGTTACTTTTTAGGCAATAGGGAGATTGGAAGTGGGGAGGTCACAGTATTAAGTGGGATTTTGGAGAGTTAGGGGGCTTGTACACACAACGGGAGTTTAGTTCTCCTTCAATTGAAATGGTGGTTTTTAATTAATGGGTTTTCAATTGTGTTGTTTAAAACCCACTGCTTCAATTTAGGGATTCTTGTCATGTCACAGTGCATCACGGCCCCCCCATCAGCTCACCCTTCCTCCCCCCACCCCACCGCCGCGGGCGGGCTCCACCAGCAAAAAAAAAGCAATAAGGGCCCAATCCTTCCCCCCCGCCCCCCACAGAGCCGACTTGCCACTCCTGTGGTAGAGAGACAAGCTGCTGGCAGGCCGAGCGCCCCCTGAGCTTCAGGGACCTCTGGCTCTTCCACCCCCTGGGCAGCGCCTGCTCAGTAGCAGCCCACGCGGGTGGTCCCAGGGGGTCCTGGCACTGTGGAGGGAAGTGCCGGGCCCCATGCACCTCTGGGACCACTTGGCCTGCTGGCAGCTCATGCGGGCAGGCTCCACTGAGAAAAAAACCAAAAAAATGACGAGGAATCTGATCTTTTTTTCCTCTCCCAGAGTCTGTCTGCCTCTCCCGTGGCAGGGAGATGAGCTGCTGCAAGGCTGAGCAGTTCCTGGGCTGCACGGGGCCTGGTCCTTCCCTCTGTGACAGTGGCGTCCCCCCGGACCACCAGGTGAGCTGGTAGCAGGCAGGTGCTGCCCGGGGGCACTGCCACCGTGGAGGGAAGAACTGGGGTCCCCCTGTAGCTTAGGGACTGCTTGGCCCACCAACAGCTCATCCCCCAGCTGCAGGAGAGGCAGGTAGGCTCCAGTGCCCCGTGCACCATCCCCACCGCCTTCCCGCTGCCTGGAACTGCCCGGAAATGGGTTGGCTTGCCGCTGGGACAGAGCAGCAAGGCAGCAGGAGGGTGGCTGGGTGTGCTGGTGGCAGGGATGGTGCATGGGGCACTAGAAGCCCGCCAAGCCCAAGCTTCCCCAAGCACATCTGGGCTCCAAGTGCTCTGTGCACCATTGCAACTCATTATGTAGCAAACTAAAATACCTTGGATGGGTTTTACCTGGCTACGTAACAAGGTCATTTAAAGCAAAATATGCCAGCCAACATGTGCATCGTTACGAAATTAAAGCAGAATACGCTGCCAAGTGTGTAAACAATGATACTGTTAAAGCAGTCCAAAGGGCAGGTAAGCCACTTTAAAGGTCAATTTTGTCACGTGTATGAGCACCCTTAGGGAAAAGTAATAAACTACCTGAACCATCAGTCACCTGGATACAACTGATAGCCACTGAGTTACTTCTGGTAATAAGAGCAAATCCAAAGAAGTGGCCCTTCATAATGCCTAGACAGAGATTGTGCCACCCACCCTCTTTTAACTTCAGTGCTTCTGACTATATAGCGAGATATTTAATTTTACACACATTTCCCTGTTGCTTTGCAGCAAGATACGTTTGGGAGGGAAACCCTGAACTCCCAGTTTGATTTGTGTGTGATCTGTGCTCACCATGTCACTTTTTAGGAGGTGCATGCACCACTGGCAATACAGGATAAGCTTTACACAGATGTGGGATGTGAAAGTGTAGCAAAACCCACAGGTTTTCTTTTTTAATACATATATATATATATATATATATATATGATAGAGATGCATTCCCTCCCCTTCCTCAACTATTTCTGACTTTGCTTTCTCTCCCTCTCTATTCCCTATAGACAAGCATAAGCAAGCTCAGACTTAGGATAAGCTTTAACAGTTTTATTTTGGTAGCAAGTTTTTGGTTTTGGATATCTACTGCTTTGTGTTGTATAATGATTAGGTTTTAATTGATTTTTACTGTTGTATATTGTGTTCTTTTCATATCAATTTTTATTGTTTCATATGGATAGTCTATGGTTTAGGCCTGTGTTTGTAAGTGAACCAAAGTAATGTCAATTTTCCATTTTGTATGTCAAGTCTCCATCTTGTGTTGTCTGCCTGGGCATCCCATGTTGCAACTGTATGATTCATGTACCCCTCCCATGTATATTGGCTCCCGGATGAATGAAAGTGACTGGGAATGACTGAAATACAATGGTAGCAGGCCTCTAGTGAATGGCCTGTAACGACTGGGCCATCACCTTCCATTGACTAACTCAGGAACAGAGACAAGACCAGCATTTGAAAAACAAAAGACCCTACAAAACCAGCAACTCTCATTTCAGACACCGGAAGCTGCACATCCCGACATGGAGCGCACATGCTCAGTACACCAGGGGCTGACCCTTGCTTGGGCATGCCTCCTGTCACTAGGGTCACACAAGGTCTGCCCCTGTAAAAAGGGGCAGTGAAGACAGACCCAGTGGGAACGCCATTTCTATCTGACCAGGCCAGCTTCACGTCACCTATCCACCTCACAGTGGATAGGTGCCGGTGACCCCCTCTGGACAATACCAAGCTGAAGGAGACTCCGACTGGCCATTGAGGATCAACTTCCAGCCTGGGATAAGCAGATATTACCTGCACACCTCCTCCTACAATTTGGACTCTGTCTCTCCTCCTGGATTTCAGTGGACTTCAGCCCCTGCACCAAACCTCTTTAATCCCTGCTGCCATTGTGTGTGTGGGTGTGGGTGTGGGTAAGTGCAAGGGAACCAGTAAGACATTGCGTCACCATCTCCCCGTTCAAGAAAACCACTGTCATTTGCAACCCCGACTTGGGTCATGTTTTACTGAATCCCAGTCCCTTCCCTATCTTAAATTCCAGTCTTGTTCTCTCTCTCTCTCAGCTCCAACCTCACACCCTGCTAGGTTCCCGATCTCCTCCCAATTCTGTCTCCCCTTTTCTGCCACCTCTCAGCCTCTCCTTGCTTTTCCGCTGCCCCTGCTGTCTTCCAGTCTCTCCTGCCGCTTTTCCTGTGATTTTCTGCTGTCCACCTCTCTGTTTTCAGGCTTCCCCTGCACCTTGTGTACTCCTCCCCGCACCCCACAGCCTCCCAGCTCCTTGTGGCTGTCCTCCAGTTTTCTCCAGCAGCTGGAGCCTTTCTCCAGCTTCCAACACCTACTGCCACTCCCTGCAGCTTCTCCAGCTGCCCCGGAGCCATCCTCTGGCTCCCCACGCCCAGAGCCCTTCTTTAATAGCCACACTTCCCCTTAGTCCCATTTACCTTCTCCCCATCAACCTTTTCAGCTCCCCCATAGCTCCGGCTTCAGTCCCAGCCTCTGTGCTGGCATTGCTCCCCTGTTCAGCTTTTAGGCATTGTCTTTTAATCAGTTAAGATCAATTAACCTAAAGTTACCCCCCAAGCCTCAGTTCTTCAGCCCAGAACCCTCTAGTCTACAGGTTCTAATCCTGGTCCCAGTAACTTTCACTCCCAGCAACTTACACTTCTACTTTCTTACCTTAACCTTTCCCCAGGTAATCCAAGCACACCAAGCACATACATACATACACATCACAACACCCAACTTAGGAACTTACCTGTGTGTATGTGTAGGTGGGTGGTATGTGTGTGAATTAGTGAATACACATATATATATATACATATATAGATATCATTGTGTGTGTGTGTGTGGTACATGAATTAGTAATCCACATTTTTAATTGGATGTGCAGGTGTTGGTAAGTGGTAACTGATTCTGTCTAAATGTGGTGTGTGTAGCATGTATGGGCTTAAACTGGTGATAGGTGTGCATGAACCTAGACTGGTTATTTTGAACGTGTGTGTATCTGAGTTGCTAGTGTGAGTGTGTATGCCTAATAGGGGTGTATGCACCTAATTAGTGTATGTGTGCTTAATTGATTTTTATGGTGCATGCGCAATTGTACACCCTCCTGTCTAACAGAGCAATATTGAGATCCTGAGTATTGGCCTGACCCCCTCAGGGCAACAAAAGTACCTAGACAGACAATGGGAAATACTTATGTGACCTCAGCCCAATGCAGCTGCTGGAGTTGCTAAGGTTACAAAGGTGGTTGCACATCTGATAAGAAGGATGCAAACCAGCTTATTATGCAAATGTGAGAATACCAACATTTTCCATATGCATCTGAGAGAATCTAATGCCTGTTCAGGACTACCTAGTTTGAAAACATGTTTTCATGTGCTCATCTGGAAAAAATGAAGCTTGAGATCCTCTAGGGCTTTGAAGATAGGCTTTAAACAAGGCAGGAAAGTGAGACAGTTTTCTTTGTAGATGAGACTTGCAAACACAGGTGATACTGGGGAGATGTGGTGAATGAAAGCAAGTACCAAAATAACAAAAAAAAGGAAGGGTAGAAAGCTGAGTTTGACATGACAACAGATGCAATCCAGGGAGATGCAAGGTAACTAGGGACTTGTGGTACGAAACCTTTACAGGGAGGGATTGTCATGGAAAATGGTGTTGCTGAGAGAAATGAGGGCCCCTATATAACAAAGAATTTAAAAAGGTGTGCAATATTAAGTAGGTGAGCATTTCCATTGATTTGGCTTCAATGCGTGCATGTGAAACAAATGCTCTCTTGGCCTATTCATGGGGAATTGAATCAGAGCTCAGGAGAGTGAAAAAGCATATCCTCCTATGGCATGACTGAGAAAGCCAGGACTCTGTAGCTAGCTTCTGCACTAACAGGTCATCTCCATGTATTAGCCAGGGAGGGGTGGTGGGGGTGGGACGGGGAGGGTGTGAACCTTATTCATTAGTGGGTTACATATACATAAGTGTTTTGTTGGATCTTGTACTTAAGCAGGGAAAAATATGGCCCATGGGCCAGATTCAGCCTGTCAGGCAATTTCATCCAGCCTGCAAGTGGGTGCCTACTAATTCACTGTATGTGGCCCAGCCCTGGGCTGCCCCTGCTATGTTCACATGGGGCTGAGCCCTGCTCACTCCCATAGGGACAGCAAGCACTGTGCTCCCACCCTCATTCATGAGACAGCCCTGGCCCCAGCTCCACAGGTAGGGAAGTTGTGGCAGAGGAGAGGGGTGGTGTCTGGGCATGGAGGAAAGGAGGCAAATGGCAGGGTAAGGGCAGAATTGGCAACAGGCAGGGTTGGGGGAAGTGATGGTGGCAGCAGCAGGAGGAGGCAGGGAAGTAGCGGTGGTGGCGGCAGGTGGGAGTGAAGCAGCAGGGGGGTGGTGTGGGGGAGTGGTTGTAGTGGGGAGTCCTACATGTATACCCCATCATACACACATACCCACACACCCCTTGCACACATCTACCCCACCCCCCACACACCACTCCAGGCACCCTCCCCCTCCACACACCGCACAGTCCCCCACAAACCCCAAACCCACTGTGAGATTTAAGCTACACCCGCAAAATAAATCACCAGCTCTTGTTTTAATATGAGCTGGTTAATTTCCTTTATTTCTCACCCGCCACAACTTTGATGGAATAAGATACAGAAATAAACACAGTCCTGAGAAATGAGGAAGATATATCTGCGGTTCAACAAAAATAACTCTTCTGCACAACTATTATGTCTCTCTTAGATAAACAACATCTTATATATATTTAGTTCACTCTTTCTTTGAGAACTCTCAATTTCTTGGTTGCTTGCCCCATTCTCCTCTGCACGGGTCCCAAGCAAATAGCAGTCCTAGGTCACCTTGTATTTACTATGGATATCAACATTGTGGGGTTCTCTTCTCTTTGTTAGTTTTCATCCACTCGCATTCCTGTCTCTTAATTTTAAGTCTCTGGGATGTTACTCAATGTCTTCAGATATCAGACTCACTGACTCAAAATCCTCCTTTGTTAACTCACTTCATCTTCCCAGTAAGTCTCTCCCGAGGACCCTCCTTACATTCCCTTTGCTCTTTCTTGTAGTTTTTCCCTGTTTCTTCTGGGTTGCTTTCTTCTCTTTTTCCAGCTAAATTTGAGTTACTTCCCCTTTAAATCCTTCCAGCCATCTGCTGTCTCTCCCACAGCTGGCACTCTGTCCCCGCTCCTCTCTCCCCTCTCATTGGCTTGTGCTGGTCTCTTTGTTTATGTTTTCATCTGGGTCTCTCTCCCCCACATCTGGGTAGCCCCACCCCTTTTTTTCCTGGGCCTGGTTGCTAAGGTAAGTTTTCTGCTTTCGTTCACTCCCCTGAAGTTCTGTGATGGGGCAGACTTGGTGCCCCGTCACACCCACCCATACATCCCCACAGACATAGCCCCCACAAACCTCCTATACCCACCCACTCCCTCTCCCATACCCCACATGCACATATACCCACACACAGTCACGGGCCCCCACAAATCCCATACCCACCCACCCACACCCCCAGTCACATCCCACCACAAACCTGTCACCACACCCACACATATACTCACACCCTCACCCACATCCCACATACACACACTCACACACATACACCCACAACTCTCCACAAATCCCAAACCTGTCCATCTATACCCTGCCACATCCCTCCACAATGTACAAGATTAAGACTTAATTTTGAGCTATTATGCTCTTTATACATGATGCAAACACAAAAATCAGGACAAAACTATTTTTTTAAATAAAATTAAAATATGTTATAGTAGATGTTTGATCTTTAGTATATACTTTGGTTATTCTGATTCTAAGATGAGTACTTCTGGGGGAAAGGGGAGAGACCTCCAGTGGCAAAGGTCAGGGGTTAGGGTTGGGACTTCTGGTCCCAAGATGGGAACTAGGGGCAGGGCTCTTGTCAAGGCTGGGGCTACCCTTGTGGTCCTTGGAAGCTCACCAAAAGTTGTTAAGTGGCCTTTAACCTGACTAATTGCCCCACCACCTAGTCTTAAGGCATGACGCTGGGTTACATGCATTCGTTATGGAATGTTGTGGCAAATGGTTAATCCACGTGTGCTAAATCATGACATGACACACCAGCTGCCAGCATTTAGGACTAACTTTAGTCTCAAACTGAAGCCAGGAGAGGTGGACAGCCATGAACCCTGGGGCTGGGCTCAGGCTGGTCCCCTAGTGGCTGGGTAGCCCAGCAGGGAGGCCCCCTGGGTTACTTTGCAGTAACACATCTACATGAGTGTTACTGCACGGTAACCAACTGGGTGTAAATTTGATACCTGCACAATGAAGGTAGCAAATTTATGCTCAAGTTGACACAAGTTGCTATATTTACTGCTCAGTACAGGGGTGCATGTGCAGACCTGTGCTCATACTGTGCAGTAATGTTGGTTACTGTGCAGTAAATGTGCACGTATAGATGCACCCAGTGTGTGCTAAGTCCAGAAATAAGATCATGTAAACTACCTCAGAGCCACCCTGAGTGTACCACTCAGAGGTCTCTGTCTCAGGCTACTCACTAGGGGCTCTTGTACATGTGACACAATTATCATGTACATGTGATAAACATGTTACATTGTGTGGCTTAATGGCATCACACCATACACAAGCAGGAGTTTTGGGGCTTTTAAATGAGCTGGCATCGCTGCAAACTAAACTACATCCCAATGTAGTTTAGTATGTAACATTGCAAATTGCAATAATGCAGCTGTCAGCCCATCCTCCCCCCACCCTTCCCGCCCCGACCCCCGGCCGAGGGAGAGGTGGGCAGGCTCTGCAGGAAAAAAAGGATCGAGCCCCTCACCACTTCAGCTGGCGACTGCTGCAGACAGAAGGAGCAAGGGGCCTGATCCTTTTTTCTCTTGGCAAAGCCTGCCTGCCTGCCTGCTAGTGGGCTGAGCAACCCCTGAGCTGCAGGGTGCCCTGGTCTTTCCCGCTATGGTGGTGGCGCCCCTCGGGCCACCCAGACAGGCTGCTAGCAGGCCAGGTGCTGCCCCAGCTCAGGGTTGGGAAGAGTTGGATCAGGCCATGTGGTATCTTGCAGCTGGGGCAGCACCCAGCCCTCTAGCAGCCCACCCAGGCAGCCCCGGGGGTGCTGCTGCCACAGAGGGATGGACACTTGGCCCACTGGCAGCTCACCTCCTGGCTGTGGGCAGGCTCCACCAGGAAAAGAAAAAGGATTGGGCTCCTTGCCAAAAAAACCCCCCAGAAAGAAAAGGATCGAGCCCCTTGCCATAACAGTGACAGAAAATAAACCCCCTAAACTGAAATGGTGGGTTTCAATTAAAAACCCACCATTTCAATTTAGGGGACATACAAGGCAACCCTGAGGATTAACCACCCCCTCCCTCTCATGTGCAAACACCCTAGCACAACTACACTGCCTCACTTGGGGCACCCAGTGCGAGGGCGAGCAGGAGAGCTCGGCTTCCCTGTGGCACTCCTTGGGCTGGCAATGAACAGTGCTCAGAGGGATTTGCAGAAACCACCACGGTGAACGGGGCACCACCTAAACTAAATAGTGAGGAGAAGGGTGTGGGCTAAGCTCCCCCATCACCCCGCATTCGGACCTGAAAGGAAATAGCTCTCTCTGCTTATTATTTGCAACTGTGAATCTTCTTGGGCACCTAAGTCAGGCCAATCCATCATCCTACCCACCCCTCCCTTCACAAAAATAGGAGGTCATGGGTGGTTCATCACAGAGAATAACATAACCTCTTCCAAGAGTCTTTGGTATGGGGTTAGGCCTGGCCAGATTGGGCTCCACAGGCAAGATGGGCACCTAATCTATTCATTTTGGCAGTGGTCAGGCGCAAAAATAGGTGCTTGCAGGTACCCTGTTAGGACTGAGGTTGCACTGCACTTACCCAGAGACAGAACTATAGGTGCCATGAAAACATTAGAGGGGTAGGCAGCCATTGAGCAGTGGGTGTCTTGGGTACCTAAAAGATTTATATGCCTAAATCCCCTTGTAAATTGAGTCCAAAGTCTGGCGTTGATTTTTACTACTCTTAAAAGCTGGCAAGCATTGAAAGGTCCCTCCCATCCCCTGCATCTGGCTACTAATGAGATTTTGAAGTAAGATAAAAGAACCTCAGATTATGGCCACTTTTGAGTTATTTTTAGTTTACCTAAACTCTTTCAACTTTTCCGGTAAAACTCATCAAAATTCATCTGTACAAAAAGGATATAACTTCAAAGAAGTCATATGCATTAAATGTCAACAGGCTTTGTTCATTATAAGTTACAGTATCATTATATCTCACATGATTTAAATTTAGGAAGATTTAATTTCAGAATCTTTAAAATGAGGCTTTTCTAAAGCAAGGGAATAAACCTTGCTATTGAAGTGATCATTACTTTGAAGTTGAAGTTGGTGTTCTTTTTTTTTAATTACATGAAATTTGTGAATACGATAACATGGATGAAAAAAAGGACTATTATGAAAATGTAAAAGCAGCAGCTCACCTGTGCTCATTTTGCAAAGCCTTTTTTTGGGTGCAATTCTAATTTAAACTGTGGAAACTGAAAATATTCCTCTAAAACTCGTTGTCATGGTTATAAAATCCCATAAGAAATGATGCATGTCTGCAGCTGCTAAGGGAAACATTTATGGCATGATTTCGTGGCAAAAAAAAAAGAAAGAAAGAAAGAAAAAAAAATACCACCCACCACAAATCCATTTTCAGACTTGCTTATTATGTTACTTTATATTGACCTCCCCACCCCACCCTCCAAAAAAGAAACTACTTTTACTTCTCTCTGCATTTAGATCGTCTGCAAATAGATCATGGAGAGCAGATAACCTTGTGCAACTGCAATGGGAGGGGAGGGCAGTGGGGATTCTTTGGTATTTGGTTTCCTTTGGTTTTGTCAATTTTAAGAGAAATGAATATTCATGCGTGGTACTCTGCATGTGATGTTGAACCGTAAGTGTGCATTTACCTTCTCGGGATCAGTTCTCCTTTCAGTGTGCCTTGGTTTTTGGCTACAGCAGCTTAGCCCTCTGACCAAACTGCAAAGAAAATGCCAACGTGTCCAACACGGGCACGTTGCCGACAAAACCAAGTCCAGTCTTCAGCCAAGTGCCTCAACATCATGGTCCTGATCCTGAGTTTCCTGCCCATACTAGATCAAAAGCCTTTTGGAAGTCTAGGTATACTATATCTACCTCTTCTCCCCCGTCCAGGCGGCAAGAGACCTGGTCGTAGAAGGAGGTGAAATAAAAAGGTTCCTTTCTTTCTCATTAAAACAAAGTCTCAACCCTTGCCACAGGGATTCAAAGTCTTCTTCCACACCTCTCCTGAGGACAGACACATATTCTTACACTGCTTTCTCTCCTCCATATTTCCTCCTGGGTCTTTACTAGGGCTGTGCGAGTCTTCGGACCCTGCTTTGGATCTGGACCCGCTTCAGATGCTCAGGAGTGCAAAGCAGCACTTCCGGGTCAAAGCGGGATACCATCAATGGTGTCTGGAGGGGGTCGGAGGCATCCACAGCGCTTTAGACCCACCCATGTCTGATGCTTCGGGGCCATTTCGTCCATTTTGGGGCAATTAGAAGAGGGCAGGGTGGGGTGGGACTAAAAACAGTATAAAAGCCCTTGTTTCCAGCCCTTCTGTGCCTTTTGCAGCTCCTTCCCGGTCAGCAGCTGTGTGAGAGAGGAGCGCTGCGACTGAGACCTGCCTCCTGCTTTTTTGTGTTATAAAGGAGTGGTTAGGATTTAGCTTAGTTTAGCATAGCTATTCAATTCAATTATTAGCAGTATTACAATTCAATTTATTTCTTTGAATTACTTTTTTGGGGAACTTGTTTTGGAAACTTTGCCAAAGACTGTTGTGTTTTCCCAGCCAGTGTTATCTAGCACTGTGCAGGGAGGCACAGATTGCCTGCTTGCATGCACACACACATGCACACACACACACACACGCACATACACAGAGACCCAGAATACAGAAAACAAATCACAGCGGAAGAAGACAGACAGATATCTACAGAGGAGCAAGACATAGATAATATATCGAGACACAGGAACGCATGAAAATAATTTCATTCGCAGCACAGGATAGACAATATCGTGACAGCCAGAAAGAAGACACAAAAGAAGACACAAAAATAATTTAATTCACAGCACAAGAGCAGATAGACAATATTGTGAGAGCCAGAAAGAAGACACAAGAATAGACACACAAATTTCATTAACAGCACAAGAGCAGATAGGCAATATCATGAGCGCTAGAAAGAAGACACAAGAATAGACACAAAAATAATTTCATACACAACACAACATAGACACAGATATTCACAGGAGAACAAGACAGACAGATATACAAAAGGATTCACAAACAGACACAGAGACCTATTGCAGCACAAGACCGATCAATATGAAGCGTGCTGGGAAGGCAGGTGCCAGGTCTTCTGGCAGGGAGGGAGAGGGTGTAAGGAGAGAGCTCGAGCTGCAAGCCCCCCCACCCCGCCCCGTCCCAAACACAGACACATGCTATTCCCGAGCAGTCATGGCATCGGTGCTGCCCGTGGAAGCCAGGTGGTGGGAGCAGTCCCTGCACCTGCACCACCTCCGCTCAGTCCAGAAGCGGGCACCAGCAGTGGGATCACTGCCTCCTCCACCCCAAGTTCAGCTCTCAGCGTGAGCCTCCCTCTGCCAGAGGAGGAGCTGGAGCTGGAGCTGGAGCTGGAGCTGGAGCTGGAAGCAGCGATGCTGAGCGTGCTGGCTCAGGCAATTCTGGGGACGGAGGGAGAATCAGAGTTAGTGCTCCACATCCCTTTCTGTTTCCCCTAGACCCAGGTCTCCTCTGGAAAGCAGCGCCTCGGAGGAGGCTGAGGTTGTGGAGACAAGTGGCTCAGCTGAGGCAGCTCTTCCGGCTGTCCAGCCTCAGCCTGCTGAGAAGGGAGGAAAGGCAGGCTCCTCGCCCTCAACCCAGAAGCAGGGGAGTAGTGTAGTGTGGGATCGTTTTGAGGTGGCAGATGATCCCGGGTTTGCCATCTGCCAGCACTGCCGAAGGCACATGAGCTGTGGTAAGAATGTGAGACGCTTCTCCACCATGGCCATGCTGCTGCTTCTGAGGGGCACCATCCCCTTGCCCTTCTTCCTGCTGCTAAGCCTGGCACCAGTTCGAGTGCGCTGAAAGGGAAGTCCCCTGCTTGCTCCAAAGCCCCCTTGCCCCCAAAGCAGAGGCAGGACCAGTGGGGGAAAGGTGGCCCGTTCCCAAGGCACTCAAGATCACCCAAAGCACTGGGGAGATGCTTGTGCTGGACAGCCAGCCCTTCTCCCTAGTTGAGGGACCAGGGTTTAGGCAGTTCATAGCACTTCTGGCCCCTTTTTACAAAGTTCCCGCAAGCACCACCTTTAGCAGGGCAGTGGTACCCTCCCTGTATCAGGAATGCAGGGAGTACTTGAGAGGGGAGCTGCGCAAGGGAGGGCTGCAGGTAGCTTTGCACTTCAGCTCCAACATCTGGAGCAGCTGGGGATGGCAATCACACCCACCTCTCCCTCATGGGCTACTGGTGCAATCAGTCAGACCATCGGTGGGCTTTACTGCAAGCTGCGGTGATGGATGAGTCCCACGTGGCAAAGGAGATCATGGGGGCCATGAACTGTAGGGTGCAGGGGTGTCTCACTGGGCGGGCCGAGCTCATCTGCGGGTTCATGGTCACTGACATTGGGGCCAGTATGTCGAAGGCTGTCCATGCTGGCTTCTGCTGTGTGGCACACAGGCTGCACCATATAGGGAGGGATGCCTTGGAGGTGGACAGGACTGCCGGTGACAGCGCCGCCACCAGTGCTGCTACAAGCCAGCTCATTTTGAAATGCAGGAAGGTGGCAGGCTGCTTTCACCGCAGCATCAAGGGGGGGGAAGATGCTGCAGAAGAAACAGGCAGAGCTCAGGTTCCCGCAGCACAGAATCAGGCAGGATGTGGAGACTCGGTGGAACTCCACATGCTCGAGAGGCTGGTGGAGCAACCGAAGGCCATCCATGAGATGGCCTTGCTTGGGGAGATAGGGATCAGCGCCCTCCTGAACAGAGCTGAGCGGGGTACCATCTCCCAGATGTTGGTGGTCCTCAAGCCCTTCCTCAATGCCATGCGACCCTTAGCACTGAGGATGCTCCCCTCGGCCAGGTGATCCCCCTAGTGAGGGAACTGGAGAACCAAATGGAGACGTACCAGGGGATCGATGTTCCCGGCTGAGGCAGGCCGCTGTCACCAGACGTGCAGGCACTGACCGGCTTTCTTTCCTGCACTGCATGTCAGGCCAGCCTCTGGCTTCTGCACTAGTCCTTCCATTCAGGACCAACTGCAGGTACTTCCTCAGCCTGACAAAGGGGTTTTCAACCCTAACGCTTCCAAAGACACATTTTTTTAAGCACCCCTTTTTTTTTTTTCATAATACATACATAGACATAAAAACACAAGATAAGCCATCACACACCACGAATAACATCATATGTCCAACACAGCACAACGTCTTTACTTCTTGCTGTTAATTCCTTTATAAAATTAACCGTTCTGTATGGGTACCTTTGATGCTGCTGCTGCTGCTGCTGCTGCCACTGAGTCAGCTAAGTTATTGGACCTGTTGTCACGTAAAGTGGAGGACCAGGTGTGAGGCTGTAGGGGAGGAGGAGGCCTCAGTGAGGTGCACTGCTGCGATGTGCAGAGGCCCCAGTGCCAGGAAGGGTGCACCTTAACGCACACACGCGGTGTCACCCACATCACGAGTTTTGCCTGGCAGCAGCTTGGGGTGCAGTTCTCCCCCTACCCCTGCACTGATCTTCTTGAAACTTGGTAGACCTTGGCAAGAGCTACCATCCCTGCAGTTTTCAGGCCCCTGTGCTGTGACACATAGACACGACAGGAGCTTTGCTTTCAAGCATTTGGGGTGCAGTTCCGCCCCCTAAAACCCCTACACTGATCTTCTTGCAACTTGGCAGACTCTGTGGCCTCTCCAGGAGCTACCACTCCTGCAGTTTTCACCCTCCTGTGGTGTAACACACAGCCATGACATGAGTTTGGCTTTTAAGAATTTGGGGTACAGTTCCCCCCAAGCCCCTGCACAGCCCTAGTCCCTACCACAGCCCTTTGCAGGTGGCAGCTCTATTTTAAGTTGTGCTCACTTACTTCCAGTTCTGAAGAAAGGGAGGTTCTTTTATAGTCCTGCCTGTTTCCCAGCAGGCATTGCTCCCAGTCTAATTGTCCCATGCTTTGAGGAAACTATACATCCCAGAATGCCCAGGCCTTAGGCTACAGAACTAGCAGGATTGTGCTAGGCCCTGGGCTGACCCTTTAAATTGCTCCCCCCACCCCATCTTGTTACAGAAATCTGTACAGTGAATTGGTGAATTGTTGGGTAATGAACAGCATCACACTGAAACTTTAAATTCATTGAACAAACCATGAATCCATGGCCTGCCTCCCATGCAAATCTGTTTTACTGCATTTCAGCATGACAGATTTCAGCAAAAAATCCTGTTTAACTAGAATAATTTGAGGCCCTGTGGTGTGATACTATGACCAGTAAAACAGATTTCAGCGGTGAATACAAGAGATTAAATTAAGCATCAGAAGAAAAGGCAACCATCCGTGTCATGCAAAATTGCCTTCTTTCTCCCAGTATGCTCCCATCAGCCTTGCATGTAGGCCTTGGGCACAAGAAGTCACATGACAAACCAGGTGCGAAGGAAGCAATATAAGCAACAGAGGAAGCATAAGCAATTTCCTTGAAGAACAACTTATAAATTATGAATGAAGTGGTCAGTGGAATCAAAAAGAGTGATGTTGCTCAGAAAGGTAACATAGCACCATCAACCTTGTCAAAATTAAAAAAAAAACAGATGTCAAATTGAAAGCAAAATCCAAGACAATGTATTGGGACCACAAAGAAATTGAGTCTATCCCAGAGCTTTTTGAAGACACAGACAAGACCGTATGGAAATGGTTTCTGGATGCGTGAGCTAAGAATGTCCTAGTTAATGGACCGGTACTGTGCATGAAGGCATTGGCATTTGCAAATAAGCTCTGTACTAACAATCTTAAATGAAGTGCTGGCTGGCTGCATCATTTTCATAAACTTTATGGCATGACATATAAAATGGTGTGCAGTGAGGAAGCTGATGTGTCTGTGGACACCTCTGCTTCGGGGCAGGAGAGTGAACTGCAAAGTTTCTGGAATAATCACCCAAGAGATGACATTTACAGTGCAGAGGCAGCGGGGCCTTCTACCAGCTGATGCGCAACAGAATCGAGCTGCAAAGGGTGAGCACGGTCACAGGGGACGCAGCCATCACCATTGTTTCAACGGTGCTACAGTGCTAGCGGCCCAGATCAGCTGAAGCCATTAGATTTTGGTAAATATGAAGGGGCCCATACGTGCTTTAAAAACACAAGATGTTTCCCTTGCAGCTGTTGGTCCTACAAAATCAAAAAGACCTAGATGATCACAGAGGTGTTCACAGAGTGGCTTCAGCATCTTGATGCTAGGATGAAGAAGGCACAAAGAAAAATTGCTTTGCTTATTCTTAACTGTTCTGCCCACAACTTGACCTGAGTGAAAGTCTTTCCATGGGGTGCATGAAATATCAGTATTTTTCCTGTATGATGTAAACCTAATAATGGTGCCAATGACCTATTAGAGAGGGGGGGCAGTGCCATAGATGCCTGCTGTACCTCATGTCCCGTGGCAGCAGTGCTGTCACCTTCCTCACCTGCCTCAGCCAGAGGTGCCAGCAGGCCACAGTGAGGGGCACAGCCCAGCACAGAGGCACAAAAGCTCTGCCTGGGGCTTCCGCTGTGCTGAGATGGGAAAGCGCTGCTCTGGCTGGTCCTAGTTCATCCTGGGCAGAGAGGGTGCCTATAGAGGGATCTGGGCATGGCTTGCTTCATCCCATGAATCATGCCTTGAGTCTAAAAAGGTCATGAAACACGATCCTAAGGCTTTAGGCACTTCCATATAGAGATGGAACGGATGGGAACGTCACATCTGACCTACTTACAACATAGACACAATGACAGTGTTTTTGAATAGTCTTCAAAATGGATTCAGTCAGTCACTGCTTATCTTCTCTTCTCTTCTACCCACACATATGAAATCTAAGACCTAAAGGACAAATAATTAAAAGAAGTGGGTGGAAGAACAAAAGACTTAAAAAAAAAAAAAAAGCGTAATGCCTGTTCAAAAATCTTCTGGTTCCCCTTTCTCCGCTGCAGCAAATATGAACTGCTTGCCTTTGCTTTCAAGGCTCTTAGCAGCTTGCCCCCCCCCCCTCAGCTATCTCTCTCCAGATGCTCATGCAGATGCATGTGCATTTGGAGCCCTTTCAAAAGCGGGACTTTTCAAAAGGGCACATTCTAATTGTCATAGGTGAGAGAGTGGAGCCCGATGGATGAAGCAGTGTTCAAGCTGCAGCAGGGTTTGGTACATTTAAACCATTCTCATCCTGTTCACATATAACACACCAGATGCTGCCCTTTTAAAATGCTTCCCTTTTTGAAAGGATTTCAAATGCACATGTGTCCACACCCTGGTAAGATAATTCTGAATTCTTTCAGAATTTGTGGTGCATGAGGGAAAATCCTTGAGGATTGGAAGAGGGCCAACGTTGTGCCCATCTTCAAGAAGGGGAAGAGGGAGTACCTGGGCAACTATAGGCCAGTCAGCCTTGATGTGCAATACGCTCGTGGAAGGTAAGATCCTGAACAACAGACAGCATGGCTTTGTCGCGGGTAGCTTGTGTCTTACCAACCTCATCTCCTTCTACGACCAGGTCTCTCCCCACTAGGACATGGGAGATGAGGTAGATGTTATATACCTAGACTCCCAAAGGCTTTTGATCTAGTATCCCATGATATCCTTGTGGGAAAACTGGAAGGTTGTGGACTTAGCTGCTTGACGGTTTAGCGGGTGGGAAACTGGCTACAGGGCAGGACCCAGACAGTTCTCATAAATGGATTGGTGTCATCTTGGCATGAAGTGTCCAGTGGTGTCCTTCAGGGGTCCATGCTTGGACCAGTGCTTTTCAACTTCTTCATCAATGATTTGGATGGGGGAGTGAAAAGCTCACTGGCCAAGTTCATGGATGACACCAAGTTATGGAGCTGTGTGGTCACGTCAGAAGATAGGTTACAGATACAGGTGGACCTGGACAGGCTGGAGAGTTGGGTAGACTGGAACCAGATGAAGTTTAACACTTCCAAATGTAAGGTGCTCCATATGGGGGCAAACAACCCTCAATATAGATACAGGCTCGGTGGTGACAGCTTGACTTGCACCACAGCTGAAAGGGACCAGGGGTAGTGATTGACCATTGCATGAATATGAGCTGTCAGTGTAAGGCAGTGGTCAGCAGGGCAAACAACATGCTGGCATGCATCAACCGATGAATCTTGTGTAAAACTAAGGAGGTGATACTCCCACTGTACTCAGCACTGGTGAGACCATAGCTGGAGTACTGCATCCAGTTCAAGGCACTGCACTTCAATAAGGATGTGGAAAAACTTGAGAGGGTCCAGAGAAGAGCCACCCATATGACCAGGGACTTGCAAGGCAAGCCATACGAGAAAAGGCTGAGGGACCTGGGCCTCTTTAGCTTAAAGAAGGGAAGGTTGAGAGGGGACTTGATAGCAGCTCACCGCTATATCAGAGGACTGCATCAGGAGCTCGGTGAACAACTGTTCGCTAGGGCACCCCTGAGGAAGACCGGGACCAATGGATACAAACTCCTGGAAGGCCACTTTAGGCTTAAGACCAGGAAAAACTCCTTCGCAGTCAGGGTGACAACAGTGTGGAATAAACTCCCTCCAGAGGTGGTACAGTCACTTACCCTGGAGGGTTTCAAGAGGAGACTGGACAGTCACCTGGCTGGGGTCACCTGACCCCAGTTGTCTTCCCGCCTAGAGTGGAGGGGCTGGACCCGATGATCTGCAAGGTCCCTTCCAGCCCCTCACAATCTATGAATCTATGAATAACCACTATCAACATCTTGAGAGATCCATCTGGTTTACTGTGGCTGTATTAACCACAATTGTGTCAACCATTACCTTGTGCTTCCCCCGGCAGGTGTGTATCAGTTGTCTTCCACTGAACTGTTCTTCTGTTACATGTCCGCGAAGTGCTGAACATCTCCGGAGGGGTGCCTTTGAATAGAAGGACTGTCTTTTCTAGCATACAACATATCTCTGAATATAATATGCATCTTCTTTTTGAAACAGAAATGAAGAAAAAAGAGGTTTCCGAGTTATGGCTGCATAGAAGAAGGACAGAGCCTAACCATCAGCTGAGTCTCCCACCCTTTCCTGCACAACTAAAGCTGAATCTCTAGCTTCTGCTGACGACTGGTCTCCATGGATGGAGCTATGATTTTGAAAAGAGCTAAAGCGTCTGTGTTAAACAACTGAAGAGTCTGAACCAAAGAGGCTGTGAAAAGAGAGACTAGGAGCAGCTAGCAGACAGTAAATTTGCCTTGTGGAAGATTAGCTTGATTAGTTGAACATCAATATCATTAAAATGGAGAGGTGATCATTAGCACCTGTAGAGTGAAGAAAAATGATCCATTAAGTCAACTACATCTTTAGGTACCTGAACTATAATAACCCAGCTGCTGTATTGTTGGGCAGGAATGTGTCCAACCCTGGGCAGAAAATCAGCTTCCCTCCTCAATACACACCCCCCAATTTTGGGCGGGGGGCTGATTTTTTTGGAGAAAGTGCATGTGGTGAAAAAGAAACTATGATATGACACAAAGAAATGACCTCAACAGCAGTAGAGCAATCATTGGACCACATTCTCTTGCCTTTGGCCACCTTGAACAGCATCACACTGTACACATGGCCCCACTTAAATAAATGGCAGTTCTTATAGTATACAATATTACTCTATATGAACAGTACCCTTCCCACTGCAGTTCAGCCCTATATATGAGTAAATAGCCAGCCAGTCAGCCGTCTGTCCATCCATCCGTTCATCCATCTATCCAATAATTTCCTTTATCATCGTTCTCATGGATATCATCAATAAATGGATTTAACATACTCTCAAATTCATCCTTTCTGTCATGTGTCACGGGGATTGCTCTCATCTGATGGCAGCTGAGACAGATCATCTATTCATTCTCCCTCTGTCAGCAGAGCATTGCTCTCACCGGTGTCTGACGACAATCTGCTTCACTGCTATTAGATTAATTCAGACGTGCGTTGCTTTCCTTGTGAAAATGTCACAGAATTATAAAAGCCAGTGATGGAAATAGCTTATTAAACCAGCCAGTCTGTCTTCCTGCCAGTCAAAGACTGTTCCCTCTGGTGTGTTTTCTAAGCTTTGGTCCAGTCTAGTTTTGAGATGCCCTGGTGATGTGCTGCCCGCTGCTTCCCCGTGGAGGGGATTGTTCCTTTGCTTCCTTCATCTCCCTCTGAGGATTGTTAACTGAGCCTCCACTTCAGTACCATTTCTCTGTCTTAACTGGTGATCACCGCTTCTCCCAGTTCACTATCACTTGTGAATGCCCTGAGCGTGCTGTTACGTCCCTGTTCAGGTATTTCCAGGAACAGGTAAACAAGGGTAGTCAGCAGCGCCATCCCTGGGACACCGCCTCCTGCAGCTGATACACGGCTGTATATCTCAACATCATTTTGATGGTTCCCAGTCCCTCTGACAGTACTCTCTACCCACACCAGGAAATATTAGATGCCATAACAAATCCTTTATTACAAAATGTAACTTGCTGCAGACTCTTTGTCTGTGTATCTAATCTATGAGAAAAAGCAAATGCAATTTTCAATTTTAACATTTAGGATGGGATTTTCAAAAATGTCTCTGGGGCTTTGGGGGTTGAGCTCTATCACGGCAGCGGCCAGGGAAGATAGGTCTGAATATGCTTCATCCACCTGAGTCCATTGATGGACTCCAGATCCAGAATGATACCAGTGAGACTGCTTTTCAGTCTTGTCCTCAGTAACTCTTCTCAAGCTCATCAGCGACCAAAGGCTTAAGACTGAGTATTGGGACACCTGCATTACACTAGCTCCCCTGAACAACAGAAGCCAACACTTGTTGCATGAACTGTATTGGCTACTGCATGTGATCTTTTCAGACACATAGGCAACATAGCTATACCAGCAAAACTTTGTCATGAAGCTGTCTTAAGTGCCCAACTCTCTCTGCAAGGCAATAGGACGCGGGCAGTAAATTTCCTCCTGAAAACTGGAACTTCAATGCACACAAACTAATATTGGCCATGCATAACCAGCCTTCTAGCACAATAGAGCCTCTTTAATACAACCTTAGAGACTCAACTCTGGATGAGGCAAGCATGGATGACGTCCATCATGCAGGCTATCCAAATGCATGGTTTTACCAGGCATTAAGCAAAATGGAAACAACGGTACACATGCAGTACCACTCTGCTGTTCCAGGTGTTTGTAATGAGATCAGCTGGTTGACATTAGTCCCTGATGCCTGCATAGGTCACCACCTGATGACAATTTGGAACAGCCACCAACAGAGGCCAACATATGCTGTAGATAAGGCAAAAGTCAGCAGGCTGAAACACTCCCTCCACCTTCCCTCTTTGCTTTCCATTTAGCATTTGCAAAAGAAGTCTCCCAGGGAACTCCAGGAACCAAAGTCCAAGCAGTCACGGCACCGGGTGTCAGCACAGGTGCCTCCTAGCTGTGAACTGCAAAGTGGGAGTGCGGTTCTGATTTCCCCCTAGTTGGCTCCTATGCTAGGATGGCTCAGGCTTTGGCTTTGGTCAGATATTCAGATGCCCTGACCAGTCACCTCTTGAACTGATTCCAGCTGCACTTGAGGATGCTCAACACATTTACACAGTAGGACTCAAGGAACCTGCTTTTATTAAGAGATTTTTGTTTCAATTTGGTGCCTGAATACCTTAAAAAAATCTGGATGTAGTGTGTTATCCCAAGATCATAGGTCATTTTTAAGAAGTGAATGCTAAGGTGCATGAAGTGAATGCTCAGGCCTATTTCCATCTGTTTTAACAGGCAGAGGAGTGACAAGCAATGTTGATGGTGTTGTAGTTTTTCCCAAAGTAGATAGTTTTCCCAGAACTAAACCAACACCCAACTTCCATGTAGCTACTGAACTAAACAGTCCCCAGGCATTAGTAACTTTGGAGCTCTCTTGGACCAAGCCAAGGGAGAAATGGTACATAGCGACGTATTTCGTAGCTGCTTCAGTTATCAGCAAACTTGAAATGGAGAGGGTCTTCTTCCACAAGTAAAGGTTACGCCCATAACTTTCCCCTAGCAAATGTAACGGCTTTAGGAAGCCAGTCAGGAGCTCAGGTTTCTTCTAAACTTTAAGCCCACCTTATTTACTATCAAGAATCTGGTGTACTAGTCTTATAAGCTTTCATTCATTTCTTTTCCCTGCTTCTTATTAATCCTATAGCCCATCTCTGGTTGAAGAATGGCAGTGCGATGTCACCAACAAATCAGACTTTTCTCCTTGCATTAGCCTCATCATTTGTGAAGTTATAATTAACCCATTTCAGTCAGCGCTGAAAAACATGGTGTAGCTGCTGGCTTTTCTGCCCCTCTCCAGCAACAGGCCTTTCAAGACAGCAGCCTGTGGGAGGTCTTCTTGATACCCAGAGGCATAAGAAGTGATTTCTGTGCCCTAGTGCGTGGGCCAACAGCAGTGGTGGCTGCTTTTCTTGTGCCCCCTGTAAACCAGTGCCTGGATCGGTGCCCTGCTTGCCTAGTTATGCTACAGACTACCTAGTGTCCCAATGTCATTTAGCAGAAGAAGCCTAAAAAATAGCGAACACGCTGAACTAGTGTGAAATATATTCCCACAAGAGCCAGTCTAGCCAGGTCTGTGTTTGTACAACAGTGGGATTTTTTTTGCATCTGTATAACTTGTAGGCATTACTGTGATGGAAATATAGTAAAATTTGGACTTGGCTCAGTGCTAGATTCCTTAGGCCCTTCCCTCTCAACCCCCACAAAGATAGAGGATTTTCAAACTAGCTTAGGTTATATAGAGTTGCAGCAAATTTGCAAATTTGCTGCAACTCTGTTGGCTGTGAATCTTCCCAGTGTGTAAAATCTGGGTTCTGGCGTACTAATACATGAGCATGCCACTATTATTAGTCACCGGTGAGAACACCCCGGGGATAAGATCACGGCCTCACAACTGCATTTGTGCCTGAATGATTTAAAAGCACACCCAAAATTTAACTAGTGAACTGGAGACACTGATCGCAAGTAAAAGTATCCTGAGTGAAACCCTAAGGAGCACTTTTAAACATTCCCCATCCGTCATGCACACCAAAGGCGAAGAGAAAGGGGCAGTGAGAAAGTCAGAAGCACAGGCTCTCAAATGTGAGCTCAGGTTACTGGAAACCTCACTGTGGCTGTGTGCATGTGTCAAGCTAGCTGTGTCGTACTCTGCTGGGTGACTAAAGTTGTCAATTTGGGCAAGATTTTTCAAAAGCAGATTTTTACCAAGCGCTCTAGTTTACCATACTGCACAGTTACGAGCTCATAATCATCTACTTTACAGAAACGCTGGATATTCATAGCTCACATTGACTTCACCGGGAACTTGTGAAAGCCCGCCTTCTATGGTAAGCAAACTACTGCCTTCAGTGTCAAATTATAGCTGTTGCCAGTAGATGCCTGATGTTAAGCATCCAACTTTGAATATTTGTCGTGTGCAAGGCTGATGAAGTGACTTGTCAGTAATGGCTATTCCCTAGATTGCAAGTAAAGTAACTTGTAAAACTTTGCAGAAAGCATCATTTACGGACTGGCCATAACAGTATTCCACATACAGCAGTGGAGTCAAAAGACTGTGACTACGGTTGAGGCCATATTGTGCCCTGTACTAAACGCAGCGGGCTAAAATGAATGTGATTATTTCATAGACATAGTCATTTCAGCTCCGTATTCATAGACAACGCAATGTAGAGGTGCTGAGCATCTGCAGTTACGGGGCAGTTCAACAGGAGCTGGGGAAATGGCGGTTCTTGCAGTAATCAGGGAAGAGCCATTAGAGGAGGGAGTTTACATGCTCCATGGCAGCAGAAGGTGGTTATGGCAGACCCTGGCCCTATGAACTAATGGCCAGTCCATTTCTACTGAATTCAGTGAGACGATGGATGTAAAGTCAGAGGCATTTTCTTCTGTGCTGAAGCCGTAAAGCTGGGTCCTGGGGGGTTGAGATCACGCAGCTCTGGGTTAGCAAGAACGTGGGGAGGAAATGAGAAAGCTGTGTTGTCAGTGAAAGAACGGTGAGAAAGTTTTTATTTGCTACTTTAAAGTTGGAACGATAAGGCCTATTCGGCGTGAAGATGGACGATGTTTTTACCAGCTTGAGACTTTCTGAGGTTTTCAGTAACTCGGCAAACCCTCATACGTACATTAGCAGGCCCAAATGGACATCGTGGCTGTGCCCACATGAGCGCACACATGAGTTTTGCAGTGCCTCATGTTTTTGAGGTGCCGCAAAACACACCCCACACGTGCAATTTGGTTCCCCACATTGCATATTTGCAGTGCACAGCCATATTTAGATACTGGGAAATCCCATTATGAAAAAAAAAAGTGCAGGAAAGAAGCAAGGTGGCTCACATGGCAGCAGCATGCACCGCCCGAAACTGGAGCCTTGCTGGTCAGAGCCATGCTCCAGCTACTGGCCGCTGTAGCCCTAGAAGCCCCCCCAGGACCCCAGGTAAGGCTGCTGAGGCCAGCCCAGGTGCTGGGCCCAACCTCCCCTACCCCACCTCATTTTTTCTCATGTTAACCCCACATGCGAGGAGGGGGTGTCGGGGCAAAAAGCAGGAGCACAAATTTGTGCGGTTGCCTTTTTTTCCCTATGGCAATCCCACACCCCTGCTCATAGAGACATATGACCCATGGGTCAGTTTATGGACCCTGCAGATGAGGCCACAAAACTAATTTGGCATCCTCCTTTATCAGTCTTGTCAGACGTGCGCTGAAAAGGTTCCGATGATCTTGACAGTCCTGGTGCCACGGCTGCTGTGAAGGGAGCAGATGTTTTATGGCGATGCAGTAAATTTAATGGTAAGAGAATTTCCGCCATAAAAGAGTTTGCTCATTACATCCTAGCTACCTTTCTTCATCTGAGTTTTAAGATGATCATTTTAATCTTTTTTTCTTTCCCTGTGGACAAATTAAAAGAGCAACTTTTATTGAAAATTCCCAGGCAAAGCATGGTCTGACGTGAGCAAGAAACCAATCAAAGAACCTACCTCCTGCCCCTGGGCTGTGTTTCTGATGTGAGTAGCTTTTGTTTTTCTTTAGCTACTAGGCTAAACAGCGGTATCAGTCCTGCCGTGTAAATCTTCAACACTGCCTGCTGGATGGTAAAGTGATTGCACTGGCATGTTTGCTTGCTTTAACCCGTCTTTTTGTTAGCACTTGTCTAAATGAGAAGGGTTTGTATTCAGGTAATTATATTAATACAGTGAGGAGCAAAACCCTTGTGTCAATGCATTGTACTAGTGTTAAATGGAGCTTGTCCTGGAGTAAGTTACACCAGTGGGTAACTTCTACTGGTGAAATGCAGCCACATTGAGTACTACAATTCCCAGTGAGGTCCACTTACGTCTTCTCAGTATCATCATACAGCATTGTGCCCTGTGAATGATGGGGGCGACTAAGTGGCAAGCTATACAAATCTGGTCAATTTATTGAGCAGAACCCCAAAGAACTATCAGGTGTAAAACATCAGCATGCTTCCAAAGGAAGCTTCCGTTGTTCCCAGGTCCGTACCTTTGCATAAGTACAACCGCAATATCGGTGAATAAAAATAGTTATTGGCAGATGTAGAGTAGTAAATGTGTGTCTGGAACATAAAAACATAAGAATTGCCATTTATTGGGTCCATCTTACCCAGTGTCCCGTGTCACACAGTGGCAGAGTGCATGCTGAAAGGTTAACCAGGGTTTTTTTGTGCTGTTCCTTTTTCACTTGCAGTCTCCAGCATTTCAGGTCTAGGAAGTTCTGATTCAGTTCTCATTAATGACTGCCCATCTACAGTGTGTTTGGGTACGGCATGCTCACACAAATATGAGGACCTTCTAGGTACACATGAATGCGTCACAGCAAAGATCACAAAGCCTGATGAAACTTTATATTCACTTGAACTCGTTGCCTGTTCCAAGACAACTTCTGGAAGAGACGAGGAGTCTAACAGAAATGACAAGATCTGGCCCACATATGGCAAATGCTTGTACCCTAAAATAGCTGCTCAAATAACTGGAACCTCCATGATCACAGCTGCATAGCTAAATACAAAATGGTGCTGTCATATGGTAATTAATTGGCTGGTGCCTATAAGGCTGTTATTACCCCATCTGTTGGTCTCTCCAAGTCAATCTGGCAACTCTTCATCTCACATTGGTATTTGGCACCGAGAAGCACAGTATTAACGTGGCCACACAAAGCCATTCAGAAAAGTCCACTTCCTTAGCACTGCCAGTTTCCTAGCTGGCAAAAGCCTATCGTAATTACAATAAAAGACAAGCAGCAGGAGCAGTTCCTGCCATTGATCTTCTGAAATGAAAATTATGGCCTGCCTTCACCACGACTGCCACCATGTATTTAAGCTGTCCTCTTTCCTGTGTTTAGCCCTCAGCCCATTCGCAGTACAGCTGAGAATGATGGAACTAATGGCTAACCCTGACCATTAAAAATGCAGGACGATTGATATTTTTCAAAGTAGGAAAAGTTTTCCTCTAGGCAGCTCTGGTTCTGCAGATGGCAACACAACTGTAGGCTTTGCAATGACAAGGATTACTTGGTTTCAAAAAGCCTGTTTATGGCAAAGTTTCCTTTAAAACCTACTGTGTCTGGTGCGGGCATATACAGGCTGGAAAATTTTCACAGTGTACCCATAACAGAGATAAGTGACTCCGTAGTATTGGCACCAGGTCAATCAGGTCATCCCAGGCCTTGGGATTTCTGGTTTTGGTCAACAAACCAAATTAGGAGACCGGGGCATGCCCAAATTAAGACAACAGTGAATTAAGATGTGTGCATTTGATGGGTTTGGGAGACAAAGGAATATGTTGACAGGACAGAACATGGACAGTCTGATGATCACAGAGAAACCAATCAATGGTACCCAGAGCTAAAGAGTCATCAGGGAAGAAAAAGAATACAAAAGAAGGGATTTCAGAGCAGCAGGTGGTCCCTGAGGCAGGAACCCAAGGCCACCATGGGCAGAGGGCCATGTATCACCCACCCCATTGCGGGGATGGGGGTGGGCCTCAGCCCTCGACCTCCAGGCTACTGACATCTGACATTCAAGAAGGAAGCACAAGATAAAGCTCGCATACTGGCCAGGAGGAGGTTCCTAAGACAGTACCTTCCATCTGTGACAGCCCTAGGACCAGTAAATATAAAATTGGGGTGGGAAGAGTTATTTTGTTTGCCTTGCCTGAATTATTCTTATCTGCTATCACTGTGTAGCAAGAAAATTTACCTATTATCGAATGGAAGAAGTCATGGTCAGTCTGAGTGTTTGGGTCCACCTGGACAAGGTATCTGGGTCATAAATCCAGTGCCAACAAAGGGTGAGGACGCAAGCCAGGGAAGTCTAGAGCCCAGGCTCACAATACCAGAGAGTTCAGGCATGAAAGAAGTGATTCTCAACAATGATGCTGCAACACCCTGGGGCACCTTAAAATCCTTTCAGGGATATGGTGCATTGCCCCACAATATTAGCACTGTGAGATGTGCAAACATGATTCTCAGGATAAACCCAGAGATTTCTAATAAACATTCCTAGTGTTAAAAGCATTCTGCCCTGCTGTGGTCTTTCTGCACTCTTTACAACAGAAGAATTGTTCTTGTATTTTTCTGTAGTCCAAAAGTGAGTGACAGCAAAGAGCTGGCATTTACTGAGGGGTGAGGGGTGGGGTGCTTGAGTCTAACAAGGGGCACCTTGCATCTGAAAAGGGTGAGAACCAGTGCACTAGGAGTAGGTGGCAGTGCAGGCAGGAGCTGGGAAAGGCACAGGTTCAGATCCGTATTGGTGAGTAGGAGGTAGGGAAGAGCAGGAGCCAGGTTAGGCAATAGGGAACCAAGGCTCATGAACCAGATCTAGGAGCAGGGAGTCAGGCACACAGAGGCTGCATCTACACGTGTGGCTGACTGCGCAGTAACCAGTGTTATTGCATGGTACTGTCACCGCCCTTTTTTTTCCCAACACTACT
>JAGPOW010000304.1:11220347-11238134 GCA_030014935.1 Caiman crocodilus
ACACACACACACACACACACATACACACACACATATATATGTATAAGGGTATATATACACTCCTGCATATATACTGTATACATATATACACATCGGTATATGTTATAAGTGGATTTCATCTTTTTCTGATTCTGGTGACTCGGGCCTCGACACACTAAAAATATCCTGACAGGGGATTTGTGGCGGGAGCTCGGGTGATAAATGAAACTTGGGGGAAGAGCTTCGGGACACGCTCTTTTCGGACAGTATTTTTAAAATCTCTGCCACCTGTTTCTCAAGGGCAGCCATCCTGCTGCTTAGCAGCTGGATATCTTCTTTGAGTTCGTGTTTGACTTCCTGGAGTGTGGTTTGTAAGGCCTGCTCAGGAATGGGGTAAAAGGGGTGTTTTGCATCAGCTTGAATAGGGCTGTGCTCCAGAGGGCTGCGAGTTTCACCAGCTTTATCCAAACGAAGGTCACTTTTTGTGATTCCACTGTCACAAGAGTCTGTTTTCCTCAAGGGGTTTTTAGTCACCCCGTTCTCCGAGTCATTGCTCTTGAGGTCCTCTGACAATAACCCCATCGACTCGGCCTTTGTGACATTATTCCAGTCTTCCTTTTTCTCCTCATGGGTTCCCATATTGTTCTTTAGTCGGAGCCACCCTTTCCCGTTCCCATTTTTCATCCTCATGGGACTGTTCACTTTGAGGCATTTTTGGTCGCTGTTGCCATTTGGCTTGAGCTCCATTGCGTCCCGGTTGTTCTGCTTAACCGCCTCGCTGGTTTTCACGTACGTCAAGGAGGTCTGGATGGGTGTGATCTGAGACACCGTGATCACGCTGGTGCCAGTGATGGCAGCCCCATTCTGCATGGCGCGGCTTTCCACTTGGAGCTGGTTCCTCTCTGCATCAATGTGCGTTGAGCCTTGGTTCCGCATTTCCTTCTGCTGCTTGAACTTCTGGAAGAGCTTTCTCACAGGGTGGTCCACAGGGATGCTCAGCGTTACTTCGTTCTTCTGACGCAGGCGCTCCTCTTCTTCCTTCTTGACGTCACTGATTTTCCGGAAGATAATCTGTGGGGGATAAATCCAAACAGGGTGAGAATCCCATGGCTTTTTCATACAAATATAGAGCTCATTTAACTAGAAAGGGTCCTGTTCAGAAATAAAGCCCCATCCTTCCTCCCTCCTGATGTCCAGCAATGAATTCAAATCCAGTCAATCAGGACCATAGTAAACTTTGGAGAAGAAAGGAAGTGAACAAAACCTTCAAATGATTACAGCACTCTGAGACAGATATGCTCATTACTTATGACACATCAAGACTTGCACACTTCCTACCTTTTGTGCGCCTCAGAAAGAAACAACAGTTCAAAGGAGACTAAAATACTGTATCATTAACCCAGCATTCATCTCAGTTTTCATGGATTTGCAAATCCAAATCTTATAAACTGCGTCACTGGTATTTATTAATAGCTTTGCATCAGCTCCCAGAAGCTTCAGTAAGGGCCCCACTGCACCATCATAAAGCAAGAGCAAAATTTACCAAAAAGCTTATGGTTTAATACAGCAACCTCTCCAAACTTAAGTACCATAGAAGAATGAAAGTAACAGAGAGGGAAGGTGTGATTAAAGAGACCTACATCCAATTCTGGACCATAACAACTCATTCAAAACCATGAAGTCCTTTTGAGTATCCCAGTACCGTGTGTCCCAATAGCATATGAAGAGGGTTTGTTTTTTTTAAGCAATGTGATCTAAAGCTCAAGCTCAGGAACTGGTTTGGCAATAAACAAATGACATCATTCCCTGCCCAACTAGTCTACGTTGGTGGATTTATGAGAAAACAAGATTTCTACAGACAGAGTTAAACAGAAGGTTCACAGGAACTAGCATTTGGATACACAGATACTGGGCACCCCAGGAGAAACCAGGAGGTAGATGAAGGCAGCTAAAAGCAAAATATCAAGGATATCATGAAACAATGAGGGTCAAGGAAATGGGACACTAGAAAGAGGCCTTGCCACAGGAGTCTTGGACAGAGACACAAATGGGATGCATCTAGTAGGGCTGTGCAAATATTTGGGTGGTGATTCGATTCGGAGGAGATTTGGTCCGATTCGGTGGCCAAATCTCTGAATCTGAATTGAATCAGGGGACCACTTAAAAGGTCCAAACCACTTCAAAGCTCTCCGAATCTTTGGAAAAGATTCAGAAAGCTTTGATGATTTGGGCAGTCCCCGATGGCTGCAGCAGGGAGCCGTAGCCGACTCTGAGCTGGTAAGTACTAGGGGAGGGGGAGAGTACTGAGCTGGGGGATGGGACCATGGAGGGACCCCTGCAGCCCCCACCCACAACCTCCACCCGCTCGCCCAGTCCCCGCCATGGCTGCCCCCACCCGCCCCAGCTCAGTACTTTACAAAAGAGCCCCGGTGCTCACCACGTGCTGCTGGGTGGGGGCGATCCCTGCTGCCCCCCATTACCCCACACTGTGTAGGGAGCTCTGCATGAGCCTCCTGACCCCCTCCCTGCTCCTCCAGCCCCCTCATGGGTGCCCTACCTGGGCCAACATCGTCCCTTTAAGAAAAATAACCTCAAGAAAAGCCCTCAGACTTACTGCTTCTGGGGCAGCTTCATGGCTTTGGGGGGCCTGTGCAGAGCTCCCCATGTGGCGTGGGGCAGTGGGGATCCCCCCGCTGGCAGGAGCGGTGAGTCTGGGCGTTTTTTTTGCTTTTTTTTCTTAAAAGGGCTGGAGCTGGCCCAGGCGGGGCAGCCATGTGGGGGCTGGGAGGGAGAGGAGGGTTCAGGGGGCTGGTGCAGAGACTCCCATGCAGAGTCGGGCAGCAGGAATCACCACCCCACCCCCCTGGCAGCAGCTGGTGACCCGGGTTTGTTTTTTTTAACAAGTGCCAGGAGCCGGGGCAGGGGTGGGCAGCCATTGCCAGGCTGGGAGACGGTGGGGAGGCCATGGGCCTGGTTTGGCTGATTCAGAGATTTGGACATTCAGCAGCAGCTGAATCTCCGAATCAGATTTGGCCAAATCGAATCGGAACAGTGATTTGAAAATCGCCGAATCGAATCACTGTCCCCCGAATCGGTCAAATCCAAAGCAAATACTAGCCACTTTGTACAGGCTTAGTATCTAGACAGACAAGCGGCAAACTTGCAGAATGATAGGTGGTGTAGGACAGTATAGATAGAAATGTACTGCCTTTGTAAGATGATTGAGGAGCTGCAGCTCTTACAGGCAGTGAACTGAACAAATGCCAGCCAGGCTACAACCCAGGGCCAAAGGCAACACTTAAAAGGGTGCTGGGTTTTAGTATTTCAACCTTCATGGCAAGATCCCATAAAAAAAAAAAACCCTTTATGTTAAGATCTTTCATTTGAAGGTTGCTGCTCTGCTCTAGAGAAGTCACATTTTCATTAGCTCGGGGTTCTTCGGTTTCTTGAATGAGCCAGGACATGAAAACACCTGTATACCATAGCCCAGTGTATTAATGATGGAAGGAGAAAATGCCGCAATGAGATGATTTGGCTTCAGACCCATTTTGAAATGAGGGAACGTACAGCAGATCTCCTACTTCACAAAATAAAACTCAGTCCCTTTTTTGTAGCTCTACTAAAACACAATCTGATTCTCAGTTGCATTAATAAGGAGGACAATAAGAAACAAACGACTTTTTTTTCCCTTTGGAAAATATGAACACAAGATTGTGTAATTTGTTAGTGAGGATGATCAGAAACATGCAGGACTTCAAGTAGCCATACTTACATATTATAAAATACATATTTCCCAGATCTATTTGTTTATGCAAACATCTATTTCTTTTCAAGCCTCACATAAAATAGAGGCTTAGAAGATATAAAGCCAAATGCACTGGCTTCAGTGGAGTTACACAAGGGATGAATTTAACTCATGGAGCTAATCTGAAATCAACTAAGACATCAAAGCTGCCTTACCTTCATTACAAAACTTTCAAATACAGTGAATATATTCTTGTGGGCCGCCGGTGGATATAGCTGCTTGCAATAATTTGGAAAGCTAACATGTTTATTAGAAGGCCAGTGAAAAAAAGCATGGAAACATGGAAGATGCTTTCATCTGGCTCCTGTGACCTAGATACCGCTCTGTATATCTTCATTTAGCAGCTATACCCTTCATTAGAGCCTGCCCTCACGTAGCTGCTCTACCTCTATCATGAGAGCCGCAGGGGACAGCAAATAAGTTTAATAGAATCTGCCCTCAGTTTAAAGAGGGAAGTAATTACCTTTAATTGAAGCCACAGTGTCTAAATGAAGATCTAGAGGTTGCTTCTTTTCCAAAGTGGGGTCCCGCTACCAAGCTGAGCACACGGACATTTTCCTGCCCACAGAGCAATAAAAACACATGGTTGTGCAGCAAGGAACGGGGGCTGCTGAGCAAAGTATTCAACAGGTGCCTCCCAGTGAGCTTAGAGGGTTGTGTAGGGCGGATGCCCCAGTTGGAGATGGTGTCTTGGGCAGAGGCAATCTTTCCTGGGACTTGCTCATGGACACCGGGCATGAGCAATCCGCTCTGTCCATTATCCTCCCAGGTGTGCTGCCTCTGCTGTGTGGTGCTGTGGAGGGATGACCTGCTAACCTTTACAGCAATTTGCTCCATAGGAATGAACGATCCCTGAGTATTATGGGCAGAGCTGCTACGCAAAAGACTTTTCTGCGCTCCTTTCCTGTATTACATATTACTGGATATGGGTTCTTCAAGCTACTAGCACGTAGGGACAACCTCGACTCATGGAAACAGGCTTTTAGAACTCCTTCCACCCGAACGGCAAGTGACGGAGATCCGTCAGCTGGAGAATTAGACGGAAAGGGCTGAAACAGATGTTGCTTATGCTGCGGTTGTGCTATAATAACAATTTTTATGGCAGCACAGATGTCAAGTAAATAGACGTTCCTGCTCTGCTGTGCCAGAACAGTGGTGCAACAGAAGGTACTAATAAATTGTGCTGCTTTACTGCGGCCAATGTCTCTTTGCTCTGTTGTGGGAGAGTGCAGGGAGCTCCCTGCACTCTTCTGTCATTGTGGGCAGGTGCTCTGGGGGCTTGAGATACCCAATCCTGAGTACTGTGCATATGATTGGGCCCCTCAAGCCCCCAGAGCACATACCTGGTTTTCCCTGATTACAGAGATGTGGTCCAAGATGCCCCGTGCCTCAGTGTCAGGACCTGCATGACCCTGGGCCTCTACGGGGGTTTATGCTGACCCGTGTCTCATTCAGCGACATGGGTCAACGTGGGTCCACCTGTGGAGATGTGGAGCACTAATGATTCCCATATTCCTGCTGCTCTCTGCACCATCCTGTGCTGGGATCCCCATTGACCTCTGCCTCTACATGAAGTGAGGGACAGCGTGGGTCCTGGCAAGGAGGTGCAGGGTGGCATGGGAGCCGGGGAATACCCACTGCCCCACGTCTCCTTGCCAGGACCTGTGCCTCTGGACTGGCATGGGACTCGGTGCAGGTCCCAGCAAGGGACCTGGATTGAGTTTTAAGTTGGGACTTAAAACTTGTTTTAAGTTGGGAGAGTTGGTTCACCTTTATCCACCATTTTGCGAGGCTACGTGCAGATGTTTCCAAATGCAAGCGGTGGGGGGAACAGAGGCAAACCCCAAAGGAGCCCAGCTGAAAGAAACCAAATTAAGCTCTGTGTACAGCACTTCTCAAGGGGTAAGGAAACATCCTCCTTCCTCGTGGCTAGTGCTAAACTTGTTAATGCGACGGGAATTCGGTGTCAGAATTCATTTCCTTTAGGTAAGGGACTGTGAAAGCAAGCTCCGTGACACAGTGCTGTGTCATGGGATGTGGCTGCTGCTTTCATTTCCTTTGATGTATTTGTTTTTGAAGAGTTATTTATGGGGCTGGATGAGGAGAGAGGTGGACTATTGTGTAAGTGAAGGTTAAGTAAAGGTTAACTGACTGCCAGCCGGGGGAACTGAAGAGGTTTGTTCATCCACAACGTGGGAACGGTGCAGCTAGCAGGAACTTGAGATTCTCCAGGCTTATCTTAACCCCGATCTCTCTTCTATCCTCTCCTGTAATGAAAGGTAATTCAGGCTGAATGTTAACCCAGCTCAGTGCTGGGCCATTTCCAAAGACAGACTCTACCAGCTGTGACAAACTATGAGCAATGTTTACATTAGACACACAACCGCTGCCATCAGGTACAATGCAACGCCACCAAAACGAAGCCAAAACTGAAAGAACAGGCAGGTGCCGAGGGATGGGGAAATTAGCTCAGAGCTAAGACACAGCAATGCAATCCCCATTCTGTCCATTATCCAAATACTCTGCCCTATGGTAGGACATCTATTAGTATTCAATAAAGCTGAAGCCTTTTCTGTCGCTAAAACTTGGCCCTTGCCTCTTGCCTTGTTTGGACGTGCCCACAGCAAGCAGGTATTTCTTCTTTCACGCCACTAGGCCTGAGCACGAACACTGGGAAAATTATCCCCAGAGCTAATGTGACCTATTTTTGAAAAATATAACATAAGGGAGCTCAAGAGAGAAAAATATGCATAGATTGAAGAATAAGGAGGATGACTAGAAAGACGGATTACAGTAACTTAAAAAAAAAGAATACATTTAGCCCAGGTGGTCAGTGCCTATCCCTGCAATGTCTTATTGCTGTTTCTTCTGGAACGCAACCTATGGCTGAGCCTTGAAGTAAGAAATGCATGGAAATAGGGAAGTGGGTAACCTAATGGGTGCTCACTCAGTTGTTATGGTGATGACTGCACTGTAAATGCCCAGCAAAATAGCTAAATAGAAAAAAATGGGCCCTACGGCTGAGATGATTCAAAAAGACTAGTGAGTTTGGCTGCTTTCAATTGCAATGCATAACCTCAAAGGTGCCTGCTTTCCAGAAAGGGCTGAGAATGCATCTCTCAGGGCAGGGTGCTGCTCATGAAGCGGAGATTTAAACTAGGTAAACTTGCCTAGTGAGCTAAAGAAAGGGACCTTGCTCACAGGGCATTTGCTTAAATCAAGTCTGAATTAATGCCAAATAGTCACACTTGTTATTCATTCACTCAGAGGCACGTGGCCATCTCCACACTTCCCAGGGCAAAGGGAGCACATGGATGTTACATGATGGGCAGATGCTTGGTATCCAGAATCACCGGTCACTTCTGGATCCTAGTTCTAGAGAGAAGCAGGTCTAGCCAGGCTGGTCTCCCTAGAAGTGATTAGGGGCCTGGGAAGCAAGACTAATGAGGAAAGGCTGAAAGCACCGGGGGAGGGGGATTTGATAAGGATCTTCAAGTTTTTGATCACCTGAAAGGTGATTACAGAGAGGGTGGTGATGGGCTTTACTCTATGATTGTAGGGGGCAGGACTAGGAGCAACGGCTTCAAGCTGCAGCAGAGGAAATTCAGGGTGGAGATCAGGAGGAACTTTCTGACTATGAGGCCGGTCAGGCACTGCAACGGGGTGCGGAGAGAAACTGCAGAATCTCCATCCCTGGAAGTTTTCAAGAACAGGTTAGACAGACACTTTGCTGGAGTGGTTTAGCTAGGGATGATCCTGCTATGAGCAATGGGCTGGACTAGATGATCTTGTGAGGTCCCTTCCAGTCCTGCTTTGTTATTTATGGCATTTGTTCATCACCGAGTCATGGTGGATGCTGGAGTTATTCTACCAACTGATGGTGCATTTTCTCTTGTGGCTGTAAAGACCCATGTTAGACTTGCAGGTCATGCCACAGTGCTTCATGCCACAATGGCATACGGGGCTACTGTACTGACAGGCTGTTTCCTCCAGTCATGTTTCTATTGCAATTCGAGTGACCATTTGGTCACAATTTTGGGTGCCCTGCTCTTCTCTCCCCATCTGCAATTTCCCAACCTGCAGCCAAAGCTACTTTGTTATGATCCTGTGACATTTATAGAGCCTCCCATTACCAGTTCACCTGAAACTCTTCCAGTCATTGATGTTTTTATATGCATCCTCACGGCACTCCTGATGGATGGGAGCTCTTGCATGCAGAGATCCCGGGGGCTGCAACTTCCATTTTTCCTGTGTGCCCAGAAGCATCTTTCCCCACCCACAGATCCAAGTACCTCATGCCCAAAGCCAACCCATAAACAAGTGTTTCTCTGCCTAACTCCCCTGAGGCACATGGATCTGGGAGGTGTTTTCTCAGCATGTCAACAAATTTTATGTGACTCCTCAAAAAATACAGGAACAGCTGTCCCCACATCCTCAACTCCCTTCTCCCTACTTTGTGTAATAAAGCAGTAGTTAAAGCACTTGTCTGGGATGTAAAGGACATGTGTAAATACCCACGTTGGCATGAGGGGAATGAATTCTCTTCCCTGTCTCCAAGGAGAAAGCCCTTGACATCACACTTGAGCCTAATCTCAAGGAGCAGTCATAGATTTCATAGACGTCAGGGCTGGAAGGGACCTTGGAAAATCAGAGTCCAGACCCCTGCCTGAGGGGCAGGAAGTCAGCTGGGGTCATAGGATCCCAGCAAGATAAGCATCCAGATTTCTCTTGAAGGCATTCAATGTAGGTGCTTGAACCACTGCGGATGGCAGGCTATTCCAGACCTTGGGGTCTTGGAAAATAAAGAAATTCTTCCTTATGACCAGCCTGAAACGGTCTTGCAGTAGTTTATAACTGTTTGACCTTGTCATCCATCCCTTAGGGTGCTCTGGTGAACAATCATTCCCCCAAATCCTGGTGAACACCCCTAATGAACTTTTAAGTGGCCATCAACTAGCTCCCAAGCCTGCGCTTTTCCAGGGTAAAGAGCCCCGTAGCTCTCAGCCTGTCGTTGTAAGGTCTGTTTTCCTGCCCTCTGATCATGCGCGTGGCTCTTTTCTGCACTCTCTCAAGCTTCTCCACATCCTTTCTGAATTGTGGGGCCTAAAACTGGACGCAGCACTCCAGCTGCGGCCTCACCAAGGCTGAGTACAAGGGGAGAATGACATCCCAGGATTTGCTTGAGAAGCATCTATGGATGCAAGCCAGCGTTTTGCTTGCTTTACTAGCTGCAGCATTGCACTGAAGGCTCATATTCATCTTGTGGTCAATCATGACCCCCAATTCCCTTTCATCCATAATGCTAGCCAGCATAGCACTGCTGAGCTTATAAGGATGCTGCAGGTTTTTCCTCTCAAGGTAGAGAACCTAGCATTTTTCAGTGTTAAACACCATCAGGTTCTCGTCTGCCCATTTCCTGAGCTTGTCAAGGTCAGCCTGGCTCGCCCTCCTGTCCTCTGGTGTGGATGCTTTACCCCAAAGTTTGGTATCATCAGTGAACTTGGCCAGTCCGCTTCTGACTCCAATGTCCACATCATTAATGAAGATGTTGAACAATATAGGTCCAAGGACAGAGCCTTGAGGCACCCCAATGGTCACAGGGCACCACAACGATTAACTTCCATCAACCACCACCCTCTGGGTCCAACCATGGAGCCAATTCCCCACCAGATTGTGGTGGACTCAAGGGTGCAGTTGGCCAGTTCTGCCAAGAAGTGATCATGGGATACCAGATTGAAGGCTTTTTTGAAGTCAAGATATAGGACATCAATCTCTTCTCCCTTGTCTAGGTGATAGGTCACCTGATTGTAAAAGGAAATAAGATTGGTTAAGCAAGACCTACCTGCAACAAACAAGGGAGCTCCCTCTGTTTTCCCCATGCTCCCTAGTCATGCTTCCTCTGTTTTCCCCATCCTTCTTTCTTTCCCTCCTTCCCTACTTTGTCCCTTCTATGACTCTTGCATTTGGTGCTTTACAGAGATTCACCATCAGCAAGAGGCGTGAGAAGGTTGTCTCCTTTTACATATAACCACCACCGTCTTTTAAAGGTGCAAGTAAAAACATGACAGTAGAACCTGGATCCTTTGCAAAGGTCAGTTCCTAATCCCCCTCCCAAGATGAAGATCTGTGAACCAGCCAGGGATATGGGAAGTGATTGGGGAAGTGGCACCCTTTGAAGTCAAAGCCACAGCAAACAGCTGAGTGGCTTGTCCTTAATAAGACAGCCTGCTGTGAACTAAGCACATTGCGAACCACCCGTGTATAGATAATCCAGGTTCTACCAGATTGCTTAGCACATTTTATCTACAGAGGAGTTTGCAGAGTATTAATCAGCTTTTGCAATGGCTCTGCAAGGAAAGAAAGGTGCATTTGTTGCATGTTTTACAGACTGGGAAATTAAAGGAGAAGGGCGAGTGAATTTTCCACGGCCAAAGGAAGTGCGTGTCAGAACTGAGATCAGAATCCCTAAATCCCAGTACTCAGATCACTGCACTTTGTGTCTTGTATAGATTTTATTCTCAAAATAAACTCCAGCTATAAATACATACTATGCCTTTCTGAACTCATATGCCAGGTTTTGAGTTTTTTCTCCCCATGGTGCCAAGCAAAGCATTGCTGCAGTTCATGCAAACAGCCTTTCAGCCCACAATCTTTTTGCCCCCCGCCCCCAATATATGTTATTTCCTTAATCTAGCATTATTTTTATTCGGCCTAGCATCCAAGAGATTTCTGACAGCATCAGGCTAGAGTTTATTCCCTACCCAGCCACATTCTCTACCCAGATACCAGCCAGGTTTTCTAGATATTCATTATAATTTTAAAAGCAGCGGAGGGTGAAAGATGGAAACTTGGAATAGAAGAATATACCAGGAAGGTCTGACCAAGTGAGAACTTGTAAAATACCATTGTGTCCTATAAAGAAAAACAGACTCATCTTTAAGATGTAGAGCAAAGGTCCCAGCCTTGCCACTGGACTACATTCAGGGGAGCCACTGAGGTTTAAATTAGGCTTGGGTACTTGACTGGTCAAATAAAGTTTAGTCAACTGACTGGTCAAATATTGGTCAAAAATTTAAAAAAATTGACAATAGGTCCAAATAATACACAGAAAAACACATTTTCCATTAAAAATATGTCAAGGAAAATAAAAAAAAATCATATTTCTGTCAAGAAAACCACAACAAGTGTTTGTTTGGGTTTTTTTTTTGTAAAACTGCTATAATCTTTGACCAGTCAAAAATATGCAGTCAATTGACTAGTCCATTGGAAATATTTGACCAGTCAATTGACCAGCTTGCCAACCCTATTTTAAATATTCAGAGGCAGGTGACAAAACTCCAGAGACTCATTCCAGAGAATGAGTTATAAAACTCATTATAACTTTCTGCCACTACAGAGGCACATCGTACCACACCATAGCTGCTCTCCTTAGATGGGTGCTTTGTAGCAGTGGAGGCCAAGAGGCATTGGAGTGGTTGTTTCTCTGGACCCTGTTGGACAAAGGTTTATTATACAGATGCCCAGAATTGCCGGGGACTGGACCCGACAACCCAGGTGGTCCCTTTGAGTCCTATGCTGAGTGGCATGCTAGTGGGGAGTGGGCCATGGAAAGTGCCAAATGACCCTCTGTGGCCATGAACTTGAAGGTTTTATTGCGAGCTATTAAAATACCAACAGTTATCACAGCTGTGGAATCAAGACAGGTCACAGGAATATTCACTGAGGGTGCCTGATGCCCAAGTTGAGTGTAGTGGGCAAACAGAAAAATACATTAATCAAACTCATGGAAAAGTAGGCTGGCAAGGGACTTCTGGTGGTCATCTAGTCCAACCCTCTGCTCAAGGTAGGATCATCAATACCCAAACTATCACACTCAAGTTCTTGTCTAACCCAGTCCTAAAACTACACAATCCACCATGTGACACAACTGTAAGTCACAGTGCTCAAAGACACCAAAAGCACCCAAACCTGCCACATCAGGGATGACTGTCCCACTGCTGCAAGGGTTGTTGAGCGATCCAAGGAAGAGTACTGTGCTTCACACTCGAGAGGAAAGCAAAACCCTCCAATCTGACCCTGGAGTAAAAACCCTTCCTGATCCCCAGTGGTTCTGATCATTAATACATGCAATCAACAGGGAGATGGAAGTTCAAGTCCCGAGCACAGATCAGCAGAACTGGGAAATCTAATATCCTCAAAACTTCAGCTTGGCCCCTAATGCACGCAGCCTATCTCTGCTTCTCCTTCACTGGTGGAAAAGTGCAAACAGTTGGCATTAATTCAAACCTTCCCTTGAGCTGGATGTAAGGAGGTGCCGAAAAGGATCGTGAACAGGGTCCTTGTGTGTGGGTCATTTAACAAGCACCCTGAGATTACAGTCTCTACTTTACTAAGAGTGGCATTCTCCCATTAAAGGGAAATATGATACAGGAAACCTCCAACCCTGCCACGAAGTGCTGTCTGCAACTTCATCTACCAGCCAAGCCCCTTCTAAGTGCCCAGGAGAGTGCCTAGATAGCAGACCAGGGTAAGACCCATAGGATGGTGGTGATGGTGGTCGGCCTCGAACAGTTAATCTGTGAGGCAAAGGACTAATCCAAAACCAGAGATGGAGCCAGTCAGAGCAGAAGGACCAAAAAACAAACGTGGTTTCAATGTCCATTAAAATCAAGGCAAGTCTTCCCTCCCGGGGTTGGACCAGGTCTGACCTGACAGCATTCCCTGTGTGCGTGAGACATGTACCTGTGACACTGATCTTCCCTATGACAGTCTTCTGTACACACAGTTAGAAGCTGGGTTTGATAAAAACATAAGAAACTTTCAAGACAGAAGCAACAAGATAGGCTGTAGCACTGGCAGTCCTTTCTTAGCGCACCTGTGTTTCAAACTCAGGCTTCACGTCTATCTCAATCTGCTTGCTCCTCTGTAAATCTGAATGCCTTCTTGGATCGCTCTATGAATCTAAACTAATATAAAGATGATTAACAGATGGCTTGAGATAATGGCCTTGTTCTTCAACACTGTGTATCGTCCTCAGATAACACCGTGTACTCCTTACTTTGATGTGCAATTCAGCTTTAAAAACAAATTATTCTAACCTGTGTTTTAATTGCCCTTCAATAAATTCTGCTTAATTTCCAGTGCCCAGAGCAACGTTTTGCCTTAACATTGCTCCACCTGCACAAGGGAAAGAAATCACTGTGCTTAGCTGTACAATGAAAATGACTGATTGCTCTGCAATTAGTTAATAACCAGCCTAGGAATGCTTCACTAAACACTCTTTCGTGCTGGATTCTGGAGGAAAAGAAGATTTCTGGGAGTTACTCTGCTGGCTGCTTGAAAGACTCTGTAAATAATAGCCTTTTTTGCAAATTTTTATTGATCCTGACTTCATAGATATTGTAGCACGCAAAGCAAAAGAGCTTTCTGCCAGGCACATTTTAATTTTGCTGCAAAGAAACCGTATTCAAGCCGTTTCCTCCTTAGCAATTATAAGGCTGACTGACGAGAGGTGTGAGGATTTCAAAAAAAACAAACAAACCAACAACAAAGAAAATGTCATTGGAGGGTAGGGTAAAGGAAATCAGTCCTCCGAGGTGGAGAAACATGTTTTTGGGGGGAATTTAGTCTCTGAGGGGCACTGACGGGGTTAATTTTCTTTCCGTCTCACCACTTGACACCTCAGTGCACCCCCCAGGTGTGATCCCGCAGGGAGACTGAACAGAAGAAATTAATCACAGCCTCTGAGCAATTCAGAGGAACCCACACTTCCACCCCCGGTCTGCTTTGTGCCTTAGCAATTAGACCTCGTGGACTGAGTTTTCAAACACATTCCAATTTGTGTTCATGATCAATTTGCATGGCGCCCGGTTGCACTTACAAAGCAACATCTGTGCACACTGAGTAAATTAGGTGGATCTGCATTTGGAGGCAGGAGTGCATATAAAAGGGAGGCTGGTTGGAAATTTGGTCCCACCTATCCTAAACTTGATGGAGGAAGGGGGAAAAACAGGTCCTCATCTCAGTTCCATACATCATATGCAGGAGGCACTGGTGCTGAGTACAGGGAGTATTTGACTAAGACTTGGGAGACCGGGCTCTCCACCACTCACCTACTTGGAGACCTTGGGCAAATCAGTTTATCCATCTCTAAAATGAAGATAATGATTCTGACCGCCTTTGTGCGAGACACTGAAACGTGAGCGCGAAAAGTGCTCATGAGCTAGAGATGATGGTGATTTCCCTCAACACAGATCTAACTTAGACCAGGGCATCAGAAAGTTAGATATTTCAGAATTCCAACAGTTATCAATCAATATTTGAGAGACACCCATGAACGCTGCTTTCTGACGGACTCAAGGTTTCCCAGACTCAAGGATGGAAGAATCCCAAGCACGGCTCCAGGCTGGGGACCAACTGGCTAAGGAGCAGCTCTGCAGAAAATGATCTGGGGGTTACAATGGACAATAAGGTGAATATGAGCCAGCAAGGCTAATGGCATACTGGGCTGCATTAGCAGCAATGTTGCCAGCAGATTGAGGGAAATGAGTATTCCCCTCTATTCTACACAGGTGAGGCCATACCTGGAGTGCTGTGTCCATTTTTGGGCCCCCCACTACAGAAAGGATGTGAACAAGTTGGAGAGAGTCCGGCAGAGGGCAGTGGAAATGGCTAGGGGGCTGGGGGACATGACTTCTGAGGAGAAGCCGAGGGAACTGGGCTTATATTTAGTCTAGAGAAGAGAAAACGGAAAGGGGATTTAATAGCAGTCCTTAACTGACTAAAGAATGGTTTCAAAGAGGATGGAGCAAGACTGTTCTCACTGAGGTCAGATGACAGAACAAGGAGTAACAATTTCAAGTTGAAGCAAAGGAAGTAAGTGTAGGTTGGATTTTAGGGAAATCTGTCTCACTGGGAGGGTGGTGAAGCACTGGTATGGGTTACCTAGGGATGTGGTGGAAGCTCCATCCTTGGAGGTTTTTAAGGCTCAGCTCAACAAAGTCTTGGGTGGGACCATCTAGTTGGGGATGGTCCTGCTTTGAGCAGGGGGTGGATGATGACCTGCTAAGGTCCGTTCCAACCCTAACTTTCTGTGATTCTATACGTGCACGGCAGGAGGTGCAATTGTGAGACTGTGCATTAGATCCCATCGTGCCACAACTGTGAGCCTTGTCAGCTTCTGGGCTGGCAGCTGGTAGCGCCCCTCTCAGTTGATGGGGCTCTAGACATCTAACTTTCTTAATAACATGTTGAGAACAAGCTACAAAGTGATTCCACATTTTTTGTGGAATAGCTTTGTAGCTTATTGCTTTTTGTTCGTGCTATTAATTGATTGAATGTGTAGCTGGCTCACAACTGAAGGCATGATTACCTGGTTAATCACGCCTTAAGTGTAATGTGTAGAGGGGGGCAGAGCCATTTTTCAATTTTTGTGGACAGCAAATAAGTAAATATATAGATAGGTATTATTCTGTGTTGTGCAAAAGCATTTAAGAATTGGGAGATTAGGACTTCTGGCTGATAGCAAGCAGAGGCTTGTTTAGATTTGCTTTGTATACTCTGCATGGCTTGGCTTGAGAGATTTAATTTAAAGAATAAGAGGTGCCCACGTTAATGGGAACTCGGCTCAGGATTAAGAGCTCAATTTTCTGTTGGGCTGAGTCACTTAGATCAGCACAAAATGGATGTGGACTTAGAACAGCAGGAATTGCACCCGCTTGGCACTGGAGTAAATGCCCAAGCGAGATGCAGGAGGACAAATCAGGCTCTTCCATCTTGAGTGATGAGTACTGAATCATAAAAGTGGCATGTGAACAAGGTTAATTAAAGAGGTACTCAGCTTCTAAATTAAGAAACAGAAGAACCCGGCACCTTTTAGATAACTGCATAGATTTAGAGCTATTTTAAGCACATCTCAGAAAAGCTGTGCATCTAGACGCAAAACTAATCTTGCTTCAAGTGATACTCTCTGCTATACCTGCTCTGAGAAAAAAAATGCATTCAGTTTTGCTGTTGTTAATATTCCTTCCCAGAAAGATGCAGCTGTGGCTCTGAAAGCAGAACATGTTTCTGAACACTGTCAGTTCAATTTAACATCTTCTGCTGTGACCATCACCACAGTATCTGAACACCTTCTTATCGTCCACTAAGACCAAAAACTAACATCTGCCACATGTGGATGTCTCCTTTCCTTGTCCCCCGGGAAATACTGGATGTAGATTCCCTCCCCACCCCCAATGTTAATTAAATTTACTTGGCATCTGCTATGCTTTGCATCTCCGTTGGCAAGAGCTGGTTGAAGAAGTGCTCTTTGCACCTTCAAATGTGATGAGGTTCTTAAAAGAGGGTACCACAGCTGCCTAAGGAAACAGCTCACTCTTTTTTCTTGCCCCACACCCCCACAGGAAACATTTCTTCCTGCTTTATCCTTCTAACAAAACCGCAGACAGTGCTGCATTTCAAAGCGAACAAATGCAGTGGGACAGTTTCTCCATCACAACAGTGAGCAGCCAGATGCAAACTCAACACTCAAAATGAGGTACCCGTATTTTAAACACTAAGGCGCTTGTCATATGTTACATACGTTACACAATTAACCGCTATTCGCACGCTAAATTTAGACGAGCCACACATGCAAATTATCACGCAATTAACTGATAAATATAGACCAGTCGCGCATGCAAAGTAATAACCTTGCCATAAAAATGTCTATCCTGCTATAAAGAGAGCCACCCAGCTACAAAGTTAGTGCTTAAAAATGTGTAACAACTTTATAGCTGGTTCCGATCCAGATTTAACTGAGCATGTGGCAGGGCCCTGTAAAACCTATCTAGATACACCTGAAATGCTTCAGTCTTCAAATAGAGTTAGAGCTAAACATTACAGTCAACCCAGAGTAAAAGGCAGCATGTATCTGTGCATGCATGAACACATTTATTAATGTGCCTTAATTATGGCAGCTTAATTATACCTTTGTAATTACAGGTACTAACTTACTGCACTATAATCAGCGCTACTGTGCATTAGCACCAGCGCATGCTTTTTTTGTGATGCTAATGCACAGTAGACTCATTCTACCGCGCGTTAGCATGGGTTTTGCGCCTTTAGTGTCTCCTGTAGATGTACCCCGGGTGTCCCAAAGAAAAGTCCAGGGAGTAACTGAACCTCTCTGTCAGTTCTTTCTCTGCTATCTCTCTCTGCTCTAATGGGGGGCAGAAATTCTCTTCCCCATTTTCAGGATGCAATTTAGAGTGTGTTTACTTGAGTGAAGCCAAGAGGCTGGCTACTCTGGAACAGTTCTGCCACTCCTATTCTGGACTAACTTCTCATGTGAAAATTTATTCCAGAAAAGGGGTGTGGGCACATGATAGCTGACCTACTGTCAAAAGCTAGATTTCTGAAGTGGGGGTTAATTGCAGGCTTCACGACTAGCTGGTGGAGGAGCAAGGAATAGCTTGTTCTCATTGAACAAAGAGCAATGTCAGGACAAAATGGTCTGGAGTTATGGACCAACCTGAACTTTGACTTCCTGGTATAATTTATACTGCTGTAGGGTTACTTCTGGTCCTAAGGGATATCTTTCCCCTGAAGTGAAGTGCCTTATGCTAGTACAGGGTGACATGTTATATGTGTTCAACATGTAAAGACAGATTACACTAGCGTAAATGTATTGTGCATCTGTACCAAAGAGAGCCTTCAGGTGCTTTAGCTTAATCAACTTGGGACATTTAAATTTACATCCTGCTTTATTCCTGAATAACTTCCCCATGTAAACATAGTGGGGATTGGACTAGATGACACTGGAGGACTCGTGCAACTATACATTTCCAGACAAGAGAAGAGAAAGTAAACGGGGATTTATTATTTCCTATCACGTGCGAGACAAGAACTAGGGGTCACAAAATGAAATTAGCGGGTAGTAAGTTTAAAGCTAACAAAAGCAAGTTATTTTTCACGCGGTGTTTAATTTAATTGTCGAGCTCATTGTCACAAGATGCAAGAAG
>JAGPOW010000304.1:11238234-11255253 GCA_030014935.1 Caiman crocodilus
AGTTCTTAAATCTCTACCCTGCTCTGTGCACTCAGACAAGGAGCAAAAAGGAAGAAGCAACGTTTCTCCACCCTACCTTCTCCCCATCGATTTATTCCCAGTGCAGGGGTAATGGGGTGATCAGCAAGGATCCTGGTTGTCTCTGATTTCAGTTTTAAAAAAAGTAACCCCAAATTCACATTTTTCCATGATTAAAGTGAAACACCTCTCTCTACATATAGATATCTAGAGAGAGAGAGAGAGAGAGAGAGAGTCTATAGATATCTAGATATATCTATCTAGATAGCTATATATTAGTGGCATTTCATTTTAATCATGGAAAACATGGATTTGGGGTTACTTTTTTTTAAACCGAAAATTGGGGATTTTTTTTTTTAATCGGAGAAAACCGGGATCCTTGGTGATCAGCCTAGTCTGCCTCCTGAACTGGAGCTGCAATCAGAGGAGCAAAGGGTCGTGGGAGGTAGCTCCTTTTTATTCCCCTGTCTGGGGAAGGATTGGTTTACCGATAATGTAGCCTACGGACTTTTCATCCATTTAGTAGGCTTGCTGTCCCCCCGTCATGAACGTATTGCTTGACCTGCGGGGTGGAAGCTACTAAATACCACTCACTTGAAAGGAACCAACCCACCCCTCTAGCACACGGTGGGATTCCCAACCTCGTAGGTGACCATCTGGCCCGGTGGAGGCCGGGGGAGCTCTGTTACTGATTTCACATCGGAGCCAAGATGTCACCCTAGGCACGGAGAAGAGTCACAGCAAATACTACCGTGGCTCTCAACTAAGACAGTAGCTCTAGGGATTTTCCAAGCCATTTCTGCTCGAATTAACTGGCACTAGAGTGAAACCAGCAGAAGGTGAGCGTGATCAGACCCTGTTAAGAGGCTGGTAGTCCAGTGACCAGCAGCACCTGGCTTTCAGGCTTTCATCAGCGGGAATCACAAGGTGTAGTGATGAGCAGGGAGACTTTTTTCCCTCCTAAAATCTCCCCCTCCTCTTCCCCTCCCACCAGCCATCTGCAGAAGAGCGGCTCATTAGGAAGCAGGGCCGCCCAGGAGAGCACAATCCAAACAAACAAATCTGGCAGGTACGGCACAAGCCCGCTGACACTTGCAGCTTGATCGATACCTATTACTGGCACCGGGCTGATGAGACCGAGCTGGCAGCTGCAACAGAGAGCAGCGCTAAGTGATTAGGATTTTGCTGCGGTACAAAGGTGTCCTGGACTCCGACTTCAAAAAAGCCATCCCTGGTGACACAAACAAACCGCAACGCAAAGCCTTCCAGAGAAAGCGGAAGTGCAGATACACACGCACAGAGCAACACATATCCCTTCCCAAGTGTGATGTGGGAAGTTAAATCCAAAGCTTTCGAAGTGCAGTGAAGGTCCCTGAGCTCCCTGCCTGCGACAACCACATGACTGACTGCGCTTCTTGTGACGGTGTAAGGGAACGTGCCACAGACCCCGCTAGCGCCTTATTAGCCTGACGTCACTGCATCTAAAAAAAACCCCAAACCAAAACAATACTAAGCAACAGCAATACTTATGCACAACTTTCCAGCCCTAGGCTTTCCTTAGTGGCATGGTGGCACAGTTCCCATCGCCCATGTCTTATGGATAGGGTCTACTCTATTGTGATTTTGCAGATTTCGTGGAAACCGTGAAATCTTGGATTGTCCAGGAAATCAACTTAAAGAAAGGATCAACTTTAAAAACCCCCCCGTCCTTCCCCCCTGCTCTGCGGGGGCCTCTCTGCCAATCAGCACTGAGAGGCAGGGCCGGCGGAGCACATCCAGGAAATATCTGTGAAATTTTCTCTTTATGCCACGACCAATGCATGCAAATTGTTTAGTCTCACCGTGATTTAAGTAGCTCCCTACTTATGGATAAGTAAACTAAAGCACAGACCAGTGATGTGACTTGCTCAGTCATTCAGCAGATCACTGGTAGAGCTAACAGAGCCAGGGTTTCCAGACCCGTAGGCTGCATCCAGGCTGCCTAATAATAACCAACGCTAAGAAAATAACCCGTATTGCATAAAGAGTCCATCTCAAGGTAGAGCAGCAAAATCTACTCTTTTAAAATTGTTGTTTGGCTGAATTTGGAATATCTGAAGCAACATTCGAGATGGCCCCAAATGCTGGGGTGTTCAGTGGTGGGGCCTGGTGCCAGCCTTGCATATCACCGAGAAAGCTCACGCTGAGACTCGCTGGGAATCGTTTTCAAGTTTCTGGCGCTGGGTTCTCATGATGCTGAGTAAGCTTGATCTCCACCCATGCTGCCAGAGATACTGACTGTAATTAATATGGCTATTTTTAAACACATCTCACTGTTTAAGCATGGAGAGAAATACTTCTCACCATGGGAATTTTAAGAACATTACAGTACAGTATTCCTGTAACTCAAAAAAGCGTGGAGTTTGAGTTCAGGGTTTGGTTTTCTCCTTCTGCCTCCCCAGTCTGACGTTTCCAGTTACTAAGTGGGTACACACGGTCTCTACACAAGACATTTACTGCATATTAGAGTAGCTGTGAACTAAACATCTCATGTCTACACGTGTGCCCCTATTAGGCCGTAGTAAACCAGTGAACTCTGTCGTAGGTTAGTACTTGTAAATACAAGTACTATTCTGCTGTGGAGTAAAAGACTCTGCAGTAGCACACAGGCTCCTATTATTCAATAATTGCCCACTAGTAGAATTGGTTTAGAATTTGTTGACCGGATATTTTTCATTGGGAAATGCCAAATCACACAAACAATTCATGGACGTGTATCAGGTGCAACAACACCTCTTTGGAAATATTTTGCAGGTGTAGGGATGGGGGAGAAAAAGGGAGTAAAAGAGATCCCAGGATAGTCAAGAGCCCAATGCATTAGGGCACTTAATTGAGCTGTGGGAGACCTAGATTCAAATCTCTGCTTTGCTATATCCAAGTGACTGCCCTGACCCATATGTGACTGCCTGTTCAAGAGCAGGGCACTCTACATCTCTGGTTTTTGTGTGAAAAATTCCCAACGGTCTGTTTCGTTCTGATGCAAAGTAAAAAGCAACACTTGTTTTCCAGTCAGCCCTGCCCAGGGCTAAATCGATATCTTATCTTTCTACAGAGAAAGCCACCTAGCAACTCAGGTGTATGCAGAGGTCTTGCTGGTTCCTCTGCATTTGTGCCTGCTACAGGTTTCTATCAGAAGGCAGCATATGCATTCATTTCGAATGCAGGAAAACTCCATTTCCAAGCAAGCACTCCAGCAGAGAAAAATCTAATATGCCACAAAAAGAATGAGCTACTCTCTCACCTTTACCTTGAGTGGAAATGTAAATTCATTCAAATCTCTAAAACACTTTGCCTTTAAAATGCTAGTGCAGCAGACTGTCAACCTACGGAAAACTAGGACATTCTCTCCACTCATTTATAGGCAACCCTGGCTTTATATAGACTCTGCTAAAAGGTTTGCTGTTTATTCACTTGATCATTTTCAAGGTTTCTGTAATTACTGGAAAGCTTTTTACCACCGTGATTTTGGTCACAACGGTACAATTCTGGCAGCATGCAAAGTAGAAGAGAACTACTCGTGTTCAAAATTAACAGACCTAAATAAGCAACTTATTTTAAAGATGCGAAATATAAGAATCACAGCGTCGGGTAAGATGGGACACGGGTCAATCTCTTTGTATCAAATCTGCCTTCGCTATGATTCGATGTGTCAAAACCTCGTGAATCTTTCTACCAGATGGTTTTGGAACTATGCGAATGGACCAGCTGTGCCGGAGTGGCTGTCTCATGATCAGCTCTGGCCCAGTTGAGCTAAGTCAAATAACAATGATTAGTTGGGGACAGGGAAGAAGGAAGGAAGAAAATTCCCAGCTGGAAATTTTACTTAGTGGACAATGCAATGGCCCACCTGGAGCATAACAGGCTTCTGAAGACGCATGGCACTGGTGCACATGCTGCAGTAGTCTCACTTCGCTTTTGGGTGCTATTTGAGGTCTTCATTTTTTAGGTCCTCCATGAGCTGAAACTGAGTTACCCCAGAGACAGCCTCTTACTTTGTGACCCAGAGAGATCATAGTAGCTATTACGGAAGATGGGACCTATGTGACCACAAGGTCAAACTTTCAGGATCTGGAAGAAAAAAATGCCCTTGTTGCCAGGTCCTGGTCTGTGGGATTTGCTGACTGCTGATGGAGCTCAAGCCTCCACCGGCATCGGGGCGTCTTGCAAAAGCCCATCTTTGCCTCCAAGCTTTCCTGCAGTAATCCAAGCCAAGTAAAATGGAGGAGGAAGAACTGGGTATTGGTAATAAAAGAAAAGGCAAACGAAATCCTTCTGCCTAAATGCCAAGGATTCAGTGAGTGCCCTCTCCTTCCCCATAAGGTAAAGTTCTGCAAAGTCGGTGTCTGCTAGTCTGAACCTTAAGATTTTCCATCTAAGGAACCTATTAAGTGATGACTGGAAAAAAAAATCAACATCTAATCTTGTCAGGGGTGCAAAGAGGTGAAAACAGCAGGGCAGGCTACCTGCAAGGAATGGGTTAATGAAGAAGATGATGAGGCACCATTTCCACCTGTCTGCTGCACTTGTTCAGTCCAACCCATTGCCTTTTTTATTGTTTGCCAATAGGCAGAGCCTGTATAAGGGAGGACAGTAGGGATAAGGTTGTGCACAACAGCAGAGGGATCTAATTTTGGGTATCCTCTTATTGATCACTGTTTAGTTAATCAAAAGCTGGGCAGCGGGTTCATGATCTCCATCTTCAGGGGGAAAAGATCCTTCAAGCTCCTTTCTGAGATGCTTGATGATGACCTGCTTGTTTCCTTCCTCACCCACTGCATCATGACCAATGCAAATACCTCAAAATACCTTGCTGTCTCAGTGCGTTTAGAGAATTGCACAAGATACTCTGCATGCAGGGGCCTAGCTTGCTGGCTCTGTCCTCCACTTACCTTGTTGCTCCAGCCAAAAAGAACCAGTTTGTAATCCTCAGGCCTGTATACTGTGGGAACCTTGGCTTAAAGTGAAATAAAAAATGTCCTCGAGTAAACGCAGGGTGGTCCAGTGGGTCAGTACACTCTTCATTTGGAGCTGGCCTGGAAATCCTGCACCAACAGACTGAACAGGTCTTTTATGTCTCAAATATGGATGACTCTCTAATTCCAAGTGTGGTTCTGGTTTGCCTAGCTTATTTACTCTCTGTTTATGACCTTTATGCTGTTCCCCCTGTGCACACAAGTAACAAAACAACAGCTGGTACAGAATAAATGTCAATGCTATGATGCTGAGTGGTACCCATCAAAACAAGTACAGGACTCTACCTCTGGTTCAGTTACTTTAGGTGTCACTCAGACTTTACTTCGTGTTCAAAGGGGCCTTTTCAATACGAGTCAGGACACAGAAACACTTTCTCTGATCCTCTGGTAGGTTCATCCCTTACACCAAAAGTCCACAGTGGTCATCTGGGATGTGACAATTTAACCACACTTCCTGTATTTCTTGGAACAGGTAGCCAATTCTCCAACCATTAGCTGTGCTCTCTCTGGAACGACTTGTCCAGAAGAATCTAGGATGCTGGAACTCGTTTATACTTTAAATCAAAACCGAAGACTCACTCGGATTAGTTTGGCACTGCAGAGCACTTTCATATATTGCTTCACATCTTTCAGATTACTTGGCACAATAAGACACCCAGAAATGGAAGATTGGGACATTAGGTCCCATTCTTTCAAGTGTGCTGATACTAATAATAAGCAGAACTGTATACCGAGAGGCTGGGCAGTCTGTGGCAGTGTTATAATTAAGAAAAATGCAGTTGTTTTCTGCCTAGGCGATTCAGAAAATAAGCACAGGTGATATTAAGAAAACCAATGTGACGATGTGGAGAATTTCTGTATCTAAAAAAAAAAAAAAATACTTATGATTGAATTTTGTAGCCGTTGTTGTGTTGGAACGTACTAGGACTGAAAGAGTTCATTTCTTCTCTGAGACGGGGAAATGAGAGGAGGAGATTGGTATGAAAGACTGATCAAGAGCTCTCAATATATGAATGGACTTACTTGGGAGATGCAATCAAAGACCTGTGGTTAGACATTAATTTTTAACAATTGGAAGTCAAGGGAGGCTGTACATGTGAAAAGAGCCTGGCTAGAACTGAAAACAAAGAGCTGAGATGTTAGGACACCGATAAGGATTCTGATGCCACCACCATGGAGAAAATGGAAATAAATTACCAAATTATCAAATAAATAGGTAATACAGCCAGCCTGGATGTACATTTGCATTTCCATTCCAATGTAAAGGCCTAAAACTACTACATTCAACTCAACTAATAAAAGCGGTTTGGCTTAAAAAAGGCTTCCCTGAAAGCATCTGGAACCACAGGGTTGCCTCCTGCAAACAGGGGAGATGCAGGGCCTTGCACTGGAACAGGTGCATCCCCTCAATGGCTGTATACAGGTGGAAGACAGCTGTGGCATGGATCCTTATGGGACTGAGCTCCACATTTAGCTAAATGTGGAGAGATAAAGCAAAGCTTTCCCTGTTATAGATTCATAGATGTTAGGGGCTGGAAGGGACCTTGCAGATCATCGGGTCCAGCCCTCCCGCTCTAGGCAGGAAGACAACTGGGGTTAAGTGACCCCCATGAGGTGACTGACCAGTCTCCGCTTGAAAACCTCCAGGGTAGGTGACTGCCTGCAGGCCTGGCGGAATAATATAACTTGCTATTAAAAGCCAGTAGTGAAAATTCAAGGGCAAGAGTCCATCCAAGCCCAGCAGCCAATTAGGCTAATGCGGTTAAGGCATGCCAGTTTCCTTAGCCAATGACACACAAGAGAGTGATGTGGCATTGCATCCAGTCACCTAAGCTTCCCCAGCCCAAATGGCCAGTGATCCACTAATGGTTGGGTCAAACAGCACACCGACGCCTGAAGAAGGATGACTGCACCCAAAAGCTTGCTAAGAAGTTTTTCCCAACTATTCTGCTGGTCTAATAAAAGATCTCACATCTACTCAAAGAACCTTGCCTGCCTATGTCCTTAGACCAACATGGCTACAACCAAAAACCCAGCTTAGTACAAATTAGAGCAAATACCTTTCAAGTTATAGTAGAACATCTTAACCACCCTGCTACAATACCCTGGAGGTAAGAGCAAAATCCCTAGACGAACTTCCCTTGTTTCATTAATGAGGTCATCAGAGATTCTGGTATAGATCATTTATACTGTACTAAGTCTTTTCTTGACCTTTAACTTGTACCTGGAAGTTAAACTCTATAGTTGTCGTTCAAATGTAATCCATGCTGAAGGAAATGAAGAAGACAAGAGAGGGCTGTAGGGAGACAGAATTATGAGACTACACACGGTGAAAAAAAAAATCAATGGACTAATAGGAAATATTCTCTCTTAAATGCAGTTGGTCTCTGTTGTAATGGTGGCCTCAGCTTATCAGCAGGGCTGTCCACCAGATCCTTGCCCATACTGACAGCTGTTCCCACAATCTGACTGCAAGTAAGTCAGTCGCTTAGAAACTGCTCTTCCAGGCCTTCCTTTTACAGCCCTTACAATGATACAACTTGCCAATCACAGCACCTTGCTGACAATTAAAAGGGATCAGCAGATTGGCAATCACTAAGTTAGAAGTGATGGTCGTTTTTTATTTTTATCTGAAACTTGTGGGATTAATGTTAACTTTGTAGCAAAATTTCCTTCACTTTGCACACATATTTTAACACATTTTCAGGCGTGTATAGCATCTTTGCTGTGATAGTCAGCCCCAAAGAAGATATTTGGGCATGGTAAATTCTTTAGGGTTCACTAGTACTGCAGTAATTATCACATGCTGATTCAGTCAGTTCACGTATAATTAAAGCGGTGAAGGGTGTCCAGCAAAACGATGGATGGAGTTATGTATGGCTGTGCAGAATACAGAGTTTATTTAGCGAGCGGTATGTTGTGTTTAAAGGTTTACAGGAAAGTATCCCCTGAGTAGACCATTTGTGCAAAGCAAGTGGAACACATCTGAAGAAAAGCTAAAGGTATTATAGGGCTGGTGCTGTATCCAGCACAAAACCAGGTCTGTGGCTGGGGAATTATTAAAGGCAGTTCAGGGCTGAATATAATAGATTGCACCTTGGGGACTGCTAGGAAACTCCAGCTCAGCCACACACTTACTGCACCCCAGGAAACCATCAAGGTTTATTAACTGATCGTGCTGACCTGGTAAAGTTGTCCTTTTGTCTGTACCTAGTTTTGGTTTTTCTTTAGGCTGAACAAATCTTGACATTTCTAGATTTGGAGAAGCAAAGTCTTAGAGGAATGGGAAGTAACACAATGGAGCTCATCTTTACAAGCAGAAGACACGCTGAGACGCTGTGACAGCTAGAATTATACCACAGGAAGCAACAACAGGAAGCAATCAGAGATTTTAGAATGAATTATCTCTGCTTTGTGAAGTTTTCCCTTGTTTGTGTTTACCGTGTTGTAAAAATTGTAGATCAAAATGCTAATTAGGCTCATTGGGCCGTTGAAGAGGAAATGTATATCTCGGGGAGGAATGTCTTTCAGAAGTGCTAACCCTATGGAAGCCAGAGGGGATAGCGCAGGATAAATTGTTTGCAGTCAGCAGGAATGAACCCTGGTTGCATGTCTTTTAAACCTCCTTAATGTGTTGAGCTGGGCACACTGTGGAGGGCCCAGCATCCTGGTTCTTTGGGAAGTATGGAGGGTCAGAGCCTGAGAAGCAGCACAAGCAATCTGGACCTACAGAGGTGTTTAGAAAGGCGAAGGTTTTCTCTGAGTCTCTGAACATCTCTGGATCAGAGAGCCATGCCCCCCTGTCCGATCCACAGCTATGGACCAATCTTGAACCATGACTCCATGATGTGTGAGCAAATAAACTAAATGGATCGTCCTGCCAAACTTTTGGGGCTGTTTCCCAGAAGGACATGATCTGGGACAAAGAGCATGTGGGAGTTTTGCAGTCATCGTATGAGAAGCTTGTGCTCCCAAACAGCCCAGTCTGCTTGTTATGCTCTAGCCTTGGTTTGTATTAGCAAAGGGTTCCTTTGGCACGTCCTTGGATTTTTCTGGCCAGATACACAACGACAACGAGGAAAGGCTCTCCCCCCTCTGAACAGCACCTGTTCACATGATTAGCTTTATTGAGCTCTACTGCTTTCAGGGACCAGACAGAGCAATTCTTCAGCAAGATCAATAGACAGCAAAATGGACTAAGTCCCATTCTTTTTAGGACCTTATGCTGTGAGCCACACAAAAGCTGATTGGCCTTAGTGCTAGACTGGTGTTTGGAGCAGTCACACCCTGAATCTAGGCACCTTCTTGGACTGTCCCCCACCTGCACAGCTGTGACTTGCCACTAGACAGCAGGGGCAGGACTAAGAGCTATAGCTGCGAGTTGCCACTAGGTGGGAAACCAGGACGGTAAACCAGGACAGACTTCTGCCCCTGCTCTGTGGGCAGGGGTGTGAGAGATCCTGGGATACTGGAGGACTTCAACATGGGCTGTAGATCTGTAGGGAGTGGCCATACTTTAATGGAGCAGGAGGTGGGTAGTACAGAGCAGAGACAATCCTGCCCTGGAGTGGTGCAACTTTGAGCCACATAATGAGTGCTTAAAACCACATTAAGGTGCACAGACAATCCAGGGGTTAGGAGCTCCAGAAGCTGCCCAAAATTACAAGGCTCTTGTAAAAAAGGCCCTTATAAACTCCCCTCATATTCTTTTGAATCCACAGCTAACTAAAGACGACAAACTTCATATTCCAGACCCAAAGGCCAAGTTGGTTCACACAAATATAGCTCTAGCAACAAAATGAAGTTTTTTTTTTTTTTATAAATACTGATCCTACAGTTTCTGTTCATCAATTATAAACAAGCCTCAAACAAAAAAATGACTCAGTTTACTACATTTTCCAGTCACCCAAATAGGAAATCTCCACATTTAGGCACCACACGATATACACCCTGCATTGTAGTATAAAGATTTTGTCAGCATGAGTTTGCAACAAGCATCTTATACACAAATGGCAAAACCGCCTTGAATGGGTACGGCCACCTGCACACCACAAAACCAACCAGAGAGGCTGAAAGTTGGAGCATGTGCATTTATTAGCAAAGGATCAGGCAAGGGAATTGTCTTTGTGAGGGAATCTCACCTGGGGAAGTGGCTTCCATGGTTAGTCTGAGACAGCTGGGATCATTTAAGGCATACCTTTTTGCCTGCGTTTTTGAAGAATGGGGCCTGGTGGGAATGACTGTGTGAGATGCGGTGCAGAAAGCCTGAATTATTGAGGTCTGTTGGGAGTGCATTTTTTCTGGAGTTTGTGGCTATCTGCACCGACGTTGCCGTTTGGTGTAACATCAAAGGCTAGCAGAGCCACTGATAGGAGACTTTTTAACTGTCAGTCCCCAACATAAAATGAGGGGAAAAGGTTCTCCATTTTATAACAAAGCATGTTTTTCTTTCCCTCTGCATCAGACGGGAGTAGTACAATTTCTGTGCAAGAAACTGTCAAAACATAAAAGAGTCCAAAAATAAAATTGTTCATCATTCTAGTCATGAACAACATGGCCTTCCGGCAACAGTAATTGATAGCCTACATGGTGCTTGCTGGATGAAGTATGGAAAGCCTCTTAATTTTGATAGTGCGGTTAACAAGAAAACAAGTATTAATTGACAAATACTCTGTCTTAATAAATCACCCCTAAGCTGGATCTTCCCTGTAATTTAACTAATACCATAAATATGGATAAAAGCAGACTAATGTTATTACAGTCATTTTCTTTCATGTGTAAGTGACCATTGCAATTTGTCTTTAGTCATTTGTTTTCCTATGAAGGATCTCACTCTCCTCCATGTTCCTGATTCGTGGTTCATTTTCCACACAGACAGAACCGGTGAAGATACTCTTAGATCAACTGGATGCTTTCAAGTCGGTTTGTCCAAATGACCTTCACCCGAGAGTGCTGAAGGAGCTGGCCAAGTTCTCAGCAGTGCCTCTGGTGAGGCTGTGCGAGGAATCGTGGCACTCAGGAGTTGTCCCTAACGAGTGGAAGAAGGCAACCATGGTACCCATCTTTAGGAAGGGAAAGAGGGATGACCCTGCCAACTATAGACCGGTCTGTCTGACTTCAATCCTGGGACAGATCTTTGAATAAATTGTCAAGGAGGACATCACCCACAAGTTCACATCTGGTGGAGTACTGAGAAGCAACCAGCATGGCTTTGTAGAGGGGACGTCATGCCTAACAAACCTGGTGTCCTTTTATGACCTAGTAACTAACCACCTGGACATATGACAGGAGGTGGACATCATCTACCTAGATTTCAGCAAGGCCTTTGATACTGTTTCCCATGAAATCCTCTCAGTTAAGTTGGAGAGTACTGGCCTAGGCCAAGCTACAGTGAGGTGGGTTGGGTCTGGTTCAGAGGCCAATCCAAATGAGTCTTCATTGATGGGGTGGCCTCAGCCTGGAAGGCTGTCTCCAGTGGTGTACCCCAGTGATCAGTGCTTGGGCCCAGGCTCTTTAATATCTGTATTAATGACTTGGATGAGGGAGTGAAAAGTGCAATGATTAAGTCTGTGGATGATACCAAACTGTGGGGACAAGGCAGCACATCAGAGGACAGGTCAAGAAATCAGGAAGACCTTGACGGGCTGGTCAAGGGTGCAGAGAAGGGACACCCACATGATCAAGGGCCTGGGGGACAGGCCCTATGGAGAAAGACTTTGGGATCTGGGTCTGTTCAGCCTGAACAAAAGAAAGCTGAGAGACGACTTGATAGCTGCCTACAAATATGTCAAGGGAGAACACCAGGATCTAGGTGAACAACTTTTGAGAAAAGCGCTCCCCCACCGGAAAGACGAGGACCAACAGACACAAGCTCATCATGGAAAAGTTTTGGCTAGACAGAACAAAAAACTTCTTTTCTGTACAGGTAACTAGAATTGGGAACGCCCTTCTAGCAGAGGTGGTGCAGTCACCATCTCTGGCAGTCTTTAAGAGGAGGCTAGACAAATACCTTGTTGAGCTCGTTTGAGCACAATTACTTCCTGCCCAATGGCAAGGGACTGGATTTGATGACCTTATAGGTCCCTTCTGGTCCTTCTTTCTATGATTTTAAATCAATCTATTTGCATTTCTCCACAAGGTTAAAAAATAAAAAGGGCTAGGTCTTCAGCTGGTGTAGCTTCATTTATATCAGCTAATGATTTGACTCTTAATTATAGTGAGCAACCAGCTCAGATTTTTTAGGATGGTCCCAAATTTGGGGGCTGAGTACCAGTGTCCTCAAATAATCCCTGATATGGGACTTTTGTTCTGAATTGGTCCCTGGGCAATCAATGCTCTGGAACCAAGCAACACTCAACGGAGATACAAATATTCCTTTGGTCTCAGGCAGTATCTTGCTGCAGCGATAGCAAAGCGTCCAGTGGCAAGGACCCGATGCAACAAGAATGTGACAACACTGTTCCTGGTTTGCCCAACATTGAAGCCAGTTTAATCAGCTGTACCTCTCAGCAGAATTAATTAGCCCATCCACACCATCTCATCAAAGCAGCCACACTAACTGGAACTACTCCTGGGTGGAACATTTGTGGAACATGTAGGAGCACGTGCTGTATTTTACTCTCCCAAAGGTAATCGATTGACTCTAAATGAGCTTCTGCCTCCAAGGTAGGTACTTATAGAGTGATTGAATAAAAAAAAGGAAAGGAGACAGCTGGTTCCTTACAAGATTATCATAACCCTGGAAGGTTGTTGGAAACAGCAGTGCATTGCTTAGTCTCTGGATTCCTTTGCATTCTTAACACCAAATTTACATGAGCAGATTGTATGTACCATGCTCTTGCTCTCTCTGCTTTGGAGCCCCTTCATCTGAACCCTCATTACAAAAGAATTAATTTGTTGTGCAACTGGGCGCTTTTAAAGCACTCTGCAGCTATGCACTTCTGTCAGGGTATGGTTGTAGAGCACTTTCAAGGGGGCCGGTCGCGCAAATGTCAGTTCCGTCAGTTCCCTGTGGCTCTTCTTGTGCAGGCTGAATAAAGGAAATGAAAGAAGGCTTCTCCTATGTTCTCACTACCATACCAAGTTTCTTGTCACGCCTTCATTAACTTCTGTCCATCCCTGTGCCTACTGGGGCTGGGCTAGTTCAGCCCACCCAGCCCCAGTGCTGTCTGCAAGAAGGGAGAGGGAAAAGGGAGGGGGAAGGAAGTTCCAGGGTGGGGTTTGCCCAGCTTGAGCTGGATGGGAGGCATGTGGACTGGAGCGCTCCCCACCTCACAGCTAGGGAGAGAGGCTGCAGACAGGCAGTTCCTCCTGGATCGGGTCCAAAGTGGAGCTCGATCCTCCACACCTCCAACCCAACAGCAAATGTCTGTTGAGTGTGGGGCAGGGGGTGGTCACTGAAACCCAAGGCACTTTCTGCAAAGTGTCATGAGTTAGAGTGGGGAGCTGCACGTCTGTCAGCACTCACAGTGGTTATGTCTCCATCTAGGTCTTTCAGCATGGTAAAGGAGGAGGAAGCAGGACCAGAGATGTGCTTCCTGCCTTTGTACCAGCTGAATGAGCTAGCCAGATGAATGGGCTGCTGTGCCCCCGCACCATAGACACACTCTGGCTGCTCTTCAAGAAGCCCCAGGTAGAATCCTGGCTCCAAGGCACAATTGTTCCCAGGGTTTCCTCCCACTACGCCCAGGGGGTATGAAATTCTGCACCATCCTAATGCTGTACAAAGTAGGAAAAATGAGAGTAGCGAAAGGGGCAAGGCAGGGAGAGAACTGCATAGAGACAGGCTCACAGAGGCAAGAAAAAATCAAATAGAAAACTTTAACAAAGCTTTTGCTGCATGTGCTGTGTCTTGGATCAGAGTTCAGGGGTCTGCAGGGTGGGGTGATTTTTAATGCTGCTCTTGTGACAGAGTCATCCCAAGACCCATGTCCTTGCTTCGACTGCCTCAAGCTCAAATCTCTACACTCCAGGAAGAATGGCAAACAAACAAGGAATCCCCACAGCCAGGAGACAGGAGGGAATATCTGGTCATGAAACTCTGTGTAACTCAGCATCAATACAAGTTGCAGAACTGGGCCCCTCTTCCTAAGATGCAATCACAGAGGAGGCCCCTCCTCACATGCTGAGACGTGTTGCAATGAAACATCAAGGTGTCACACTGTAATTAAGGGTCCGGTCACACACTACACTTAGGATGTGTTAACTGCACTCAGAACATGAGTATCCACATGTTCAGGCTGTGAAATGTGCTAAGTGCCACCACAGGGTAGCAAATTGGGACTTTTAATGCAAGGAGCATCTCCAGGTTGTATTAAGTAACACGTGTTCAGCTATCATTGGACTCCTCCGCAGAAATAGTAAGAGTTCCAGATTTTGGTGCAGTGCTGGGCGGCAACCCACAAATTAGCCACAGCACTGAACTGAAGCCAGTTCAAGTCTGCCAGCAGCAGAGACCTGGCTCGCCTCATGGAGCCAGCAGTGGGTGCAGCACCTTTTCCTGGGCTTGGCTCCTTGTGCCTCCCTTCTCTTGCTGCCAGTGGCAAACACCCAGCTCTCCTTGGCGTGCCAGGGGTGGGCACTCCTGGGCTAGGCAGTGGTAGACATGTAGCACAGGCTGCAGGCATGGGGGTTGCATGTAGTCAAAGGTGGACATGCAAGCTGCAGCACCCAGTACTGGGGTCAGTGTCGAGGGTGAGGGTAGGGTACAGCCAGCGCCAGCTCTAACCAGTGGGGCCTGAGATCATAGTAAGCGTTACTGTGCAACTGGTCTGAACACGTTCTAACTTTTAATATGGCACAGTAATGCTTACTATGATCAAAATAAAACACATGCTAAGTGTCCTGTGCAACAAGGCCCTAACTGTTGGCTCTTGAAGACAGCATTAAGGGATTCAGGACTTCTTCACCCTGCAAAAGTTAAGTGCTACTACTACTAAGTCCAGTGTCAGGAGTCGGCATATCGCAAGAGGCGGAACAAAAGCCTGGAAGTAACTATGAACAAAATGAAGACAAATAATAAAGCACTTTTCCCTTAAACAAAAGCTTTTCAATTAGATCAGATTGGAAGCTGCAAGGTTTGCTAAAATGTGAACAAAACCAAACCACACTGATTTCTGCTGAGTGCAACTTCTCTCCTCTATCATATACCTAAACTGCACTTGTAGTGCCTTGCTCACCCAAACAATGATGAGCTGGAAAAAGATTTGCAAAACAACCAGCTAAGGGATAAGGAGTGGAAGGGACAGGCACAGAACAACACTGAACTATCTTTTTTCATGTGGGGACGAAGAAGGGAGCTGGATGAAATCTACTGGCAAGGCTAAGCTGTGACCCGATGAACATGACTGTGCAAAGAAGCAAGAAGGAGCAAGTGAGACTCCTGCCTGAATTACCTGGCTTTGGGTCTCTGCATTTCCCAGATAGGAGGGGAAAGAGGGTGAAAATAGGCATAGTGGTGGTTCCACCCTTGTCTTATCCATAGCACAGCTGAGGGAGTACAACTCACTGCTGTATTAGGCTACCTACCATACTTTATCCCTGCTGGAGCAAGAGGGGATGAGAGCAAGAGCTGTAAATTAGGGGCACAAAGCCTCTGGAGACTGCATGTGGGATAGGTCAGCCCAGGAATGCAATTCAAATCAGTGCATCTTGCCCACTGCAAAAAGTGGGTTGAATTAATATTCAAAACGTGTGAGTAAGCCAGAGAGGGATGTCAAAAGCCCGGCTGCCTCTAGGACACAAAACAGATATTGAACCACTGGATCTGCCCTCCCACAGTTTAGATTCGAACCACCCTTTGATAATCTCAAGGCATGCCTTGGAAAATGCCAGCTCTTAGTTTTCATTCATTTTTTGACCACAGAAAAATAGCAGAACAATTCTTTTGTTGTAAAGACCTCAGAAAGACCACAAGAGGTGAGAATATTTTTGAGACTCCTCCACAGTTCCTGAACTAAGTGGAGTCATTGGGACTTTTGCCACAGACCAGTGATCCTCAGTCAGGGTGCCGTGAGATCCTTTTAGGGGTATCACACAATGCTCGCCCAGTTAGGCGTGTAAACCTGATTCAGAAGATAAACCCAGAGATTTCAAATCGGAGCCCATAGTCTCAAAAATAGTCTCACCTCTTGTGGTCTTTCTGAGTTCTTTACAACAAAAGAATTGTTCTGCTATTTTTCTGTGGTCAAAAAATGCATGAAAACTAAGAGCTGGCATTTTCCAAGGCATGCCTTGAGATGATCAAAGGGTGGCTCGAATCTAAAAAGATCTAAAACCATGGTCACAGATGCTACTGGGTGAAGGATCACACTCTCTCCAAGAAAGAAGGGGCAGTCGCGGTCACTGTCAATGCCAGGATGCGGTGCCAGAATGAGTCCTTGGGCATCTTCTCATTCCAGCAGCTGGAGCCCAGAACAGGTTCAGCACAGCAGGCTCCTTCTCTGCCTGAGCACTTTGCATTAATCGTGGACAGCTCTCAAATCAGTGCTTTCCCCTCTCTTTTTCAAATGAATAATGCCACAGGGAATTACTTCACTGAAATGGGTTTGGCCCTTGTTGCCACCTCTGAACTCTCAGACAGACAGAGCCTCCGACAGCATCACTCACATGGGAGAAGCGGTGAGTCACTATCCCTAAGGGCTGACCGGCAGAGCCTGCTTCCTCTCGGGAATCGTGTGCACTGAGCCGTGATCCCCCCGAATCTCATGCACTGCCAGGGGGAGGGGGGACAGGGGTCAGGCAGGCAAGGTGCTCCATGCCCCAAATAGAGACACAGCTAGAGCAGTTGCGCTGGGTAAGCAGCAGCGGAGGGGGCGGGAGGCTGGGCAAAGTGGCAGAGGGAACAGCAGCGGGGCAGGAATTGGGAGGGGGGGTATGTGGCAAGGGGATGCAAGATAGGGGAGCACATGCCAGGGGCACAGGCACCAGACAGAGGAGCAGGGGGCTGCGATCCCTTCTCTGCCACTTACCCCCTGCCACTATCTTCCCC
>JAGPOW010000304.1:11260640-11273029 GCA_030014935.1 Caiman crocodilus
AAAAAAAAAAACCAGGTTTTTAAATGTACTGAGACATTGCTTCACTCAGTATTGAGAAGCATAAGAGCCAGATGTTCAAAGGTGTTTAAGCATTTGAAGATACATATTATTGGCCACTGGTTGTTCACAAGTCAGGCCCCACAATCTATTGCATTTAATGCATGATAGGAACCAAAGCTTTTTAGAAGCTTTGAAAAAACCCATTAGACACCAACCTGCATCTTTTGGTGCTTAAATGCTTTTAAAAGTCTGTCTATATGATTTGGGAGGCTCATCTGCATTAAAAGTCAATGGGACTTAGGCTCCTAAGTACCTAATACCATGTCCACACAGTACACTTACTCTGCTTCAAAGCAGCCTCCTCGTGCTCACTGTGCGGCTCACAGTGGGCATCTTCCTAAACCAGTAGTGTTGCCATGTCTGTGTGGTACCACGCGTTTACTCATTAGCAGGCAGTGGGCTAATTACCACTGTCACTCCGGCCTGGTAATTGGCTCACTTGAAGTGCCACACAGACATTTCATATGGCATGGCACAGTGGTACACTGTGTTTGAGGAATCTGTGCTGGAGCACAGTGAATGTCATGAAGACATGGCCTAAATCACTTTTGAATATAAGTCTTAGGTTCCTAAGTCATTTGGGCCTTGCCATGCTCAACAAAGGAATGCCAAATTCCTATAGTAAAAGCCCTGGGTCTTAGACATTTAGAGAGTCAAGGCCCACTGACTTGCAATGAGTCTTAGGCTCCCCAAGTGCCTCAGTGCCAAATTTTCAAATGGACTGAAGCACTGTTTTACCCTTAAGGTGCCCTTAAGATGAGGACAGGCACTCATTAGGATTTATAAACATGCTATCTGCCTAATTCCCGTTGTTTTCAAACACCATTAAGTGCTTATCTATCCTTCAGGCATCTAAAGACCTTTGAAAAACCTGACCCTATGCTCCTTTTGAAACGGATTTTGAGCACATTTGCATATTTTATCTGTGGGCTCCCAAACAGGAACGTTCACATTGCCACCAATGCTATGACTGCAGTGTAGTGTACACGCACCCAGCTTCTCTGGAAGCTAGCTTGCTTGGAGGCTCTTATCAGCGCAGCTCTAGGAGTGCAAAACCCTGCCGGGGCGGTGTGACTATTCTAGCCTGCACCGACCCCAACACTGCTGTGGCTCCAATGTTATCAAGACTCAAGCTAGGAAGTTTCAAGCACACTCAGTTATATGGGCAAGAACTGTAGCCCTACTTTGGTCCTATTGTATGCAGAGGCTTGGTAAAATTGAACTTAAGAGATTTTGAAAATGTTACCCAGTGACAAACTTAAGCACCTGCTGTAGTGCTTTCCTGGATCAGGGCTTCACTACAGCATCTGACCATGAGAGCTGATCAAACTACTGAGATGGCATTTGCTCCTTTTAGGCTACCAAATCATTTACACATAGTAAACTAATCAAAGTAGATATCTATATTGATAGATAGATAGGTAGATATGGATATATATAGATACATTATGTGTGTGTGTGTGTGTGTGTGTGTGTGTGTGTGTGTGTAGATAGATAGATGGATGCACGCATATGTATATAAATAAACACTTTTTACGGGCTGAAGCTCACGATCAACTCATGAAAGCATGAGCTTGCTCAATCTATCTATCTAGCTAGCTACCTACCTACCTTCTTTGATTCATCTATATGGTAAAAAATCTACCTGCCTTCTATTTGACTTCAGACTGACATGGCTAAATCATTCACAAGGTGACCCTGATTCCTGTGGCTGTACTTTCTGGACATTAGTTTTTGGTATACTGTTTTAATAAATAATTTTCTGTTTTCAAGTGGGCTGTGGAATTGATCATCTAAATTACATTACCTTTTTTTCTATTCCGTTACTGAATGAGTAGTTTTATTTTTTAACAGGGGACAAACAAATGATAAACTGTACAACACATATTTAGATGAATGCCGCTTCTAAATATTCCTACATTCCTAAAATTCAGGAAACTTTAGGATTTGGGAACATTTTCAAACACCTCCAATGCTCATTAGAAACCTTGGAAATAATAAAGAGTATGCCTTTATGAAATACAGTGAATAGAACACTACGTTTCTCCTTGAATATATTTATTTAACAAAATTCTGCTGTTTGAGCAAATCTACTAATATTTAGGTTGTGTATTTCCATTTGATGTAAGTAGAGTGATTTTTCAAGATGAAATTTTAATAATTATATGAATTACAATACTTTTCATAGCCTCAATCAGGTTTGGGGCCACTTTGGGATGGACACAATATGCTCAGATACACAATCTAATACAGGCATTTCTTAGCACTTTTAGAACATGGAACCGATTTAATCTCATTTCCAGTAATATTTAATGCACTTAGGAGCTAGGCTTCCAAAACAGAGTCTGGTCACAAGCCACTGCTCAAATTATTCATTTTATTAAGTTGCAAAGTGAGACGATAGATAAAGTTCTGCACAAAAGAAGGTCCATGCAATAGATAAAAGCCGGTGTTATAACAAATGTCACAAGATATCTTGTTTACTGAAAACCAGAGAGGCGGTAGATTAGAAGGAGAGATGTGCAAAGCTGGTCATCCCATTTCAAGAAAGGATATCGCAGAAGTAAAGGACATTCAGAGAAGGGTGAAAATAATGATTTAGAGCATCAAACACTAGTGATGTTCTACCAAACGGGGATATGGTAGCAATACATAAAACGACTAATGGTCTCTAGAGAACATAAACCAGGATCTTCTGTTCTCCCATAATAAAATAAATAAGACAATCAAGGAAATCAAAAGTGGGGGAATTCAGAAATGATAAAAGGAAATGTGTAATTAAACAGTGGAACTCATTGTGCAGGGAGTCGGAGACTAAAAACTTATCACATTTAAAATAGGGGCTGCACACATATAGACATATCAGTGGTTTCCAGTCATAATTAATGACAATACACTTGGGAAACCTTGAGTTTCAGAGTTTTAGGGATTCTGTAATGACTAGGCATCAGCATGAGACTGAAGGCATTGACAGACATAACATCTGAAGCACTTTAAGTGCCTCCGAAGTTCTGGAAAAAGTGAGGGTGCAATGTACATGGCCAGAGACATGCTTCAAAAATGGCTGTTCTGCTTCAAAAACAAACCTAGAAAGCCCACGAAGTTATGAAGCACTTCGTGCGCTGTTTGCTAGGGCTGCATGCAATTTCACCAGCTATTTCGATTTGATACTGTTTCAACTCATTTAGAGCTCGAAACAGTGAAATCGAATCAAAACGAAGGGCTTCAAAACAGCCTTGAAGCAAAACGAGGCTAGTCAAAATGTTTTGAAAGTTTTGAAACATTCTGAGTTTTGAAGCAGCCAGCAGCCAGATGGGGGGAGACAGGGGAGAACCAGGCTGCGCTGCCAGAGGCTCTGCAGCCCCATATGGCCCACCTGGGAGCACAGCCCTGGCTCTCCCTGCCACCCAGGGCTGGGCTGCAGGAAGCCAATCACAGCACAGGGGAAGGCAACAGAACCCAGGCTCAGTTTCCCCCCCCACCCCAATGCTGCGATTGGGCTGGGGAAGGGAACTGAGCTCAATCGTTCAGTTCCCCTCCCCGGCCCTATGATCAGGCTGGGGATGGGAACTCAGCCCACCTGGGCTGAGTTCCTTTCCCCAACCCGACTGCAGTGCCAGGGAGGAGAGCTGAGTGACCAGGCTCAGTTCCCTTCCCCAGCTCCCTGGTCCCAGACTGCAGCACCCAGCTTCCCTCCTCATCTGGCAGGTAAATCAGGGGCCCACAGCCCTGGGAGGACTGGCACAGCCCCCACAGCCTTTCCAGGGTTGCAGTCCCCCATCTGCCTGCTGGATGAGAGAGGCTTCCCCATTATAGCGAATGGGCGAAACGTTGAAACAGCGTCACTGTTTCGACAAAGCGAAACGGAACAGTGGTTTCGAACTGAAATGAAATGCTGTTCTGTCGAAACCTCTAAACTCAAGTTGAAACAGAACAGTGCTGTTTCACGCAGCCATCCTGTTTGCACATCTTATGTAGGACACATCCTCCTGTGTCTTTGCTCACTGATGGAGTGGGGGCTATAGTTTTCTCCAAAGCATCTCGGGCTAGCCACCATCAGGGGCAGTATGTTGGAGTACAGGAAATCTCAGGTTTAATCCAGATTGGCAGTTCCACTGTTTTATGTAATAGCCATCTAGGCAGTGGCAGAAAAAGGTAGCACTTTAATTTAATGTTTAATGTTATTCAATGCAGAAAAGACCAACCTCAATTTGGAAGCCCTACAAACAACATAGGTAGCCACGTGTAGACAAAACAAGAGGCGTGTGTGCACAACACTTTAAAGCAGGTTAAATGCTTTTGCACCACTTTAATGGTATCAGTGTTTGCACACGTTGGTGGCATACTGCGCATTAATTGCAGCTGCTGTAGGAAATTTGGTGGCGTAATGCACCTTAAATGACTTGGGACGTAGCAAACTAAAACTCCTACAGCCGTGGAGTGAAGCATCAGGCTCCGTGAAGCTCTGCAGCTAGCCCTGCAGGAAGCCTGGCAGCAGCCTGGGAAGGCAGGTTCTGCCCAAGAAAAGCAGCAAGCCTGATCTTTTTGTTTCCTGCCCTGGAGCCTGCCTGCCTGCCTGCCTGAGCTGTGCGGGGGCCTGGTGCTTTCCTCCATGGCTGTGGTGCCCCCCCCAGACCACCCAAGCTGGATGCCTGCATGTGGGTGCTGCCTGGGGGAGCGGGGGCTGCTGTCGTGGAGGGAAGCACCAGCCCTGCCCACAGCCCAGGGACCGCTCCGCGCGCTGACAGCCTGCCCTCCCCTCCCCACTGGAGGGGCAGGTGACTGTGGGGTATGTGCACAATGTGGGGATTTAATCAGCCCTAAATTGAAGCAGTGTTTTTTAAAACCCACCACTTCAATTTAGGGCCCCTGTTTCATCTGCACATGCTCATGTTTCTTTTAAGCATTTCATTTTATGTATTTTTTTTCTTTAGACATTCAGAAGCTTGGAGAGGGGAAAAAAGGGGGAAGAAAGAAACCAAAAATATGATGCAATTCAAAGTCTGAGAAAAAAAATTGCCTCCACAAATCCTTGCAGAGCATGTAGTCACTGCAAATTGATGATGTCTGCATTTTACAAGGAGGATTTTTAGTTGTAGATTTTCTCTTCCAAAAGCTTATTACATTACCTGTGGCAGAGCCAGTTACAGATTAGGTCTGTGGCTAAGCACCAGGGATGACTTTCAAAGGTATTTAGGTACCTAAAGATGCAGACAGGAACCTAATAGGATTTAGAAAAGCACCTAAGCAGGTTAGGACCCTCACACATCTAACCTACTTAGGTACTTCTGGAAATCCACTGGCCACCTAGCTGTATGCTTAGCCACCTAAATGTCTCTGAAAATCTGGCCTTAAATCATCATGGATGGGGCTAACCACATATATCATGTTAAATATGCATTTACACACTTACTAAACTGGGGCTAGAAGGCCTGATTCTGTAGACATTTGTGTATGTGAATAGCTATTCTTGTGCAAACTGATATGCATAATTATTTGTGGGTTTGGAACCTTTAATGATGGTTCTGACTACTAATAAAGATTAAGAGGTGGTGCGGGGAATGCATCGATGTAACCAAGTCTGCTTTCTAGCAATACATTTGAATTAGCCTCTCAGCAGAACTCATTGGCATGTGCGTAGCATTGCTCTAAGATGGTCAAACTACTTGTTCAGGAGGTGCAGGCAACACAGAGGACGTTGGACTGGACGACTTTTGACACCTTCCAACCCTATAGGCATTTATACCTGTGACAGACCTGTGCTCCAACACATGCTAATTAGCACACGTCAGAGCAGACTTGATTAATCGAGTCTGCAGAGAGTCTGCTGGAGCGTGCTGATTAGTGCAATCCAGCAGCCTCTATGTCATGTATGGCAACAGGGGCATTTTACTAACACTTGTTGAACAAATGTTAGTTAAAGCACCCTCGCCACCATTTTGAAGTGCGGGATGCTGAATACACATGACACTGCAGGCGCTTTAATTGCAGCAGCTCCCCTCCACCCTGGTATGATGCTACTTAGCATCATAGCTGAGTTATGTAAACCTACCCAAAGACTCCTGTGGGGCCTAGTCAGGAAGATATGCTGAAAGCCCATCCAGCTCATACACTGATTTTAGCACAAATTCCAAGAGCTACTGCCACTTCCATTCAAAAATACAGCTGGAGGAAGAGCTGGTGCTGGCCTTTCCCATAATAGCTGGACTGCTGCGTAGAAAGGCATCTGAGAGCCATGGGGCCAGGGGCCAGAAAGAGAGTAAGCAAGAAGTGTGATTTTGTAGCCTACGCACAAGGGCATTTCTCTGCAAGTCCTGGTTCTGGGGCCTGCTTAGGCATTTTGCAATCAAGAGTCACTCATTAAAACACCTAAACAGTGTTGGGAATGTGTACCAGCACCCAGGACTCTCCTCTCCAGGGGAGAGGGGAAGGCTACTGAGTCCTGGGTCCTCTTTCTTATTCTCTCTGACCCCTCTCTGCATCACTTTCACTGCAGCCTAACATCTATAGGGCAGGTAGGAAGTATCCCCCAGTCCACCCTAGCTTATAACCTGGTGACAAAGGTATTCTCCTAAGAGATTGAAAGAAGTGGGATTGCAGACATATCCTCTCGACTGGCTGGGATAGGCACCCCCTCTCCTAGCAAGCTTGCTACTGTCCCATTTGTCGGTGCTTAATACTTCATATTTGACATGCAAGGACAAAGGTAAGTCCTCAGGGTCATGAACTCCACTCCCAAAGCTGGGCACTGAAAAGATTGAGCATTATTCTGCCTAAGACCCTTGGTGGATCTGGGTCTAGAAGTCTAATCCTCAACTCAAATCAACAGAAGTCTTTCCACTGATTTCAACAGCCTTTTGATCAGGCCCTGCATGGGGCATTATTTTATAACTTGGTGTCTTATTTCCCCACGTGAAAGCTGATAAAGCAAGCATCCTGCTTTTTCTGATAATGCTTTTAACACCCGCCTCTTTCAAGACTCACAACATTTTCTTGGGGCAATTTACAGCTTTACTCTGGAAGGAAAAACACTAGCAAAAAGTAATATTACTTTCTGATAAAATTTACCTTAGTGTTCTTTTTGGTTTGGGGTTTTATTTCTGTCTGTGGAACTGGATGTGTATACTATTATTCAAGAAACCTTTGGAGGTTTGTAAAACATAACACAGAACATTTATTTGGAGTGAACCTGCCCCTGATTTCCTTGCCTTTGTTTTATAGCAGATTTCTCCACTTTGGAATGGTCTTTCTACTGTCACAGATATTCTTAAGCCTGATGTTCAAGGGACCCTGTATTTTTTTAAAACAATGAAGGCCTCTATATTTTTTGAAACAATGAAAGTGAATAGCAAATACATGGTCCTGCTAATGTATTTTACAAAACTAGATAGCTCAAAGTAAATATTTAATGCAGAGCATTAACTAATAATGTATGGTTTACCTAACGTACTGTTTTGAAGTTACCCTCAGCAGTTAATTGTTGTTGTCCATAACCACAGGTCAAAACCTCCTCTTTTTGACACACAAAGTGCCATTATATAATTTTTTGAAAATAGTCCATTTTTTTCAATGTATAAAATTGCCTAATTTATTTGTTCTCTGTGATGTGCACTTGGCAAAATTGGAGCTCTGCTCTGAGTACCTACAGCCTACAACTGAAAGAAAGAGAATTTAGCAATAGTAACTGTTATCATTTTCCTATCACAATAATAGGGAAATGTTTCTTCTCTTTGGAAATGTAGAGTAATACACATCAAATTAAAGGTAAGAGGATAAAAGCAATGGCTGTTTACTCAGAGTCCTGGTATAATGCTTCAAGTGCAATGCATCAAAAGTTCTGTATGAGTGAATCATCATGAAATAAACTAATATATTGGCATTGTCTTTGTTGCAGTTTAGTAAAATCACAAGCTGTAGCGGGTTCATCCAGAAGAGGTGAAAAGCCTATAAACATCTAGAATGGGGGTGGCATCAGGCAGGCCCAATCTTGGCATGTGATGGGCTGGAAGGGGCAGTGCCAGGCCTCTGGGACCCAATCCCAGTGGAGCGGGCTATGCCAGGCCTCCAGGAACCAACCCTGGAGGGAGGGCACGGTGCCATGCCCCCTGGGACCAATCTGGTGGGAGGGGACAGCATGTGAGGTCCCCAGGGACCATTCTAGGTGCATGAGGGTAGTTGGGAGTAGAGTCAGGCCCAGGACCAGATCCTGGCATACAAAGCTCCATGTAGCCCATGGTCCAGCCCCACCCCATTCCTCTGACCCACAGGGCCAAAAGTTTGAGCAACACTGGCCTAAAACAATCTTCAGAAGAAGAAAATACTCTGAGATCTCTTACATATCATATTTTCACCCCAGCTCATGGTGGAGTCTCCCCACTGCTCTGACAGCCTAATGGGGCCATTTCATTGGCAGCCATGAGTCGCAGGAGATCATGGAGATCATGCCTCTTGGTGAGTTACCGAATACCACCATAGCTTCTTGAGTGGCTGAGTCCAGCGCATAACAAAGAGACCCTCCGGCAAGTTGTGCATACAAACTTGGTTGAGCTTGCACTGGCATACTGAATATCATTTTGTCCTGCCTGTCTCTTCTGCAGCTCATCATTGACCACTCTGTCTCGAAGCAACCTAGGCCCTGCTTCATGATGGCTTTCTACTCTCAGCAGTCCAAAGAGATTGATTCCCAGCATTGGCCATCCATGTGCCGCTCACAAAGGTTTTTCTTGCAAACATCAACAAAAAAGAGTTTGGGCCGTCCAAGTTGATGCTTGCTAGTGGCCAGCTTACCGCGGAGTATGCCCTTGGGGATTCATGCATCATACAACTGACACGTCGAAACCAACAGAGGTGTCTCTGTTTCAGAAGCATGAACACACTGGGTATCTTGGCCTGTTCCAGAACAACCCCAGAAGCTGGAGATTTGTCACGCCATGTTATGCCCAGGATAGCTCAGAGACTTCGAAGATGGAAACTGTTCAGTTTTCTCTTTCTTCCTTAGTATAAGGAGTCCATGTTTCACTGCCATACAAGAGAGAGCTAAGTATGCAAGTGGTTTAGAAGGACATCTTTGTAGACAGAGTGAGCACTCTGTTTTATCCAAACTCTCTTTTGAAGTTTAGTCATGGCATTGCTTGCCTTTCCAATGTGAGTATTAACTTTGGCTTCTGAGCCTAGATTTTGCGAGATGGTGGAGCCCAAGTAAATGATTTTTTCAACCACTTCCAGGTTTTCTTCATTTATTCTAACCTTGGGAGGGTGGTCAACTTGTTGACCATTATTTTGGAGGGTGGTCAACTTCTTGACCTATTCCTACTGTTTTCTTTAGGTTAATGGTCAGACCGAAATCATCACAGCATGGGAAAGGTGATCCACGAGACTCTGAAGTCCTGCTTCTGAATGACTAACAATTGCTGTGTCGTTGGCAAAGAGCATTTCAGACAATACTTCTTGGTTCTTAGTTTTTGCTTTGAGATGAGCAAGGTTAAAGGGTTTCTCATCAGATCTGGTCTAAACATATACTCCTTCTGAACATAAAGTGAATGAGAATGGGAAAGCTCTCAAATCAGAATAGATAGCTTTAATATGCATTTTGCATTTGTGTCAATGACTAAACAAAGAAAAGGCATGTCAGGCCCTGATGTGTATGTGGTTCCTAGAGCTATATCATTTTCTGGGCTGGAAGAGAAAAACTGAAGGTCACAGTACGGTAACAGCATGTTGGTCAGAGCTGTAATTTTTTTCCTAGAACAACTATACTTCACAACCCCAAAAGTGCACATAGTCCTAATGTTATAAAAGGGCCTTGCGCCAGTATAGTTTTCTCTCTTCCTCTATAGGAATAGCTAAGTTTTAGCACACGTTTAAACTGATAAAACTGTGTCCACACAATAGGGCTCTCACTGCTTTAACCATATCAGCAGAGTTAAATCAGCACAGCTTGCTTGTTTTAGGATGAAGTTACACATTACACTTAGACCTTCCTAAATCCATGGAGTGTTAAGAGGTAAAGTTAACACGTGCCAGGTGCAGTTGCACATTAAGAATTAATGTAGTTTTTTGCCTGCACAGCTCTGACTTGCCACTAGAAGGCTGCATGGGTATGGCTAGGAGCCAGGATACCTGAACTCTATCCCTGCTCTGGGTGGGAGGTCATGGTGACTGGGTGGGGTGCATCCTGGGATGCTCTCGAGAAGTGCAAATTTCTCATTTTCTCTCATGGTGCAGACTGAAGTTACCCTAACACAAGCTAGGTAGCACGGCCCAGAGTTAACCTGGCGGGGCCTCTGATCAAGCATGCTCAGCTAGGCCAAGCACTAGGACCTATCATACCTGCCCCGATCCCTGGCTAATGAGACTGCCCAGTTTTCTGCAACCAGATTGGCAGCTGAAAGCACTGCTCACCCTTTTAAAGCATATCTGTAGCCTCAGGCTACAGGTGTACCTTGGTACAGTCTTGGTGTATTCTGGCAAGCCTCCCATTCACTGTTCCTCCTGATTCTCCTGGCTCCGGACTTGACTTTGGCATTTCCAGAATCTGACTTCAGATCTCCCCTGGACCTAGACACCAGCTCTGTGGCCCCTGGTTTCTGATGGTGGCTTGCTTCTCAGATAATGTCTCTTTGATTTTCCCTTTCACCCCTTCTGGAACTTGGTCCCCGTGTTGTCTTGGCCCCTTTGACCTAGACCCCACCTTGAAGCTGTGGCAGTCTGTCCTCCTGCCTTGCTGACTCCCTAGTTGCTCCCAGTGACCTACCTGCAGGCCCAGCTGCCTGTGTCCTGACTGAAACCTCACACACATGGGTTGGATGAATGGACTGTCAGGTGGATAGAAAGCTGGCTGGAGTGTTGGGCTCAACAAGGAATAATCAATGGTTCGATGTCTAGCTGGCACCCGGTATGAAGTGGATTGCCTCAGGGGCCAGTCCTGGGGCTGGCTTTCTTTGATATCTTCATTAATGATCTGAAAGATAGGATGGATTGCACCCTCAGAAAGTCTGCAGATGACACCAAGCTGGGGAGTGTCGTAGATACACTGGAGAGTAGGGCCAGGATTCAGAGCAACCTAGACAAATTGGAGGATTGGGCCAAAAGAAATCTCATGAGTTTCAACAAGGACATGTGCAAAGTCCTGCACTTAGGATGGTGCAATCCCATGCACCAGTACAGGCTGGGGACTGACTGACTGGGTAGCAGGTCTGAAAAAGAGGGCCTGGAGGTTATAGTGGACAACAAGATGGACATGATTCAGCAGTGTGCCCCTGTTGCCAAGAAGACTAACAGCATACTGGGCTGCGCTGGAGGCATGTTGCCAGCAGACAGCAATTATTCCACTCTGCCCTGGTGACGCCACATCTGCAGTCCTGTGTCCAGCTTTGGGCCCCTCACTGTAGAAAGGATGTGGACAAGTTGGAGAGAGTCCAGTGGAGAGTAACAAAAATGGTTTGGGGGTTGGGACACATGCCCTGTGAGGAGAGGTTGAGGGAACTGGGCTTATTTAGTTTAGAGAAGACAAGAGAGGGGATATAACAGTAACTTTCAATTACCTGAAGGATGGTTTCAAAGAGGATGGAGTTTGACTGTTCTCAGTGGTGGCAGATGGCAGAACAAGGAACAATGGGCTCAAGTTGCATCAAGGGAAGTTTAGGTTGGATATTAGGAAAAATGTCCTCACTAGGAGAGTGGCAAAGCAAGTTACCTAGAGCAGTGGTAGAATCTCCATCCTTGGAGGCTTTTATAGCCCAGTTGAACCAAGTCTTGACTGGGATGATATAGGTGGGGCTGGTCCTGCTTTGAACAGGGTGTTGGACTAGATGTGGCCTCCTGATGTCCCTTCCAACCTGAATTTTCTATGATTCTATGATCTATAATAACTCTGCCTGCCTGCCCAACCAAAACTTTGAGATGCTTACAGGGCACTTAGCATGAATTACTGAGCTTTAACATACAGACATTCATTTTTTAAGTTCCCTTAGTATGGTCTAAGCATAATGTGTAACTTCACCCTTAGACAAGACCCTGCTTGGAGTTTTCAGAAAGGAGCTATCAAAATTATTTGCTGGATTAAGCATGGCAGGCCATAAGGAGACAGCACAAGCATTTGTAAAAATGTGTTCTGAGGTTAAATTTTAAAATAAAGAAATATTCCCATTTTTCAGAAGGAAACGTATTTCCCATCTATCTAATTGGTAGTGACAGCATTTTAAAAAACCATTAAGGAACAGGAAATATTTGTGGCCAGATTTTCCACACAGCCATGCTCAGCTGACTAACCCACAGATTTGCAAGGCTCTGCAGTACATACTGTGACCTCCCTGAGATGCCACAGATCT
>JAGPOW010000304.1:11284384-11305093 GCA_030014935.1 Caiman crocodilus
AGGGCCACCCGCATGATCCGGGGACAGCAGGGCAGACCCTACAATGAGAGGCTACGGGACCTGAACCTGTTCAGCCTTCACAAGAGAAGGCTGAGGGGGAACCTTGTGGCTGTCTATAAACTCACTAAGGGAGACCAGAAGGGGTTGGGGGAGACCTTGTTTCCCCCAGCGCCCCCCGGGATAACAAGAAATAACGGCCACAAGTTGCTGGAGAGTAGGTTCAGATTAGACATCCATAGGAACTATTTCGCAGTCAGGGTGCCTAGGATCTGGAACCAACTTCCAAGGGAAGTGGTGCTGGCTCCTACCCTGGGGGTCTTTAAGAAGCAGCTCGATGCCTACATGGCTGAGGTCCCTTGAGTCCAGTTTCTCTCCTGCCCAGGCAGGGGGTTGGACTTGAAGATCTACAAGGTCCCTTCTGACCCGACTTCTACGATTCTATGATCAGGTCCGACCCCCTGCCCTGGGCAGGAACAGATGCCGGGGGCATATCACCCCAGCCAAATATCTGCTCATAAGAATGCAACTCTGGGAGTGAATGGGTTGTTCCCCTATTTCTAGTGTTCCTAAGGTTTCAGAGTTGACTTTGGTCCAACTGTACATAGAGCATGGCTGGTGCCATGCTCACCTTCTTGAAACACCGGATCATCTTCACTTCTCTCACCAAAACCATGGTAACTTCTTAATATATCTCCTTATAATTGGTATTAACATTTTCTATAGCAATTCCTAATATAAAACATGCCATCACAAATGGCATTGGTTTTCTGCCCCTCTTGGCAGCCTTGGCATCCATGTTTCCCTCTCTGATGTGGACAATCTGGGCAATAGCAGAGAAGTGAAGCATGTGGTGAGAAAGCCAAGGAAGCAAGACTACATCCTGATCCTGTGCTGCTGAACTGGCAGGGGCACAAGATATATCATTGATGTTTGCACATTTAGATCAGGTTTCCACAGATGGCTGGCAAGGTGCAAATTACCTAGCTAATTGTCCAGCATGTACAAATGTGAGCTATTTAAAATGCCACTGCTGAACCTGTTAGTTCTTGGAATAGGTGGTTTCCAATAAACTTGAGAGAGATCATCATTTATTTACGTGTACTAAACTAGCCCCTAAGCAAGATCAGAACGCCGCGGTGCCAAGTTCTGTACAAACGCCAAGACACTGCCTTCCCTGAAAAGCTTACAGTTTAAATAAAAAGAGTTTCAGGATTAAAAAAATACAGTAACAACAAAGAAAAGTTAACCAAGCACAGAGCTAAAGAAAAAGAAAAGCTATGGTTTTTCAGTAACTGTAAGAATTGGACTGGTTAAATGTGCCTTAAAATAGCACCTTTTTCTCAAATTTGCTCATTGCGATTTATCCGTATAACTCCAGTATGTAAATCCTTACACATCCAGTAGCTAATTTTACTGGGAACATTCTTTTAAGGTTTTCTAGTAAAAATGAGTGATAGGATCCAAGTGATGTCCAATGGACATAAAATCAGCTACACTCTGGAGGTCTTGGATACAGAAAACTGACAATCAGTACAACACTGAGCAAGTTCTCCACTTACTGAAGTTGGCCAGTTTGCTCCACAGATGCAAAATAGTCACTAGTTTATGAACCATTTTGCTGGTGCTTAGAATATTAATAACCATTTTAGCAGAAAGATTAAGATTTAGGCACTGCTGAACCAAGTTTTTGGAAGTATATTTGTGCTAATGCAGAAATTAAAGATATGATTTTAATTTCTGTTTAATGATGGGAGAGCTCTGCTTTAAAACCACAGGATTTGATGTTATTGCTAAAGAATCCAGTATGTAGAACTGGAATTTAATTAATAATATTGAGACCTTTCCTCGTTCATATAGATCTAAACCATTCTGCTATCAAAAAGACTGAAAACCCGAAAGGAGAATTTGTTCTCTTATCCTTCATAGTATTCCAGGCAAAGTAAACTGTAGGGCGACAGATTCACAGATGTCAAGGTCAGAGTGGCTGATCTCCTATAAAATACAGCTCACAGAACATCCCACGGTAATTCCTGCATCAACCCTATAGTTTTTGTTTGAGCTATAGCGTCTTTTCAGAAGATATCCAAGTCCTGATTTAAAGCCTTCCAGTTATGTGAAAATCCACCTTGTCCCTATAGACATTATGCCGATATCTCTTTTTCCTCACTACTGAAAATGTTTTATTTCTATCTAGTCTGAATCCATGCTTTTAGCTTCCACCATTTTATCATTTATGTTTCTTCTGCTGAAAAGCCTCCTCCTATCAAAAATATATCCCACAATAGGAGTTTGCAGACTGTAATGAAGTCATCTGCTCTTCAATAAGCAAAAAAGACAGGGCTTCTTAATTCAGTTCTTTATCAACCGGGATAATCTGGGATCCTGCTAGAAACACCCACATACGATTATTTCCCATGAACAATATACCTTTTAAGATCTATCAGATAAGTAGTTTTTAATTGATTCAACATGGCCTACACCGATTTTATTTAATGCTACCAGCCTTTAGTTCTTTACTGATCATGTCTCATTTCAGTCTTTCCATGATTTTACCTGACACCCTGTCCAATTAATCATATTATACCCTTTTGAAATACTAGCATGAATGTCTTTTTTTTCTAATCCTCTGAAATTTCTCTAATATTCCACTGTTTATTATAAATGAACATCAGTTGCCCAGGGAACTCAGCAAATTCTTTTAATACTCTTGGGTGCAAGCTATCCACTGCTGCTAATTTAAAAATGTTTAGCTTCAGTACTTGCTGTTTCATTTCTACCCTGGACCCTGTTAGGGTTGAAGTGCTATAGCTGTAATGGTCCAAATACACAAGAAACAGGGACTTTTTGGCGATATCTTTTATTAGACCAACCATGTAGTTGGGATGTACGCTAGACAAGCTTTCAGGCACAAAGTGCCCTTTCTTCTGGTTGCTGATGGCATAGAAAATATTTTCTTATCATTCTTAGGTATGAATACATCATCCAGCTCCTTTCCAATCAAACTTACTGAAAAATTCTGCCTTTTCCGAATCAAAAATGGCAATTATACCATCCATATCCAGATTGGACTTATGCCATTGTTAGGAATTAGTTTGCTTCTAATATAGTTCATTTAATAATGTAATTGGGTTGGCTAACATAGGCCAAGAGCCTTGACTTTCAAGAGCCTTGATACTCTGCGTTCATAGTACATGCTGTAATCACATTATGACTTTGGTTTGCAAAGCCTGTCTTCTATTCTTCTTCATTTCAGAGGCAAAAAAATAGGTGCGGGGGAGGGAAGCGGAGAGAGTGTGAACTAAATACCACTGGAACTATAATTACCATAATATACTACGACAGAAGGCCAAAGACTGAAATCCTGAAAGATTGCCAGAATTCCTGCATCATTTTTTTTATTGTTGTTAATATAAAGCAATTAAGTCCATCAAGGACAAAACATCCTCAGATTTCCTCAAAATACAGCCCACTGAATTAACAATACAGCGTGAAAATTGATCACTCTGAGTCATACTCTTTTCTGTAGCGTTGGAGCGTCTCTATTATGCACATTAACAGAAGGTATGATAGATTCCACTGCACAGAATAAGCCAGCTGAGTAAATCCCGCAGAATTCAGTAATTAACTGAACTCACAATCTAAGAGACTCCCTTTTAGAAAGTGATTCTTTTAACAAAACGTTACCGCGTACAAACTGAGAGAGACATTCACTTTTCGACAAGGACAACAGTAAATGAATAATGAGCCAAGATCTGGCCACAGGCTGCATATTTCTTTTTTTTTTTTTTTCTGTTCTACAATTTGTTCCCCCTTGAACTGAGAACACAGGATGAAAATAAAGATAATGAAACATAAGAATGTATTTTGTGTTAAAGGAGTTAGCAAAGCATCTTAGATATAGAATGGAATAAAAGTAAATGGGGAAATACTTAGGGGGGAAGAAGAGAAAGAAAAGTTGGATAACTTGAATATTAACACATGAATTCTTAGCTTAAGTGCAGACCTCTACAGAGTCTGGCTCAAGTTTTGCATAGCTGCTTTCTGAGTGTACACATACAAGTATCGAGCTTTCTGAAAGTGTCCCATGGAGACCACCAGATCCATGAACATGACTCGGATTTGCTGCAGCAAAGAAGATCCTTGGGTGGAAACACAATTCATTTTTCAGTAAGACCAAGGAAGAACTTTCTGAAATACCCAAGAAAGAAACAATGGCTTCCACTTCAGAAGCTAAGACACCCAGAGCAAGAACTGGACATCTGCATCCTAAGGTTTTAGACCAGCAGTTGGCAACCTTTGAAGGTTGCAGGCCACTACGACCCAACTTCAGTCAGAGGCAGATGAGCAAATGGGTGCTAGGATCCAGCTGCTGTTGCTGCTTCTTCCCACGGTGGGATGGGGAGAGTGACCACCACCAAAGTCCCTGATCCGCAGGCTGGATCAAATGGCTCCCTGGGCTGCAAGCTGTAGGCTGACAACCCCTGCCTTTTCACAGATTTAACCTGGGTAAAGTGAGGTAATCCCCATTCAACCCCCCCCCCGCAAGCTATGAAAACATGATGCAACCCTAAAAAGCAATTCAGTACACATACCAGTGGTAAATGTGCTGCACAAAGTCTAGGCTTAGGTTTGGTTTATACGTGGCCCTTCTCCACTTCAGCCAACTACCATCCCACATTATTGCTAGCTGATGGGTGACCCTCAGCATGAACAGTATGAACATCCCCTAAGCTGCAAACAGTTCTGGCAAACCTTCTGTCTCTTATCTGGGAAAACAACGTGGAGCTGTTGCAGATGGCCAAAGCCTTGTGGAAAGATGGCAAAGCGCAGCAACATGCACCCCGACCCTGACACTGTTGGAGAAAGCTTTGATCATATTCTGAAGACTGGCAGGCCTTAGGATAAGCTGGCTCAGTGCCTTCTTCCCGACAACACGTGTCTTGTGCATGAGAGTGTAGCTTGGGATGGTCCAGTTGCCAGCTTCCAGATTACTCCTGCCACTTGCTTGTCCATGGACATCAGGCTGTCAAGAACATCAGGCTGTGGGTTTGCCTCTCAAGTCCTCTGCAGATTTCCTGGAAGATGGCCTCCCGCATCCTGAAGTTCTTCCACCACTGGCAGTTACCCCATGGCTACCACGTGAGCTCTTTCCACCCATCTTCACTATTTTCCAGCACCCAGAACCTGTGACAAAAGTCTGCAAATAGTCCCAGAGCAAGTGATCCTCATTTGCAGCCAAAATATCCTTATTATCATGAAAAATGCAGTGGCACAGGCTCATTCAACACTGCTAATGAAACCATTTGTCTTGGCCCTTTGCTGCAGCCACACTGCAGCCTGATTTGCACCTGCACATTGATGTGTGTGAGAGTTTGCAGAGACGTACATTCTTGGTAGTGGAAAAGTCTGATATCTCATCCCAAGCCGGTACTGACTGATACGCAGGTGGTTAAGGAGATCAAGGTAGGAATGGTTCGTGCTGCAGTGTGACAATGGTGTTGTCTTTTTCTGAGACAGAAACTGCCAAGTAAACCACGGGGTTTTTTCACTGCTGACACAGGGAAGTTGAACCTGGAAACTTCCAAACACCTCCTTCAAATGCTGAACTCTCTGCTATGGCACAGTGCAATGTGGGAGGCTGGGATCCCAAGCCCTGGGCTGCTGTCGGGCCGTGCGGTGCGTCCCACTCCACGTGAATGCTCGATTTCACAACTGAACACAAGCTGCTTATTCGTTTGGGGCAGCCACATGCAAATTCCTCCTGTGTCAAATCACACGCTTAGCTTGTCACCATCCACCTGTTCATTTGTCCACACCCTAAAACATCTCCTTTGATCTCACCATTTTCAATCTGACCTATATGCAAATGTTATAACGCCAATAAATAGCAGTGCGCATCGGAGTGAGAGACAGCATTGTAATTCAAAGGAAAGGGTATTCTCTAAAGCCAAAGTAGCTAGCTGACTAGCAGAACACTTTCTTGATGTTTACCAGCATTATATGCTAGAGGGATTACAGATTCCATGTGACAGCTGTTTCTACTCTGCCCGTATTTTAGGAAACATATCAAAGAGCACTGAGACAATTTCCAAAGAGGAGAGATTTTTCCTGAGGAGTCGTCAAAGACTTGTTTTTAGTGGAGTCCATGGTCTATAAACAGACCAATATACATCGGTTCCTGACTGTTCGTTGCTTGACACCTTTGGAGCCCAAGTCTAGGAGGATGTACATTGCAAAGCCAAGATGCAAATGCTACCAAAAGAGTTGCTATGTAAAAAAATGTAAGAGTTCACAGATCTCAGAGTTCACAAACAAATACCCCATGTGGATCTGAGCATCTTAAAAGAACACAGTCAATGACTTTTTGCTGCAGAAGATACCTTAGGTACATAACGGGCACCTAACAGAAGGCAAAGTAGACTCTTTAAAGGATGCTCTTCATCAGCTGGACAGGCTGTGAAGACTGTGATACGTTTTGTGTCACAAGTGTGGGGTGGTATGACATGCACGCAGACACCGATCTATAACATGTCAGCATCTGACTACTGGAGTTAAATCAGTGCGAACCCCAGGTGCTGGAACGTGAGCTTTGCTTAACTTATGGCAAGAGGTAACATAGTGGATAATGAGCATCTTCTGGGTGAGAAATCCAGCCGGAACCAGTGATTACACAGCGCTCAAAATCTGATCTTGTCAGCCTCTCCTGGCTTACATCCACAGAGGATATAAGCCCCGATACAACGACAGCAGATGGAAAGAAAGATTCAATGCACGTTGGAGCCTGGGACAGAAGATGAAAGGTAATATCCCTGCATGCTGCCTCTTTAGAAGGCGAGCACGATGTCTGGGTGTGCAGCCAAAGATTTGTAAGAGCAGTGGTAAAAGCACTCAGATAAGTGGTACAACACATCCATGCCTCAGTGCTATATATTTGAGATCTGGAAGGGAAGAATTCCCAAGGAAATTCAATCCGATGCCCCCACCCCCCCAGCATTTTCTAAGCATACTCAGGCAGTTTAAGATAAGCCTCTAGAATAGTTCAAAGAACTCTCCAGGGAGCAGAGATTATAAAAAGAGCTAGAGGAAGAGCAAATGAATCAAAACAAAGACTCTGTGGATTAAGAATGTGTACAAATAATGTCTGCTAGAAAGGTTTTAAATATTTCTTAAATCTCCTTCAGTTTGAAAAGGCTGCTGGATAGCTTAGTGAATATTGCCAAATCTGTTAAGACGCGTTAACAAAGGGGGCACCAGGCTGATAAATTACAGACTGCAGCAATTTGCAATTCTCTTTCAACTTACTGGATTCTCACATTCTCGCTGCACCAGCTATAATGATTTATTTACTGGTGGCAGAGTAAAGCTTTATACAGTCAACTTTGACATAAGAAAAACCCTCTGACTTTTGACTGGTTAGTCCCCAAACCAATTCCTTCCTGCTGGGAAAAGGCTAGCAAAAGCTAGGCTTTTAGAAGAGATCAGCAGACACAATCACAGTCAGATTTTTTCCAAAGAGCATAACTCCCATTGGACACCCAACTAAATTAGCTGGGAATTTGTACAAACTTATCAAGTCAGGTGTCAGGTGTTGGGGTCTTCTGCCAATCTGGCCAAAAGCATTACAACAGGCATTGGATTAGCTGCGAAAAATGCAGAGTTAAGAAATAGCTGATATGCAAATCACTGAGTACTTTCACACAGCAAATCAGATCATTTTACAAAGAGCTGAAATGGGAGGGAGGAGAGACTAAGCAGGTATTAATCCCACACGCATTAGGATAAATATAATATACTGGTTTGAAGAGGCTGGTATTCAGGATTTAATTTGCACAAGGATGGCTTGGTATTATTTAGTTGTACTGTCAAACATTCCAAGGTCACTTATGTGGTTTGTTTTAAATGCTCAGAGCAACTGATCTGTGAATTGAGGCTAATTATTTTTCAGGCAAAAAGAAAAAAAGGAAAAGGGAAAAAAACAATGCGAGAGTTGTACTGGTGACCAGAGAGCTGAAACAGATTTAGTAATGCAGAAGCAACAAAAGCAATTTCTTAATTGGATAACAATAACAAGTGTTGGAGACATTCAAAAATTGCTACAGATTAGCTTTGGATTAAATTCAATTCAATCTCGTCAACAAAGATGCAAAAAGCTGAAGGTCTGGAAACAAAGGGTGAAGATAAACAGCACCACATTGTATTGTGAGGAGGTGACCGGGGCTCAGCCCAGAGGCCAGTTTATGGTCTGAAAAGAGCAGGCAGGAGGGCATTATATCATCTACTGGTGGCACAGGACCAAAGATCCTTGTCCACATTGTGTATGAGCATGAGAATGAAAGGTTTCGATCCTTTCCGTTCTGTTACTCACCTCTCTACCGATACCAAATCTAGCCATGAAATGGCCTGCTGATGGGGTGTAGCACCAAATCTAGGGGTGGATCCAGGATTTGGCAAAAGGGGGGGGGGAGGCAGGAGTAGCAACCTGAGCTGTAGGGGTGGCTGCACCCCCACTCCCAACCTTCCTCCCTCCTTCCACTACTGCAGGCACACAGCGCTGCTGGAGCCTCTGGAGACTGTCTGAAGTCCCTGAAGCAGGTAAGAATCTCCTCTCATTTCCTTCCATGCTTACAGTCATGTTCCCTCCTCTCCTGTCCTCTCCCACAGTCAGCACTGCTGCTTTCTCCCCTGTCCCGTGGAAGGGGGAAGCTTCCGAGCTGCTCCTGCCTGATTCGACTGGGCTTTGCTGGGACAGCGGCAGCTGCAATGGGTGAGCGCTTCCCCCTTCCTTTGCCTGCTTCGGTGAGGACCGGGCAGGGTGAAGGAGCTCCTCGCTCCACTGCTTCTGCCCCTGCCCCAGATGAACCCAGCCTCTGTGCAGCCCAGCAGGGGCAAGCAGGAGCAGCTCAGAAGCTCCCCCAGACCTTAGGACAGTGGGGACAGCAGCAGCGAGCAGGGGAGGAAGGGGTGGCGGGGAGGGGGCATGCCTCGGAGCACAGAGGGGAAAGGAGAGGGGATTCTTGACTGATTTGGGGACTTAAAAAAAAAAAAAGTCCCTGGAGATTCCCATAGTGCGGTCCAGCCTGAAATGGGAGCGCAGCTGCCCCTGGCAAGATCTCAGGTAACACTGTGAGCAAACAGATTCATAGATGCCAGGGTCGGAAGGGACCTCAACAGATCATCAAGTCTGACTCCCTGCCTAGGCAGGAAAGAGCGCTGGGTCAGATGACCCCAGCCAGATGCCTATCTAGCCTTCTCTTAAAGGCCCCCAAGGTAGGAGAGAACACCACCTCCCTTGGGAGCCCACTCCAAATTTTGGCCACCATACAGAAATATCATACATACTAAAATCTGTTGTTCAGGTAACAGCAGCAGCACCATCCATATTATTTTGGCTAACAAATAATAGCAGCTTCAAATGCTCCCACTGAGAAAGTTTTTACACTTGAGCTGTATTGACTAGTCCTGTCCCATTAAATACGGGGGTCACTCAGTGGTCAAAGGACACAAAGGACAGGCATCCAGAGAAGCCTCTCCCTTCTGGCTGGACTCCGGCGTCTCTGTTGCTGGAAGCAGTGATAAGTTGCACAGCCCCAGCACACGCACGCTGGGAGGTGTAATTCCATGTGGGGTTTTGTCCTTTTCTGTGGCACATACAGAAGCTTACGGCTGTGCTGCAGTAGTGACGAACAAAGGCAGCCCTTCTTGTTCAAATACTAGAGGCTAATGTTTTAATATACGCAGGTCCCAGATTCAGTCCTTTCTTGCAACATCCCAGAAGCACAGTGAAATAGATTATTTTTTCCTGGGGTTGCAGGATGTGCACAGGAGACTGGACTTGATGATCCATAAGATCTCTTTCAGCCCTGGTTTTCTGTACAAGTGTTAGAGCTAGAGCTCCCTGGTGCATCAACCTGGGTCTCTGGGCTAATGTGAGAAGAGGTGGGACCAGAGCTCTGTCTCTTTCCTGACCCTTTTTCAGCATTTTGCTTTCCAAGCATTGCAAGGTGAGGGGGGCTTTTGAGTTCACCCTCTGCCTGTGTCCAAGCCTGCTGACAATCAAGTCCTGATTAAATAGGGGAAATCCCTGTCCAGATTATATGATCTGTCTTTTTGAGTTTGATGATGTGATTGCAGAGCCACTGGCCATCATCTTTGAAAACTCATGCAGATTGCGAGAGGTCCCAGACGACTGGAAAAGGAAAAAAATAGTGCCTATATTTAAGAAAGGGAAAAAAGTGCATGCAAGGAGCTATAGACTGGTCAGTCTCACCTCAGTCCCTGAAAAAATCACAGAGCAGATACTCAAGAAATCCATTTCTAAGGGCTTGGAAAAGAAAAAGGTGATTAGGGACAGTCAGCATGGATTCACCAAGGGCAAGTCATGCCTGGCCAACATGATTGCCTTCTATGATGAGATGACTGACTCTGTGGATGATGAGGGGGAATAGTTGATGGGGTATACCTTAATTTTAGCAAGGATCTTGATACAGTCTCCCATAACATTCTCGCAGACAAGCTAAGGAAATACAGGTTGGATGAACGGACTTGTAAGGTGGATAGAAAACTGGCTAAGCAGTGATCTCAGAGGGTAGTAATCAATAGTTCAATATCTAGTTGGCAGCCAGTATCAAGTGGAGTGCCCCGGGGGGTCGGTCCTGAGGCCAGTTTTGTTCAATATCTTCATCAATGACCTGGAAGATGAGATGGAGCGCACCCTCAGCAAGTTTGCAGATGACACCAAGCTGGGGGGAGTAGTAGGTACGCTGAAGGGTAAGGCCAGGATTCAGAGTGACCTAGGCAAATTGGAGGATTGGATCAAAGGGAATCTCATGAGGTTCAACAAGGACAAGTGCAAAGTCCTGCACTTAGGATGGTGCAATCCCATGCACCAGTACAGGCTGGGGGCTGACTGGCTGGGCAGCAGCTCTGGAGAAAAGGACCTGGGTTGTTATAGTGGACAATAAGCTGAATATGAGCCAGCAATGTGCCCTTGTTCCAAGAAGGCTAATGGCATCCTGGGCTGCATTGATAGGTGTGTTGCCCATAGGTCAAGGAAAGTGACTCACCAAGAGGGTAGTGAGACACTGGACCAGGTTACCCAGAGAGGTGGTGCAATCTCCATCCTTGGAGGTTTTTAAGACCTGGCTAGACAAAGCTTTGGCTGGGGAAGTTCCTGCTTTAAGCTAGTCCGGTTTGACTAGATGACTTCCTCAAGTCCCTTTCAACCCTCATTTTCTATGATTCTATGAAAATCATATCTACGTTTCATGGTTGTTGTGCCATACATTTGGTGGAAGTTTCCAGTAGCTGTCAAGGACAGAAGCTTTGCTCCCTGATCTTGTACTGCAGGGACTGAATTAGGGAAATAAAAGTAGTAGGGATTAAACAAGCACATATGTCATGGGAGCATATAAATATATATATATATATATATATAGAAAGATATAATATAATTAATATAATTGCATAATATAAATATGGAAACCTGGTGCCATATTTGGAAAGATGTTTAGGGGCAATCCATCTTGGACAGCAATAATATTTATAATGGCTTCTGAAGAACTTATTAACAGCTTATAAACACTTAAGTTGCGCTGAACCTGCTTGAATGAATGTTGAACAAAATTGCAATATTATTTTATTTGCTATGACCCAGCCGGTCCTGTATTATTACATATTAAAACCATGGCATTAGGAACGAATAGTTTTAGCGCCAAATTATTTTCCCATGGTTTCCATTTCAGTGGTTACAAAGTAAAACTGGCTCTCAGTATTATTATTTAGTATTTGTATCGCCTGTTCTTTTCATTTGGCAAGTGGACCATTACATTTTGCTAGAAATTAGCTAGCAAAAAGGGTAATTTGTTTTATTACTTTCAAAGAGAATCTTAAGCCAAACAGTAACTAAGAGTTCAAGGAAAGAAAATCTTTGGGCTTTATTGACATTTCAGAATTTTGCCATTAGAAGAGTACGACCTCAATCGAAACAGCTGGATGTAAGTTAATGGTTGTGCTGTTTAACGTGTAATGACCTATTTCCTATATGAGAGCTGCAACCTATTAATTTTTCATTTGCTGTCAAGTGCATTTTGATTAGAGCTAAGAAGCTCAAATTCAGTGCAAGTGCTTTATATATAGGACTATGAGTATAAATATTTTTATAACTACTTAAAAAGATCATATTCAGAAAGTGTTCAGGCTCGTTTTTTACCTTTCTCAGCAAAAAAGATCTAATGAGTGTGAGATCCTGTTAAAAATATAATCGCTGCCAGGTTTTCCCATGCATTTAACCGCACTATATTTAACTCATTACTGGGTAAGTAACTTGAGCATGAATAGCTCTTTATAAAAATTCCTCTTATACTTCAGCCATGTATTATTACCATGTTAAAGCACCTACAGTGCAAGTACATGCATTATGTCTTGTCAACTTACCGGTCATGTTAGGGCTCTGACCTTTAAGTGCATTAAGATTATTGACCGGAGGCCATGTGCTTTCACTGAACTACTAAAAATAAACACAGGGATGTTCTTAGATTCAGAAAAGATTTCTTATTCATAAATATTTAAGGATTGAGAAAAAAGAGAGAGAACAATAAGCACTGGGGGTTGAGGATTAACTTTGAAGACAAACTTCTCCCAAAACTACCATTACAACCCAGCTTGTAATTTTTAAGGCACTGTGCAGCATGGGAGCTCAGCACCTGGTCAGTGTGGGAGCTCAGCACTGAGGTTTCATAGTTTTTTAGGGGCTGGAAGGGACCTTACAGATCATCGGACTCATCCCCCCTGTACTTGGGCAGGAAAGACCATTGGGGTCAGATGTCCCATGCAAGATGGGCATCAAGACATTAAAAGTTGAGTGTTGCCACCAGTGGATGGGGTACTGAGTCTTCAGAGAGGCCAGCATGAAAGCTGGGTCCTTCTTAACCCTTCTGGGGACATGAAAGGACTATATGGATAACCTACAAAATGCATTTATCTGTATCTGCAACAGGACCTATCACTAGGCCTTCTGGATTTCATGCAGGTTTCAAAGAAACTTGCTATGGAAGAAGCTCATAAATGAATAAGAATAAATAGTTGCTCACTGTGTTTGTCTAGGAACGGAAGAATAAACAAGCCACCTGCGATAAAGGTGCACTGCCCCCAGCAAAGATGCTTCCATATTTTAGGCTCGAACACATTTCCTTAGCTGTTAATTTTTAGCTGCGATTAATTTATTTATACCCTGACTGTTGCCAATACAATGCAGTTGTTTGTCACCATGGGAACCTGCTGTAGTATTTAAAAACATAATCTAATTTTGTGTCTGTGTGAGAGCCTTCTCTTGCTTTGCATTTGGATTTCAAGAGGAAAATGACTTCTACGTGCTGAATAACTGCATGCTGGACTGACTGAAATATATCATAGTAATCATGACAAATGGCATTAGAAGGTGCGCTCCAATGCAAAGAGAGCAATAAAATGCTTTTATTTGAAACAAATGAGGATGTAGCGATGCATATTTGCAAAACAGCCATCCATGGATATTCAAACTTGCCAAAGCTCAGCGCTTCATTGCTAATTATCTGCACAATGGGTACAAATCTTTGCTGAGGAATAAGAAGAAACACAATGAAAGGTCTTCACAAATGTAAGCAGCACAGGAAAGAATTGCTTTTCAAAGGCAACCTGACAACAAAATATATGCTGTGAAAACTCCTTTGGTTTTGGAGGAAGTCAGGAATGAAAACACAGAGAAAAATCACAACTAGTCACCTGGATAGAAGACCAAGACCAGGATGAAGCTAAGAGGAAAAATGTACGTTGACTATAACAAAAAACCTCTCTTACAGGGAACTAGAATAGGCTGTGTGTAATCTTCCAAGATTGGTTGAAAACCCATCATTTGAGATTCTCAAAACTACACTGGGAACTAGGAAATGCTCATTTGGGAACACCTCGTCCATGGCAGGGAGAAGAATCAAAGAATATAAAAGTCCCTTTCTTTCTACTCTATGTTTCTGCGGCAGGATTACACCTAGTTTATGATCAAAAGCTGGAAAAGGCTTTCAGGCTAGAAAAGGTATCCAGCCCACAGAGTAATGGAAACATTTCCACAAGATGTCGGACTGATGAGCTTGGCGTGGTATTTTCCAATCTTTGTTGTGACTACTGTGTAACACGTAAGGTAATAAAAATACTATGATCCAATTCACCGCAAGCTAATCCATCCATAATATTTAAGACACAGATCTTTGTAATGTTTCCTTTGCGTTTTAGGCAGTTTGAAAAGTGCTAACAGAAGCCCTCAGCATAGTGCAAAGTATCTGATTTTAAATGACTAATCCCTGTGACTGTGGATAGAAAACTGTGACTACTGTAGTTTTTCCAGAGCTTACCAGCTGGGAAATACACCACATGCACACAAACATTTTTTTTCTTGTTGAAATATTTCACAGCAGTTTGGAATTTAAAATCCAGCGGGGCCATGCGAATGCCAGCTGCCCAGCCTCCCACCTTTCCCATTAGAGTGCTAACACTGGCTCCAATCCTGCAGTCGATAGCATATAAATGGGTCATTGCACCCCGTCTTCTGACTTCAGTGCAGCTCAATGCAGTCATAGCACTTTGCCTATGCAGGCAGTGTCCACTGCAGGATTGTAGCCATTACAAGATACCGAATACCAGAATGGCAAAACAAGGGCAAAGGTTCTTCCAATTACCCGGTCTCCAGTTGACTATATTTTTAGAAGAAAAAAAATTATTATATTAAACTGTTAATGGCCTGATCCCAAGGTTACTGAAGTCAATGAGAGTCTTTCCATTGACTTAGGTTTTAATCAGAGTCTCCGTTAGGCAAGGTTTCAGCTTGGGTATACTATTAACCTAAATCACCGATTTTATTGCCATGTTAATTATCTAACTAAGTAACCACTACTACCATGCGGGACAAGTACTTCATGTAAGCCAATGATTATTATGTTTATAGGCTATAACTGCATTTTTTAACTCTATAAAACTGGACATGTGGAAATTACAAAAGAACATCTCACTAATTAAAGCAAAAAGATTCCCTTAATTAACTACAAAGCACCATTGAAGTCTAATCAGACTCTAGTAGAATAATACAATATTCTTCCCTAATCAAACACAAAAATAAAATAAGATAAAGGGGATCAAGGGAAACGAAAGTCGATATTTCGCTTTTTTTTTTGGCTTACCACAGGAGAGCTGACTGCATTTACGGTAGTTATTCTGACAATGCTCATTATTAACAGTGTACATATATCAGCATGCTTCAAAGATAAGATACCTGTACAAACGAACTGTACAAATGAATAGGAAATTAACATGTTAAAGAATCAGGTGTAGAAAAAAGAATCCAATAAACTAAAAGTCTGTTTGCATGAACCCAACTATATAATACACAAAGCTGCATATTTGTGGATGCTAACTTGACTTCCATAGTTAACAGTTCATTCAGATGGTAATTGTTTCATAGATTTATTATTAGACTCTTATGCCCACTGGTATGCCATTTTGGTATGCCTTCCCAAGAGGTATTATCATAATGGAGTTCCCATATCACGTGCTATTCAGTCCTATGTATTTAACTAAACTTGAATATCACTGCCCTGAAAGTATTATAAGCAAGGCAGCAATATTCTGCTGCTAGTCTTTTCCCTTGACAAGTAGCTTTACAGGCTCAATACTGAAATTGTCACGAGCAATAAAGATTTAAGGCCTGGTTTTCAGCTGGTATGAACTAGTCTGGCTTGTCTGAAGCTAGTGGAGTGAAGTTGGCAAACTAAAAATCTGGCCCTGAATATCCTATCTTATTAACGCTCCAGGAACAGAACGACTCGCAGCGATGTGAGCCTACCAAAACTTGCTTCAGCCATGAACTGGAAAGACCATCCCAGAAGAGTTTGTTTATTAAATTTTGTACTATTTTGATGGTGGATAGGATATGTAGATGTCCTGTCCATTAGAAATTGGCATATCACACAAAATTCATTAAATAAATTTACAGGTAAATCCTCAGGTGGTAAGAGCTTTCAGGCATTAGTGTCTTGGGCTAAACTCAAAATAAAAATCTAAAAATTTGAAGATTCATGGATGTTAGGGGCTGGAAGGGACCTTACTCTAAAGACCTGAATATTTAAGGACCTGAAGAAGGGTGCTTTGTGCCCAAAAGCTTGCCCAGCATCTCTCACAACTATAGCTGGTCCATGTTTTTGTGCATCTCACATTTTTTTTAAATGGAAACTTTAAAAGAAAATATCTGCTTGACTTTGAAAGAAAATATTTAGTTGCTTCTATGAATTTTCTTTTCAGTTTTGCTTTTTGTTTAACAGGTTTTTTTATTGCACATTGGACTGGACAGGCAGGCGCATCTACACATTCATTAATGAGCCTCAGATCTGCAGAATTAAGTTAGTACTTGCTTAATAAAGTATTAAGTAAATGAGCAGTACGTAGAGTTATTGCACAGTAGTGCTGGCACACAGTTATTTTGTGATGCTTATTGCCCATTAGCCTAGTAACACTGCGCAGTAGGCTATTAGCACGGTTTTTAACCTCCATGCTACTGCGCACTGTTATTAGGCTAATACGCAGTGTCTTCTGTAGACATGCCCAGGTTCAACGGATTTCAAACATGAAAAGTATTTTTTGAAAAATTTCTCTGAAGACTTAAAAAAATATTTTCAGTGCATTTCAAAATACAGTGCAATAAACAGTCAAAGGAAAATTGGAAAGCAGAAAATCAGACCTCAGTGAAACAGAGCGCACTTACAAAACTATCAACATTTTCCCTTAAATCTTCAACCAAGTAATCAGTTCTCTCTCTGAATGCAACCATAACAATGTTAATGCCGTTACACGATGCTCGTATTTTTGTCAATACATTTACACTACTTAACACTGTTCACTCTAGGGGAAAGGACAAAGGGGATGGAAACATTCAATGTCTAGATTATTACTAAATGCATTCATACCTTTTCTGTGTCGATCCCTTTAGACATGGACCACGTTGAGACAATGTAATCCATGACTCGTTCGCTAAGGCCTTTTGGGACTTGATATAATTTTAGGAAATCCCTCACATTGTTCAGCATCTCATGGTATCGGTTGGTGTTAGCATACATTTGTTGGAAAATGGTGGTGACATTTCCAAAAATTGTTGCATATAGAAGAGCTGAAAGAGACCAAATGATAGAGATAGATTTGTACACTTCCCCAAGATAGAATTAATCATTTCAAGAAGTATCTTGCAGGGAAAAAAGCATGATTACAATTGACTTTGCATGTATGCGTACACTGAAAAGTTCTAGTTACTGTATTTTCTAGTGTATAGCATGTAGATTTTCTCCCCAAAACAGGATTCTAAACTTAAGAAGTGTCTTAAAAATATGCAAGAATAAATGAAATAACTGCAATAAAATGTTGACCAAAATTCAATCAAATTTATATCAATAACTTCTCCCCTACGCAGTCTTTTGTCCTGGTTTCCTGTGTGAAAATGTATCTTATATACAGAGAAATACGATACATATACAGTCACAAAAGATTCAGATGATTCTTTCTGTACATAAATCAAAGTCATTATTTCTAAGATGTCTGGGCTTTAGCAACTTTCTTGAATTTGCTTATCCAGCAGCAAAGCACTCTGCAAAGAGATTAACCTAAATAGAAAGCAGTTGTACTCTGCAAACCTGGGCCAGTTATGTGCCCAAATGCCCCCTGCTGTAATGCCAGTTTGCCGACATGGCAGCTGCCAATGGCCTCAGGAGCAATAGATAGAATAATTGAAAATGAGGGTTGGAAGGGACCTCAGGAGGTCACCCCTAGTCCAACCCAGTGCTCAAAGCAGGAACCATTCCCAACTAAATCATCCCAGCCAGGGCATTGTCTAGCCAGGGCTTAAAAACCTCCAAGGATGGAGATTCCACCACCTCTTTAGTAACCTGGTTTACTACCCTCCTAGTAACACAATTCTTCCTAATATCAACCTAAACTTCCCTTGCTGCAACTGAAGACCATTGCACTTTGCTCTGTCATCTGCTGCCACTGAGAACAGTCTAGCTTCATGGTCTTTTGAACCCCACTTCAGGCAGTGAAAAGCTGCTATCAAATCCCCTCTTGGTCTTCTCTTCTCTAGACTAAATAAACCCAGCTCCCCTAATTTCCCCTCATAAGTCAAGTGCCCCAGGTCCAGAACCATTTTTGTTGCCCTCTGCTGAGCTCTCCCTCAGTTTTTCCCCATCCTTTCTGTAGTGGGGGGCCAAAAACTGAACACAGCACTCCAGATGTAGCTGCACCAGGGCTGAATAGAGGGGAAGAGACCTCATATCATTGAAGATGATATTGAACAAAACTGGCCTCAGGACCGACCCCTGGGGAACTTCACTTGATACCAGTTGCCAACTAGACATTGAGCCATTGATCACTACTCACTGAGCTCAATGCTTCAGCCATTTTTCTATCCACTACTGTCCACTCATCCAGTCCATATTTCCTTAACTTGCTTGCAAGAATGCCACGGGAGACATCAAAAGCCTTGCTAAAAATCAAGGTATACTGCATCCCCTGGTCTCCCCGCATCCACGGAGCCAGTCATCTTGTCACAGAAGGCAATCAGGTTGGTCAGGCATGACTTGCCCTTGGTGAATCCATACTGGCTGCTCCTAATCAATTACTTCTCCTCCAAGTGCTTTGAAATGGATTTCTTGAGGATCTTCTCCATGGTTTTTCCAGGGAGTGAGGTGAGGTTGATTGGTCTGTAGTTCCCTGGATCCTCCTTTTTTCCCTTTCTTAAATATGGGCACTAAGTTTGCCCTTTTCCTGTCATCCAGGACCTCTCCCAATCACCATGAGATTTCAGAGAAAATGGCCTGAGGCTCTGCAATCACATCAGCCAACTCCCTTAGCACCCTCGGGTGCATCTAATCCCACCCCATGGACTTGTATATGTTCAGCTTTTCTAAATAATCTCTAACCTTTTCTTCCATCACTGATAACTGCTCACCTCCTCCCTGAACTGTGCCGCCAGGCGCAATATTATAGGAGCTGACCTTTCTTGTGAAGAGGGAGGTGAAAAAGGCAGAGTACTTCAGGCTTTGCTGCATCCTCTCTCACTAGGTTGCCTCCCCATTCAGTAAGGGACCCATGCTTTCCCTGATCTTCCTCTTGTTACTGACATACTTCTAAAAACGCTTCTTGTTATCTGTCACATCCCGTGCTTGCTGCAACTCCAGTTGTGCTTTGGCCTGCCTGATTTCATCCCCGTGTGCCCAAGCAATGCTCTTATACACCTTCCTAGTTCTTTGTCCAAGTTTCGACTTCTTATAAGCTTCCTTTTTTGTGATGTAGTTTACTGAAGAGTTCCCTGTTAAGCCAAGCTGGCCTTCTGCATTACTTACTAGTCTTCCTGCGCGGATCCTGCCCATCAGTTCCCTGAGTGAATCAAAGTCTGCTTTTCTAAAGTCCAGGGTCCTTACTTTGTGGCTTTCCATCCTTCCTTTCCTCAGGAACCTGAACTCAATCATCTCACAGTCACTGCTGCCCAAGTTGCCATCCATCACTACACCCCCCATCAATTCTTCCCTGTTTGTGAGCAATGGATCAAGAAGAGCATGGTCCCTAATTGCCCGCTGCAGCGCTTGCACCAGGAAGTTGTCTCCAATACTCTCCAAAAACTTCCTGGATTGCCAGCACATTGATATATTGCCCTCGCAGCAGATGTCAGGATGGCTGAAGTCCCCCATGAGAACCAGGGCCTGTGACTGGGAAACTTCCATGAGCTGTTTAAAGAAAGCCTCATCCACCACTTCCTCCTGGTCTGGGGGTCTACAGCAGAGCCCCACCACGATACCACCCTTGTTGCTCTCTCCTCAGACCCTAATCCAGAGACTTTTGACAGGCCTGCCTGCAGTGTCACACTGGAGCTCTGAGCAGCCATAGTGCTCTTTTACATAAGTGCAACTCCTCCTGCTCTTCTCCCCTGCCTCTCCTTCCTGAACAGGTTGTACCAACTGTACATGCACACACCCCAAACATACCCATAGCCCACCAAACAGCACTCAGGAAGCCAGTCACAGGCAGCTCTGGATCACTCGCCTTGCCTGGACAGGATCTGGTGCCCGGTGCCTGGCTTCGCTCTCCCTTCCTTTACTACTCTTGCTCCCAGCAAACTGCCTGAAAATTGCTTGCCCTGTTTGCGGCAAACAGCATAGAGGGGGGTGGGGATGGGGATGGGATCAGCAGGACAGAGGGAAGCCCCAGCTATGCACCACCGCAACTGGCCACTTCCCAAATACCAGCAAGGAGGTGAATGGAGTAGCCAAATAATACGGCTGTGTGAAATTTTGCTGGCAGTTTCGTTTCAATGCCGTTTCAATTCGTTTTGAGCTTGAAACAGCAACATCAAAATGAACAGAGAGCTTTGAAACAGCCTTGAAACCAAACGAGGCAAGCCGAAACATTTCAACATTTTCAAAACGTTTCGAGTTTCGAAGCTCGAGCTGGGTTTGCCTGCAGGGAAACAGAAAGTAAAATAAGGAGAGGGAGGGGGAAGCGGGGGAAGGGGTGTTATTATTGACTGTGCAGCCGACCAGTGACTGTCACCCTTCCCTGAGGTCTCTTCCAATCCCAGTGCTCTGGGGGAGGGATGGAAAAACTGCATAAAAGGCAGCATTGTTTGACCTGCCCTGCTTTCTGCCTTGG
>JAGPOW010000304.1:11305193-11327657 GCA_030014935.1 Caiman crocodilus
AGTTAGATGAGCACCTTGCTGGGGTCATCTGACCCTGGTGCTCTTTCCTGCCAAGGCGGGGGGTCGGACTAGATGATCTGCCCAGGTCCCTTCCGACTCATGTTACTATGATACTATGATACACGTGACATGAGTCTTTTTGCTTTCAAGACTTTGAGGTACAGTTTCCCTGAAACCCCTGCACCTATCTCCCTGAAACTTGGCAAGTTTCATACCCTCAGAAGGGGCTACCATTCCTGCAAGTTTCATCCAAATCAGGCCAGAAATGACAAAGGTATAGGCTGTTTTGAGCTTCCCCATTATAGCCTATGGGCGAAACTTCAAAACAGTGTTGAAACAGCGAAACTGTTTCAACGAAACGGAGTGGAACAGCAGTCTTGAACTGAAATGAAATTCAAAATGGAACGGTGCCATGTTGCACAGCCCTACTGAATAACACTGGCACATGCTCCCTGTGTTGCAACGGTCTTCGCCCCCATCACCATGCAGCTATACTAGTTTCAGTGCCAGACTCTGCCAGCAGCATTGCACAGAACAGTTGAGCTGTCTCTGAGGATAAGGAAGACAAATAATTCAAGCCTAGAGAAAGGGAGGCCTGTACCAGGTCCCCAGGTTCACATATCCCAGTTACCTGAGGAAAACAGATGTTTCGAATCTGAACACTGAATCTAATGCAAATGTCAAAGCCTTTTCCTTATATATCCAGTTATCTCCAGCTCTGGAGGTGTTCAAATTCCAAATACATGTTTGCATGGGTTCATCCCTACTTTACACAGCCTGTGTATTTCTGCTAATCCAGGACATATTGAGGACACTTCTCAGCTATGCTTTCCTGTGTTAACTCAATGATTACGACAACTGCAATTAAGTGGGCCACTCTGTCTCCATTTTTTAAAGAGAAAATGATTAATTACAAAGGTCCTAATCCAGTCAAACATTTAAGCATGTGTCTAACACTAATCATGTGCTTAAAGTGCATTGATTTCAGTGGCAGTAACCCAGATATTTAAATGTTTTGTTGAACAGGAATGGACTTCAGTACACTCTTAAACATAAGTTCATTCTTATATGCTTTATATGAGTATGTAAGTACATGCTTCAGGGCCTAATTACCCTTGCAAATCAGCCCCTTAAAATATCACTCTTCTCATATGCATTACTGACTTCACTGAAAAGAAAATTATTCTGATTTCTCAAGAAACTTCTGCACGTCCTTCAATTCTGTTCTTGGCATGAGCAAATACACTGTGGTTTTTTTAAAAATAATTTTGCTTGTATGTTAAAGAATACATATACTTTCAACGTACACATATTTTGTGGGCTTTTTAAAGTAGCATATAAATGGTAAAAAATAACTCCTGTGAAAGAATACCACTTTCTATTTCCTGGTGCATAACAGTTTCCTCTAGTACACAGTATATTTCTACCTTGTTCCAGAAAATCAACTTCATTTTATACTCATCTGGTTTACTACTATTATTCCAGGGACAGAATTTTTTCCCCCAAATACATGGTGTTTTCTTAAAATCCAAATGGAAATATTGAACTTACATTTTGCAGTGTGTTACTATAACAAATGAAAGTGTTAGATGACAGTTAATCAGAAATACGGTGTTTGCTGTTTCATCAAAGAACGGCTTTTTGTATTCTGATCAGCTGGACAGACATACAAGATTTGTATCAAGTTAGGTCACAATAGAGAATGGCACTGATGAACAGGCGTTTTCAATTTCTGAAAGCTGGGGAGATTAATGATCACTATGTGCTATCCAGAAATCAAATCCTACGCAGTGCAGCTTGTTGTTCATTGCTTTACTGATCACATATCAAGACTATTCGCTATTAAAATGTGATATTTATCTATACACACAGGCATGCATGCTTGCAGGCACACTGTGTAAGGTACACACTTTTATATGATCTACATGGATAAATGCCACTTGTACATCTTATTCCAGATTTCTGCAACATGTTGAATTGGATCATAAAATTATACAAAGAAGGGATGAAGGGACCTCAGGAGGTCACATCTAGTCCAACACCCTGCTTAAGGCAGGATCAAACCAACCTAATAGGGCTGTGAAGCTTCAGTCCCTGACTTGAACTGGTGGAGATTTGGCCCAATACGGCAGCCGAATCTCCAAATTGCATCGGAGGACCCTGCAATCGCTCCGAATCGAATCAGAACCCTCTGAATCAATTTGGAGAGATTCAGAAAGTTTTGGCGATTCGGACATAGACAGAGTTAAATGTTTTTTCTACATACCTCTAGGTACCAGGTGGCCCATGAGAGCTGCAATGCTGCGGCGCATGGAGTGTCCCACAGGAGCATGGGGGGCTCCTCAGCACGCTCGGCAGCAGACCCGGAAGTGGACCAGAAGCACTTCTGGTTCATTTCTGGGTCCACTGGAGAGCACGTAAGGGCCCCCCCCCCGCACCTCCCAGCTTGGCAACTGGTGCTTCCTGGGTCTGGGGGGCACCCAGGGTCCCCCATAGCTGATCGCTGAGCCAAGAGGGCATGGGGGAGTCCCCAGCGTGCTCCCCAGCAGACCCAGAAGTAGACCAGAAGTACTTCTGGTCCACTCCCGGGTTCGCCACTGAGCACGCAAGGGGGCATGCTCCTGTGGGACGCTCCATCTGCCCCAGCATTGTAGCATTCATGAGCCATGCCCAGTACCTCAAGGTATCTGGAAGAAAACACTTAAAGTTGTGTCCTTGTCTGAATTGCTGATTCTCTGAATCAGCATCAAGTCTTCAGATTTGGATTTGGCCGAATCGAATCAGCGACATTGATCCGAATCAACGAATCGAATCACTGTCCCCAATTCAATCTGAATCCGAATCCAAAACAAATAGGGCCCGCTTCACACACCCCTACAACCTACGCCATTCTAGACAAGTGATACATCTATTCCTAAAGCTTCAGGAACAACCCTCAGACACAGGCACAATGCTTGAAACATCAAAAATACCCTTTACAAGTAAAGCAGGGGGACAAAGGCACTGACAATGTCCTGCCACTACAAGAACCAGAAGTAAGCTTGTTAAAATGAAGCATTTTAATAAACTTTCCCCTTCCCTCTCAACTACATTTGTTGAAAGATTTATCATGGAACAAATTTCAAATGGTATGTAAATATAAATTGTTTTCACTATTGGCTTACCGTATCCAGTGACCTTTTTTTTGCATCTGATCAAGACTATAAATGCACTGGTAAACCAGATTTTTTTTTTCCAAGAGAACCTGTCTTTTGCAGGGGTAAAATGGGTACAAGGCCACTTCTGTTCATACTCTCACTTAAGCAAATTGGAAAGAAGACTAAGAGAGGGGCTGGAAATTTTGGAAGTGCTGTGTCATACGGAAAGTAGACTTAATTCCCGATCAACGTTCTACATGAGACTAGAAGAAGCTAAGATTGCTGTGGCAGAAACAGTCTATGTATTCCCCTAGCACTACTGTCAAAAAAACCACCACAAAACCACATTTGGGCTGAGAAAATTCAACAGAAATGTACATATGAAGGATAATTTTCCCTAAGTTATAAGTCTCTAAACACACAAGCTGAGACTGAAAATCTCTAACATCTCGGTTCTTGGAAGCTGAAGCTACGTAACGTGTTCCACGGCAGTGCCTTGCTAAAGCACAGCACGTGCACATACGCGCCAGGAAATCTGCACACACAAAATTTGTGTTGTTTTCTGTTGTTGTCTGATTCAAGCTTTTCTCTGGCTACCATGGGAGTTTGATTGGGACTTCAGTCTCTTGATGATGCACGTGAAGGAAATATAGTCTCCTTCCTTTCAAAATCCCCTGGCTGATTTGCATACTGTATCCCATTTGGGGGCCTTTGGCAAACATTTTAAAGGTATTAGTGAAACATATTTGGATCCGAACAGTTTGAGAGCTATGCCTCAAAGATTTTCCTTGCATTTGGCTACTTCTTATTTCAGCACTGATGTGAAATAGTTAGCCCATTAGTTTCTGTGCTCTGGAAAGGAGCTTATTTTTCTTAATTCAGCATTGCTATTCTAGCTCTGTCCTGCACCCAGCTTTCTCTCCTCTGCCTCCTCCCATCCTTATTTGTGCATGACATGTATATAAAAGGGATCATTTGAATGAAAAAGAACCTTTACTATTTTCCAGGTCTCAGTGCTCAGTAAAACCCTTCTACAGTACCTTGCATTTCATTTGCTGAAGATACCGTCACACAATGCCTTATTAGCATGGGCAGATCCAGGATTTTGTGAAGGGGAGTATAGAAGCAGCGACTGGGGCTGCAGGGGTTGCTGCACCCCTGCTCCCAGCTCCCACTCACCACCCCTAGGGCAGGCAGACCATGCTGCAGGAACAGCGGTGGGAACATTTTTTAAGGTCCCAAATCATGTAAGAATCCTCTTCCCCTGCTCTCAGCACCACTCCCCACCTCCCCCTCCATCCTCAGCAACATGTCCCCTCCCCTCCCATTCACCCCCTTCCCCTACCTGCAGCTGTGCCCAGCCAAAGTGGGGAGCGGGTGATTCAGAGCTGCATCTGACCCACTCCAGCCAGGCTCAGCTGAGGACAGCAGCAGCAGCAGGTGGCAGGTTCCTCCTCCTCGCCCTCATCCCCCACCCTTCACCCATGTTTCTTTCAAGTCTGGAAGCAAGCATGGGGAAGGGAATCTGCCTGCCGCCACCACTGCCACTGTCCCCTGCAGAGTCTGGCAATAGTGGCTCTGGACCCTCCCAATTCATTTCACATGCAGCACCACTGCAGCTGTGGTGGATGGGCTAGCCTGCCTTGTACTTGCTCCCAGGCTGGCAAGAAACCCCTGGGTAGAGAACTGGGCAGAGAGGAGAAGCCTGCCTTCTGATGCCACTGTTCCCAGCTGGAGCAGGGCAGGAGCATCTCTGGAGCTCCTCCCCACCTCATTGGCTGGGGACAGTGGCAATAGCAAGCAGAGGAGGGAGTGGATGAGAGGGGAGGGAATGTGCTGCTGAGGAGAAGAGCAGGCAGTGGGTGCTGAGACCAGCCAGGGGTGGGGACTGGTGTGGTCTGAAAGTGGGGTGCATCCATGGGACTGCACCCCCTCTGCATCCATCCCACCGACTAGGGAAACACAGGCTGGTAGAGATTTGTGAGATGTAGGCTGAAATAGTTTAAGCCAGCTTTGAGAGCAGAAGCTGCCCAGTTCTCTTTTCACTAGTTCGTTAACTCCTCCCGTGATAACTTGCATGATCTCACCAAAGTCTGTTAGATGTCTAAATCTGTATTACCTGGACGTGAATGGGGAAGGGGGTTCATTTTACATAATTAAAGAACCAGAAGAAAGAAGAAAATTACCACAGGCCTGCCTCTCACACACATTGATGAATACCCAATCCTGCAGGCAGTGTTCTCATTGTGTCTTATTAAGCATCCAAAAGTTAGAGGTTTTACTTGGATGGCCCTCAGTGCCAGTAATTATCAAAGTTTTTATCAAAACATCCCTAATTAATGAAGAACCATAGCAGTGCTAGGTATGAGCTTTACTCATTACCTTTCTAAAAAAAATGAGACCGCAGCATCATCTCTCAGGATATTTCACTTTTGCTTTGTGCTTGGGTTGGATTTTTTTTTTAATTATCATTATTATTATTAGGCCATGGTAGAGATCATTTGCAAAGATTTTGAAGAATGCAAGATCGTGTTCATTTCTACAGGATGAGAAGATTTAAATAATTTGCAGAAAGACATGTACAAAAGCATGCACAGCCCATTAGTTTTAATTTAGCCTCTTCTATGAGAAACTCATGGAAAACAGAAAAGTGCATGGTCCCTGCACTGAAGGAGACATTATCTTCACCAATTTCTTGATTTCAGCAGATAGGTTAGATAGTATTAGTTCGCTTTCTTTTTAATGACTTGCATTTTTTTGGATTATTTTTTTTATCTATTCCTGATAACATATAACATTTACTTTTCCTAATTGTCTTGTGTGTTTAAATCTTGGACTGTCCTCCCTAGGTTTCATAGAGAATAATTTAAAATAATGATGCAGAAATATTTTTCTTACAATCCTTAAGGCTATAAAGATACCTCAACCTAGTTTCTATTTTCACTCTTCAGTGCTGAAAAAAGAACTATAAATTATATATGTAATACCATATACATATGCATAATTTACAGGAGTCTCTATATATAATGTGTTTGTAAGCATAAAGATACTGGAGGGTTTTGTGATGAAGTGTTACATAAATCTTTGTGCCTGTTTGAAGTAAAGGCAATTTCCTTTAAAAAACGACTCAGAGTTCTCTAAATTAACCCGAAGCATTTCAAAATGATTACTAAAATTGCTTGCAATTTCAATATACATAAATAAGATGATTTGCCTTTAGGAAATGAGTCCTAGGTTGAGATACCCTAATTTTCCTAAATTCTGCTGGATAATGTTGTGCTGTTTTATTGAAACAACGATCATATGCATTTAGATTACGTGCATGAATGCGCACACGGGAGACCCTGATCCAGGAAGGCTCATGCATCTGCTTAACTTTGCAGTTTGACTAGTTTAATCAACTTCCATGAGTGTGCCAAGTAGACTGTACCTTTAGCCCTTGCAAAGAGATCAGACTTGCACAATACTATGCAATAGTACTCGGATCTGATTTTTTAAAAACACGAGTAAAGTCTATATTGGAGATGGGCAATGTTTTTGGGCAAAGTGCCAAAAACCCCCGCAACCTCGATTTGTAAGATATTGGACACCAGGGGAGCCGCACGGGGCCAGATCCTTGTTGTGGCGGCGCAGCCCCAGCCTCTTCTCCTGCCATCTGCCCTGCAGGTGGATGTGCCAAGCAAAATGCCTTTGCGTGCCACACTCTGGCACGTGTGCTGGGAGTTGCCTACCCCTGGTCTATATGACCTTTCTAGACTTCATTCTGTCATGCCCCAACAGTAGCCTTACAGGTCATGTTGAACACAGCAGCGTGCAATCTTGAGAGGCTTTTCTGGTGCCTGAGCGCGAGATTACTGACGTCTGGCAGAGTGTTGTGCTGTAATATTGTCACAAAGGGCTCCATTGGGATGTTACCTCCAGTAAGGGAAATGCATTATTTCTTGCCAAAAATAACTTCGCTCTCTCCCACGAATGGAGTTGCCTCTGCCATCGTTCCCGCTGTTCCGCCACCCTGGAAGTCGAGTAGGTTCTCTTCACAGCCATGTCTGATTTTTGACTTCCTCCCTTGTACCACCTCATGAACGCTCTGCCAGGCACAGGTAGCTGGGAGAAGCATGCTCTCACAATCCCACGTCAGCCCACCAGCTCTCCAAAAAGCCAAGTTTAGCTTTGGATGTCTTGACTTTTTGTCGGGATGATTTTATTGACTGATTCCGGGACACCTTAAAGAGTGGCATACCAGCAAAGTACCATTGACTGAAGGGTGGTTACTCCTAGCATGCTATGGACTGAGATTAAAATCAGGATGCCATCCTGGTTTACACCCATAAATGTTTAGTTTGAGGGGATGGGGGCGTGGGGGTGCAGAGGATCGGCCCCTCAAACCCACAACACAAAAGCAATGATGCATCTATTTTACTGGTGTTCCTCCATTTAGCACAGGAGGATGCTTGCTTCTTACCCCTTTTGCCATAACTTCAAGACTGACCATTATTTATTGAAAGCAAGTGAGAAAAAAAGAATAGAAGTGTACATTACATAACAATAATTATTATCTGAAGAAAGGGGGATCACTTCATTTTTACCACGGTGCTCTAAAAGGCAAACCTATGCTGAGGTACATTTCTGAAAAAGAGCTGCAGGCACAATCAGATTTCACAGTGTATAAGTCGAGTTCATGTATTTCACAATGTGTAAGTCAAGTTTTGAAGCACAATTTTTAACTCTTAAAATTCAACTTTGACTTATACACTGTATCACTGTCCCCTGCGAGCAATGCCGGGATCAGTACTCAACTTATACTGGCCCCCGTGCACCAGGCACCCGGGGGTGGACAAGTGCCACAGCACTACTTGCAAGAAGCAGGGCCAGGCTTGGCACTGACTGGCATGGTCCCAATCCCTGTGAGCAGTGCTACCTGGGCTCAGCACTGCTTTCAGGGGATGGGGACAAGGCCAGGTTTGGCGCTTGGCTGGCATAGCCCCATCCCCATCCTCTGCTAGCAGTGCTGCCTAGGCCATGCCAGCTGAATGCAAGCCCAGCCCCATCCGCTGTGAGCAGTGCTGCCAAGTGCCGAGCATGGCTGTGCCACCTCAGTGCCGAGCCCGGCACTGCTCACAGGGGATGGGGCTGGGCTTGGTGCTCAGTGGCACCACTCACAGCAGACAGGACCAGGCTTGGCACTTGGTTGGCATGGCCCCATCCCCTGTGAGTGGCACCAGGCTTGGCACTCGGCTGGCGTGGCCCGAGCAGCGCTGCTCACAGGGGAGGGGACTGCGCCAGCTGAGTATTGAGCTCATCCCTGTCCCCTGAGAGCAGCGCTGCAGCCCGTGATCCCTTCCCCACCCCCTCCCCGGGTGCCTGGCCTGCAGTGAGGATGCACAGGGGCTAATACAAGTCGACCCCATATTTCTGATCCAAAAAAGTTAGGTCAACTTGTACACCGGACCTACAAAATTCCTAACTTTCTGGATCAGAAAAATGGGGTCAACTTATACACCGTGTCAATCTATGCACTGTGAAATATGGTACTTCATTCAGCTATTACATATTCCCCATTGCTGTTGAATCTGAAAATATCATTATCATTACTTTACCTATCCTCCCAACAAGCCCTAAAGAGGCAGGGAAGTTGTTATCTCTATTTTAACATGGGAAAGTAAGGCTCAGAGAGAATAAGACCTAGCTGTTAAAAGTGAATTTAGGTTCCTAACTCTCTTTAGGGACCTAATGTCATGCAGGTAGCTTGTAGGTGAGTAGGGAATTGAACTCAAGGTTGCAAGCTCAAGTCTAGCAAGTCACACTGGACAGCTCAGACTATAAGCAACGGCTTCAAACTGCAGCAGGGGATATGTAGCTTGGACATGAGGAAGAACTTAGAGGGTAGTTAAACATGGGAACAGGCTACCTAAAGAAGTTGTGGGATCTCCATCCCTGCAAATTTGCAAGTTCAGTTTAGACAGACACTTGGCTGGGATGGTTTAGTGAGGAATGATCCTTCTGTGCGTAGGGGGTGGACTAGATGACCCGGTGATATCCATTCCAGCCCTACTTCCCTATGAACCCTTCCTTTCTAAGCTTATGGTCATAATCTCATTTACTGTAAGTTTGCACAATATCCAGCCAAACATGGTTTGGATCTGGTGGAGACTCTAGGCATTAATGCAACATAAACATCTAGGGACAGTTGAAACAATAGTTGGATGTCACCACTCCCATTAGCATTGATGGGAGCTTTGTCTGAAAGAGACTATAAGATTGGGGCCTATTATATAATTAAGAGGGTGTGGGCAGCAAATTGAAGAAATCCTGTTTACACAACAGTTTGAAGCAGCTGCTTTGAATGCAATTAACAGTGCAATTAAGCATTCTATATTGCTTATGCACAAATCTTCATAAAAATACATGGAAGCATTCTGCTACCCTTCTGCATTGGCTGACTTCAAAACAGTGGTATTTGAAACATTTCTCATGACAGCAAATTAGATGCTAACTCTAACACTTCGCAATGTAGTTGTAAGCAAACCTGCTCCCGTAACGCGCACATACCCCTGCAATTCAGATTGCTCTCCGTATTTCACGCCCATGTGCAATTTTAAGAACAGCCAAATGGGTGTTATATCATTCTGTACCATGCTTGCTGCTTGACATTCTCAATTTACAGTTGCCAGGACTTAACTAACGATAAGATCTGTGGCCTTAAGGATAGGTCAGAGAAGCGCACCTGTTGTGACCACTGACGTCACTGTAGTAATTCTCTTCTCTCTTCACGATGCAGTCACAAAGCTTAGTCTGGCACAAATTCCTCAGTTTGCATGAGAGTTATTTCAGACAGGTTGCCACCCTGTAACTCCTTATATTTTAGAAAGGATCGGGCCCCAAGGGCAGCCATGATGCCCCCTGGTGGCCGGATGTCTCCTGCCCTGCACTAACTCATTTCCTTGTGGGCTATTCATGGCCTCTGATCTCCCCTATGGCCATGCCCGTGCCTCGCAGGTTTTACGCAATGATGTTCTGTCCCTTGTAGAGGCCTTGGCCTTCTCAGCTTCTACCTCCCGTTTCCCTGCCTGTAAGCCTTTGGCCCTGGCCTGCTGATTCAGGTCTGGCCCTCTTGGCTTCAGTCCTATCAGTTGACCAGTGTGTTTCTGGCCCTTGTCCCTTGCTTTGGGCCCCTGACCCCTGGTCTCTGCCCTTCTGGGCTGATCTTGCCCTTCCTGAGCTATGGATCCCTGACCCTGGTTCTTGCCCCTCCTGGGCCACAGGTCCCTGCTGCTCTGGCAACCTGAGCCCAGCCCTGTCCAGGTTCAAGGCAGTTGGGTGCTCTTTAGGCACAGCTGGGACCACCACCTCCCCAGCAGACCCAAAACCAAACCACTGATTATAACAAAAGGTTGTTCTTGTATTGGCTTTACGTGTACATCCCCAGGTTCGGGTTGTGTCCCCCCATAAGCTCCCAGGCTTACTGGTATCCAAGGCCGCTCAGCAGCCAAGCAGCCATTCCCTTGCAGCCTTCCGTGCACGCGCTGCTTCCTCTGCAGCTGGCAGGGCCAGGCTGCACTGCCTGTTATAATGCACTGGCTTTATGTGCCTCCTAAACCCTCCCGTGTCTAGCTGTGTGACCCTGCAGCTCCCCAGAGGTTTTCCCTCCCTGTAGCTGATGACCTGCCCGTTGTCTCAGCCAGGGTTTAACTCAGCAGTCTGCGACTTGCCACCTGTCTGCTCGCTAGCAGCCAGTGCCCTGCTAGCCAGCTGGCCTCCTGGCTGCTAGCTCTCCTACAGCCAGGCTATTCTATGTAGTAGTCTCTAGATTGACTTTTCTTTAATGCAACCCCCTGCCTCTGAGGCAGGGATTCCTGTCTGCTTGCCCTCTTGCAGCTAGTGTCTGTCCAGCTGCCCTGGGTCCTGACTGCAGTTCTCTCTCTATAAAGTGATGGGTGCCTCCATGCATCGTCACCTATGCAGCCTCCTCTGAGATCCACCACTGGCCACAGGACTCCATGCATGCGCGACTTCTGAACCCAACATGCCTTTGGGTTTGAAAGGAACTTGGACATTTCAACTTATACAGAATACATCTATGGTCTTCTAAGGTCTTCTGCTTTGGCCACCATATTGCTTGCCTCTCCGGTGGAGAACACTGAGAGCCAACAGGAATATTAAACCCATAATGCTTTATCGTCTCCCCACCCCAATATACATTTCAGATTAAAAGCTATAGTAGAGTCTTCTCAGTGGAAGATCTTATTTGTGCATTTTGCTTCATCAGTGGCTCTGATGAAACCCGAATTGCTGGATTATGACGTCAGATTTTTCTCTGCATTTCATATCTAACCAGGGTTTGTTGCATTAGGGTGGGCAATGGTCTTTTTGTTTTGATTTTGTTAAAGACTAATGCATACTTGTGCCATATTCATGCATCTTGACACACTGTGGATGCAGTACATGTTATAAATGGCAAAGTAATAATTTTAAAAGCACTGATCAACTTTCTATGCAGATTTGCATAGTTTCTTCCAGAAATCTCTGGCCTTCTTTATCCACTGTTTTTCCTACCCCTTGACTGGATGCATAAAGTCCTATTGATTAAGACCTTACTAGAGCTAATTAGAGCTCTAGCATTAATTAGAGCCAGAGAATAAGGAACTAAGAGATTTAGGGAAAGACCAAAGTTCACAGGGAACTGTGTTTACCAGTACTGTCAGCAACTCTGGGCATGTAATATCTTGCTCCCTCTCATAGTTTTCATTTTCTCCATTTTGCATAAATTTTCCAACATTGTCTCATTTTAATCCCCCATCCCCTTTTCTCTCCAAACGTCTCATTTACACCTGCCAACAATCACAACTACAGTCACATAAATCTGTCCTGTTCTGCGCTCCAGCAAAGGCTAAAATAGCTGCTTATACAAAATACCCAGTATTTTGTTTTATTACCAGCCAGTGCTGATATCTGTGGATTAAAATCAGACCATGTTCTTTCCCCCGTATACTTCACTATGTCAGAAGTGTCAGCTGTAATAAGCACAAGACACAAAGGATCTCCAGCTCTATTGTAAGGAAGCAAGAAAACTGACAGTGGGTCAAGAGCGATCGTTTGCATAAAAGGGTCCTTTGAGTAAAGTTGGCAGCTGTCAGTATTACAACATGAGATAGGCTGACAGCTTGCTGCTGGATTTGGGCTGAGATTTTTTCCACCCCCCTTTTCTATTCTATGTTTTTACTTAGCAAATTTCCTACTTGGATACAGAGTTCTTGTCACATTAAGATGAGCCCCGAGTAGTAGACTTGCTTTAGGCAAGGCATCTCAACATCATTTTCATGCTGACAAACGCGGTCAAATTTTTACACCTGGTTAAAAGACAAGAGGAGCTTTGTAAACACACCCTTAAACCACTGGGTTTTAACTTATGCGTACAGGAGGGTATTTTCAAATATCATTTTCAAGGATCTCGTTGCCAAAAAAAATGATATGCATACACATTATATCTTCCATGCCATTTTTATAGTACACACACCTGCACACACATACGTACACACACATATATGTACATATGTATGTGTGGCGTTAATTTGTCTTGAGCTAATTTTTGTCTTGTTTTCTTAATCTGCTCATTCTTTCTAGCGTACTAGCTAGCTTTTTCTCTTTCAAATAATTAATTGCATCTCAAAATACAGTTAATGAGGATGGGTTTGTAACAATCAGACACTTGACTCCAGTAAGTCTCACGCCAACAGAGTATGCGTGGCCCTGGGATATTTGAAAACCATAGATAAAATGAAATATGATATTGTTTCACTCAAAAAGTACACCCTGCTAAAGGTCCAAGTTATACAGGGCAGTCAAGTCATCTCTTCCTCCGCAGCCCCTATTTTAACTAGGAAGCCTAAACAGTTTGTGAGCATAGCTTCTCCATTTAGTTACCTGGATATTTTTAAAGGCAAGAAGAGGGAAAGCCATGTGTTTGATAAAGGTAACACTTAAATGCTCCCAATTTGGGACTTCAGGTCACATTCAACACATCACATCAAGTGACAGAGGGCCTTTGCTTTGCCGAAGTTACAACATTGTTTTCAAAGTTTAGCATCGCTCATTCTAATTAAAAGTGCTTACTGTACCAGTAAAAGCAGGCTTTTGGTGACCAGAAGCAGATCCAGGGGCAGGCGGGAATGCAGTGGTACACTTACATACCCCTTTGATTCCTGCTCCACCCAAACTTCAAAACCGACTGCCTAAGACGTGCAGCAGCATTTCTATTCAGGCAGCACTGAAGGATTTGGTTAACTTCACGGCTTATTAAAATCTACCTGCTAACTCAACAGGAGTTAATGACCCTCTTCCCTTTTTTAATGGTCTTGATCTTCCACTATTCAAGCTATTCTTTGTTGGGCAATTTTGCTGCCTGCTAGCCACTTCTGGTAATGTCTCCCTTCTGTTTCGCAGCCCTGCAGCCTGTTTTTAGTTCTAGCTAAAAACCTTAACTCAGACATGGTAATATTAACTCAGGTGTAGAAATGACTTTCTGAATTATTGAAGGCACTGTCAAGATGACTAGATTTTGTTTTATGAATCTGTATAAGAGATGTACATTTAATGACTACAGGACTAATGAAACAACATCTTTTGACTATGTTGACTATTGTTTTGCCTCATTTGTTGTATTTTTTTAAACTGAATACATAATCCAGGAAATGAGTGCATAGTCCAATTAGATTTGTTTTGATCTTAAGTTAAATAATATAGTGACAGGCCCCTGACATATTAATAAAACTCCTAGTTTCTCTTTAACTGAAGAAAAATAAGTGTTGTGCTATATAGGAAAATAACACCAAACCATCTGCACCTCCCTTTTCAAAATCCCAGATCTGCCCATGCCTCTGACTGCCCATGCTGCAAACGTAAATTGTGCTCTGTGCAACAATTCCCCCTTCAGTTCTGTCAGGCTGGAGAGGCACCTACATGCTTTTCAAGTCCAAGCAGGGACCTGATCCATTTGCATGCACGAAGTATGTTGGACATGCCAACAACACTGAGTTCAGCTTCAACTGGCATTGGTTTTAGCTTAATATCTTAGTTATTAGAGCCATCACTCAAAAAGTTCTGAGTGCTAGACCTGCTTTAACCTGACCCGAGTGAATTCATACCCAGCTTTCCCACTTCTCAGGGCAATATCCTAACAACTCTACAGAATAAGCTATAGAATAGGCTGGGCAGAACCCTCCATAACCCTAATTGAGACTGGAGTCACAATAGTAGCTCTGCCCATTTTCATTCCTTGGCGAAACCGTAACCAAAACCATACAGATAAATAGAGAAATAAATGAGACTGGATAGCCAAAAAAATAAGACTATAAATTAATATCGTATCTTCTTAATAAATCTACCCATCTCACGCCAAAATCCTGAGACAATGTCTCCCACAACATTTTTCACTGACAAGCTAAAGAAATCCATACTAGACAGAAGTACTTTAAGGTGAGTATGTAATGGGTTGGATCACTGTGTTCAACACGTAGTCATCAGTGACTCAGTGTTTACTTGGGAAGAGGTATCAGGTGGGGTTTGTCCTGGGTCTGGTATTGTTTAATGTCTTCATTAATGGTTTGGACAAAGGGATTGAGTACACATGTAGCAAAGCTGCCAAGTTGAGTGGAGTTGCAGACACTTTGGACAAAGGGATTAAGTGCACACAAAGCAAATTTGCCAAGTTGGGTGGAGTTGCAGACACTCTGGAGGGTAGGATTAAGATTCAGAACAGCCCAGATAAACTGAAGAAATAGTCCACATTCAAACAGATGAAATTCATCATGGACAAGTGCAAAATCTTCCCTTACCCTGCCCTGGCCCTGCTCCTGGGAGGCAGTAGCACTGTGTTCCTGCCTACCCACACATACCCCCTAGGACCGATCCAAGTACCTGCAGGGGTACACGTACCCCTGGTTAACAACCCCTGGACTATGCCATGTTGTCTATTTATCTGTATGGTTTTGGTTACGGTTTGGCCAAGGAACGAAAATGGGCAGCGCTGCTATTGTGACTCTAGGGCAAGAAGAATTGCCACTCCAAGACACAGGCAGAAGGGGTCAGGCCCCAAGGCACTGTCCGCCTGCAAAAGGGAAGCAAACTTCTCTACAGGAAAGGCATCTGAGAGGAATGGCCCATTCAGCCAAAGAAATGCCAAGTACCTCAGGCAGCCCAAAACTTTCTAGAGAGTTGTGGTGACTGTTTAAAATACTGGTGCAGGGGGCTGATTGGAAGCAATTTAGGAAGTTAGCTGTGGACTATGAGGTCCTTTTGTTGTTGGGCTCCTTATTGATTGCCTATAGAAAGAGTTGGGTTCTGAAAGAACGTTTTAGGTCCTCCATGGGAGTGGCCACGTGGGGCTGGCAGAGATTCCCTCGCTGCAGCTGTAGGGTCAGGTGCAAGGAAAGTTGAGCTGAGGCTTGCTGGGGTAGGGCAAGCTTAGTCTGTGCCTTGGGGCAAGTAGCAGTTCAACAGGGAGGACAATCAGGGCTCCAGGAACTTCCCATGGTCACGTTCTGACATAGAGGATGGAGATAGTCTTTTCTCTGTGGCCATAGGGGACATGAATAGAAACAATGGCCTCAAGCTACAACATTGGAAATTTAGGTTGCAAATTAGGAGGATATGCTTGGCGGTGGTCTGCAAGCGGGCTGCCAAAAAAGTAGAATCTCCACCCCTGTAAATTTCCAAGAGTAAGTTGGACAGTTACTTGAGAGGGATGGTTTAGTTAGGGATAATCCCACCTTTGTAGTATCACAGTATCATAGTGCTTAGGGTCAGAAGGGACCTAAATAGATAATGAGGTCCAACCCCCTACCCTGGGCAGAGAAGGGTGCTAGGGTCATATCGCCCCATCCAAATATCTGTCCAGCCTCCAAATTAAATGTGCAGTAACTACTGAGCATTAATGAATGTGTAGATGTGCCCACCAGGAATATGTGGCATAGATAGGATTTGAACCCAGCTGGCCTGAATGCCAGGCCGGTGATAAAACCAGAACACTATCGCTGTTCATCAAGGGGGTGAAATAGAGGGCCTTGTGGGGTCTCCACCAGCCCTATGATCCCATGACAGTGCAAGTGTGTTAGTACAAATATATTAGACCACAACAGCTAGGGTGTAGAGCCCCTCTGCTACAAATCTGGGCAATATCAGGTAACAGTCTCTATGCTTAAGAAGATTAGTTTTCAAACTATGTATTTCAGAGCTCCGGGCCTTTGTGACATGTCATCAGGGGTTCTGCAAAGAGACTGGGGGTAATGGCAGAGCAGGCTGGGAGGTGGTACACGTCCTCCGGCTCCACATCAGTCTTTAAGACAGGCGTTCTGCGACAGAAGCAATATGAAAGGACTTTAGGAAGTTTGAAAGCCACTGAAGTAGAAGATTTTAACGAAATTAAATATTCATTCAATGCACTAAGTAGTAGAAGCCGGCCTAGCTTTTATTTGCCATTCCATGCTCAACTTGCTGATAACAATGTTTAATTTAAAAATAAATGCACAAGGTGGAAGGATCCCAAATAAACGTGTGTGTTTTCTTTCATAAAAGCAGCTATTAAAGTAAATGTAAACACTTGCCCTCACTTCTACACAGGCTGCTTATCAAGCTGATTTAGAACGAACCAGAAATTATTCCATTCACTGTCGTGCAACAGGTTACTCTCACTTCCTTTCATCTATACCCAGTTCTCTCCAGACCCTTGTCTTCCCTCCTAAAATCAAACCCCCTGCCAGCTCAAAAAGCGCATCATTAATCAGTGAGGTTAATTTTACCCTCATGTCAGCAAAGACATTAAACAGAGCAATTAAACAAACCTGTCTGTAAATCTGGTCTGACATTTTTGCATGCATTTTCAGGCTTCCTCTCTTCTCTCCACCTACCTGCCAGGGGGAATGACTACAGCTATCTTTCCCCCTGGTGACTCTTCCTGGCATCTGAAAGGAAAGATCCCGCTACACCTCCGTACCACTTCCCACCTTCAGCTATGCAGAGTTTGCACTCTCCTCCTGTCTAAATATTTCTCCATCTTACTGCTCAGTATTCCAGAAAAGGAGACATTAGAGATACTATTGCACTTATTTCCATATCTGGGTAGCAGTAATTACACCAGCCAATGAAGTTACACTAACAGCTGATCAGAATCAGCAGAATGGTGACTTTTTCTCATAAATTTCTTTCAACATTTGTATACACTTTTTTTTAAATACTTGAATGAAGCCCATCCCCTCCTCCACTTAATCCTGTAGTGAGGGCATGCTTCTTAAGACACAGGCATTTCTGCAGTGGCCTTCCTGAAGTCAAGAAGCCGCTGATAAATTTGGTCCAGTGATCTGATATTTCAAAGTCTGACTTCAGAAATAAGCAGGAGTAGGAGTTGTATTATCACAGGGAGAAAGTTCTCACCAAAATACGGTGCAAGCAATGACAACTTGTTTCTTGCTCTAAGGTAGTTTTTTCAGGGTTAGTCCAGGGTCAAAGCCTTTCTGTGACTTTTACCTCCCACTGACGGAGAAGTACCTAATCATCATTCAAGCATTCACCTGTTCTAGGCAGGGCAGCGGTTTTTCCTACAGCAAGATAAGCACGTGGCTAAAATTGTTAAAAAGTTAGTGGGAATCTACAAGAGTAAAGATTTTGGCACAATATATTTTAACATCTGAATATGACAGAGATATCAAACTCAGCTCCCTCCCAACATATCTAAACCACAGGGCTCTTTGGGGGCCAGATCCAGACCCACCACCCGTGGTGGGTTGAGCAGTGTCAGGGAGTGGTGAGAGGTACTGTTGCTTTTCCCCCACTGCCAACACATCCCCGATGGGGCTCCACACATCTGGCTTCAGAAGTGTATGGAGCCTTCTTGCTTTGAACCCAAATTCCTGGGCCCTTTAAGAGTCTCCCGGGCCAGATGAATGGCTCTACAAGCCTGATGTTTGACACAACTGGGTTATGGGAAATTTAGCAATAACAATGCGTTATCTTTTAAAATGCAAGATTAATTTTTCGGGCTGGGAATTACACTGAAGTGCCATGGAAGAACAAAACTAGACAACCATTGTCTTTGTTCAAGATATAGTATGATTACTCACGAGTCTTCTAAATGTATTAAGCTAAATTAAGTATTTAATTATAGCGTTCTCTCCCAATCTGCATATTTTGCCAATACATGAATCTCTGTCGGTTACCTTTCTGATGCAACGAGGTATTAATAGCCAGGAACTGGTTCCATTATCTTCCCTTGTCATGAAAGAATTACATTTTAAAATTAGTATACATGCAATGGGGAGCTTAATAATATTTATTAAGTCTTACTCATCTCTGTAATTCCTGCTCACACAAGCAGTCCCACTCACTCTTCACCCAAGCAAGAAAGCTCACGACACAGGATATAGACAAACATACATTTCAGCTGCTTTAAAAAGGGAAGGAGAACTGCTTTTACATCTCCATGATCTTGTCACAATGCACGTTAGTGAAAGCACTCCAACGCTGACCCAAAGAAGCAGAGTCTCAATGGGGACGTGCAGCTGCTTGAATCAGGGTCCTTTGACATTGATGCAACTGTTACATCTGTCTGTACCCAAAGTCCCTGCACAACTGGGCCGCAAACCTCATCAGAAGGAAAAGGCAGCATCCCACTTGTTCGTGTAGTTTCAGAGACCTACATGTTCCTAGGACTTTTCTGTTATTAACTGCGTATCATGTGGATTTTAGACTGAACTACTAACTTTGGCTGGTTTTGTAATGTTGTCTTCTGTACGCCTTAGATTTTGTTTTACAAAATTAACTACCTGTGCCAACAGAATTAATTCTATTCTCTGCTGCTTGCTTGATATAACTTTTGCAAATTTTATTAAATTTTATAAGGAATATAGGACTCAGTCTGTATGAAGCAGAGCCTTTTCATCTTCCCTATTCACTGTCCAATACAATCAAACAAACATTACGAAATACTTCTCATCCTATGCCAATATGTATTCAGGTAAACATGTGCAATATTTCCATGCATCTACATCTACTTGTATCCAGGGACAGCAAACAGGGCAAGCAATTTGCAGGCAGGTTGCTGGTTAGTTCGCAAGTCAGTTTGCTGGGCCCTACCCCCAGGGGTCAGTCCTGGGGCCAGGTTTGTTCAATATTTTCATCGACAACCTGGAAGATGATGTAGAGTGCACCCTCAGCAAGTCTGCAGATGACCCGAAGCTGGGGGGTGGGGGAGGGGAGGAGTAGTACATATGCCGTAGGGTAGGGCTAGGACAGAACAATCCCATGCACTGGTACAGGCTGGGGCCTGGTCCTGCTGCACAGCTGCTCTGTTAAATAGGACCTGGAGGTTACGGTGGACAATAAGCTGAATATGAGCCAACAGTGTGCCTTTGTTGCCAAGAAGGCTAATGGCATAGTGGGCGGCATTAGTAGGTGTGGTGCCAGCATGGCAAGGGATGTGATTCTTCCCCTCTGTTCAGCACTGGTGAGGCCACATCTGGAATATTGTGTTCAGTTCTGAGTCCTCCACTGCAGAAAGGATGTGGACAAATTGAATGGTGCCCGGTGGAAGGCAATGAAAATGGTGAGGGGCCTGCGGCACATGTCTTGTGAGCGGCTGAGGGAACTGGGCTTATTTAGCCTAGAGAAGAGAAGATAGAGGGGATTTAATAGCAGCCTTCAACTACCTAAAGGGCTGGGGAGGGGTTGGAAGAGGATGAAGCTAAACCGTTCTCAGTAGCGGCAGATGACAGAACAAGGAACAATGGTTTGAAGTTGCAGCAAGGGAAATTTGAGTTAGATATTAGGAGGAATTATACCACAAGGAGGGTAGTAAAGTGTTGGAACAGGTTACCCAGAGAAGTTGTGGACTCCCCATACTTGGAGGTTTTTAAGCCCTGGCTAGACAAAGCCGTGGCTGGGATAATCTGGTTGGGGCTGGTCCTGCTTTGAGCAGGGGGGTTGGACTAGATGTGACCTCCTGAGGTTCTTTGCAACCCTCATTTTCTATGATTCCAAATCACTATGAACAAAGCTGGCTAGCTAACTTGACCTGGTTCTTTAATATTAAACAGAAAACATTTTTCTCCGTAGAGCCCCACTGAAAGTCTACGGAAGGCAGGAGAAAGACTTCATTGACATCAGTGTGTTTTGGAACAGACCCTGAAGGAGCATAGAGCTTTTTACTTCAAGTGTTCAATATAGTGTGACAATACTCTGAAGCTCTGCATATAACAGGGTATTAAAATACACCCCTTCTACTGGTCATAGGTCAATAAGAAACAATTTTCTTTCTTGCTTTCACTGTAAATTTAATATAAGCTTTGTAGGGTGACCATGTTTGCTGCGTCAGTCTCATTTGAAACCCCTTTCCTAGGTATCCCATTGAAAATGGAACTTTTCAACAATTTTGAAACAAAAAAAATAAGATTTTTTTATTTTATAATTTTTCATCAAAGTGGCAGCCCTTTTTACATTTTCTTTCCCCAACAAACCCATTTTTCAATAAACTTTTTTTCTAAATACATTTCAACCGGCTCCATTTACAACATATATAAACTTCCATCAATATTTCTGCAACACATTTAATTCTGGCTGTTGCTGTTATTCCAAGTATATCTTCAGCCTTTTTCTGAGGTTTTGAAAAATTAGCATGGGTTATAAATTACATTTTAAATTAATCAAATTGTTCAGCAAGCCCCTCCATCTTTACTGAGTTATAAGCTTTGTTTTGGTTATTTAATAAAACAAGTAATGTTATACCTAGTTGTTTATTCTAATTTAATTGAGAAGACGTAGATCTGGTTGCCACGACAGCCACAAGACTATTTTATATTCTCCAAACAGTGGAGTGCTGTGAAGAATTTGTAGAGAACACACCACACCTAGCTTCAGATACATCTTTAAAAAATAACCAATCTATAACACTGCAGCGGAGCTCCAAGTGGTCTTTTTATAAATAAAATGGTCTCATTCTTTGATAAAGGCTGGGAATGTGTATGGGAAAGCTTTCCCTTACAGTTAATTATACACACTCATTAATAAACTTCACTATGTGAGACATTATTAATCTATATGTAGTGGCCTCAAAATAGCTAGGTCCACTGCCAGGGAAATTGGTTTATAACAGCAGCCACAATGGATACCCTTCACCAGGCATTTCTAGACAAGTTATATAGATATCCAAAATTTAAGGATGGAAAGGACCATCGGATCATCTACTCTGACCTGCTACATATCAGGGTCATTATAGTTCATCCTGCGCTGAACCTAGTCACTTAGGTTTGGCCAATGCACGTGGGCATGAGCACAACAGTCACACGTACTGTCCTCAGTGAGACTCTCCTGCAGCAGAGTGCTTGGGCTGAAAAAGCTGACTGGAATCCCCTTGAAATTAAACAACTTAGTTTTAGTCAAGCCATGCTTCATTTGGCTACACCTGGGCACCAAATCTTCTCTGAGGATGCAAAAGACCTTGAACCCAGTAACTAGAATGTATGGAATGGGAGTCTACTACCCCTCACTGCACATTTTTAAACAATGTTATAAAAAAGTCACTTCCTTTCCCCTCCACATTCATTTAGACTAAACAACCACCCTGTGTGTGGTATATAGCAAACAAGTTTCCTTTCTATACCCTGGAGTGGATTGTAAATCTCACAAGTAACTCAGAGCACAATGGAGCCATTGCTACTCAAAGAAGAGATTTGATAAATGTCTGAAGTGTGTGTCCATCTTTCTCCGAAGGACAAGTACTTACAGCTCCACAGAGCTGCTATTTTAGGATAATATATATTTAAATGGTATATCTTGAAGAGGAAGTGGGAGGAGGGTGGAGAAATCAAGTGCTATGGTTTTCAGTTGCACCTAAAACAATCTGTCTCTATAGTTGATGTCGTGAAAGATAGTAAGAGGAGGAGGAGGCATGCCATAGGGCCTAGGAGTCCCACCCAGGACATGGGATCTCATTGTGCTAGGTGCTGTGCAAAACACAAGAAAAATACACATACCAGCCCCCAAAAGTTTACTATGTCACTGTAAGACAAAAGACAAGGGGCAGACACAGATGAACAGAAGAAGGGAGTTGTTCAAGAGAATAATAGGTGTGTACAGAAGTACTCTGTTGTAATTTAGAGCTGTTTTATAGCACTATAAAGTTAACAGCACTTAAACATAACAGGAATGCAGTGTGTGTGTGTGGGGGGGGGCGGGTCGAGAGAAAGGGGGAGAAGCAGGAGGTGCTCCACAGCCTCCTGGAGCTGCAGGCGAGTGTGGACCGCAGCACAGCAGCAGAGAAGGTGGAGCTGGGATGAGAAGCCCC
>JAGPOW010000304.1:11333900-11348257 GCA_030014935.1 Caiman crocodilus
TGGGGTCGTCTGACCCCGGTGCTCTTTCCTGCCAAGGCAGGGGGTCGGACTAGATGATCTGCCCAGGTCCCTTCCGACTCTAGATACTATGATACTATGCCTGTGGCCTCAGGGGACTGGGTGTTTTGGCTGCCCTACTAGGATTTGCTGGGCCCAGGGCACTGATCCCAGCTTGCTAGAGGTGGCGACGGTTCCTCAGCTGCCCCAGGGATGAATTGCCTGATTCCCTGACTGGGACTGACCGGGCCCTTGAGCTCTGATCTGGCCTCATTACAAGAGAAGCATGTCTCAATCATATTTGACTCGAGGCACCCCTTGGAAAATGCCAACTCTGAGTTTTCACTAATTTTTTGACTACAGAAAAATAATGGAGCAATTTTACTGTTGCAAGGTACTCTGAAAGACCCCAACAGGGCAGGAAGTTTTTAACGCTCTGGAGTCCTATTTAAAAATCATTGAGTTTATCTAATAAATTGTGTTTGCACACCTAACAACACTCACATTGCACAGCACCTGGTGGCACCCTTGAAAGGATCTCAAGGCATCTCAGGGTACTTAAAATTGTGCTCCTATGCCAGCTCACTCTGATCCATTCCCAGTCTCTCTCAGATGCCAAGTCCTTCACTGTACCAGGCAAGCAGGATCAGACAAAACATAGCCAGAGCGGAGCGGTCGGAGTCCAGAAAGCACTGCTGCCCACCCAGCCACTACGTACACAGGTGGGAAAAAAGGAGATGGTAGACCAAACCTTGCAGCATACCCCAGGCTAGATACCTTGCCCTAAAACAGTAACCACTTCAAACCACCCTCTGAAACCTCACAGACCAAAATCAGCAGAGAAACTCAGACAGCATTTGTTCCTATTAGAGAGCACACGTGAGTCAAGAACAACGCTCGCTCAACAACAGCAAAGATGGGCGATAAATGCAGCCGAATCACTGTGGACACATGTTCTTCATCAATAGCTCAAAGGAGATTCCCTGGAAATGTTGTCAGCGTGGTGCCTGCTCTACTACCAAGTCCATGACAGGATTGTCCCTCTGAGGACTCAAAATAATACCAAAGAAGAATACCACAGTCTTTGCAACATCCCCTCTCCCTCAAATGGGAAAATTAAGACACACAATATGCAAGAAGAAGGCATTAAGAGAGCAGAGGCCCCACCAATGCCTTTCTAGGAACACCTGACACTGCCTTAACAGAGACAGGCAGTGACAATCAACCCCAAAAATGTCAAAATCTCTCTCTTTTGGCCTTAACCAGAGAGGAGAGGTGCAGGTCCTTAATCACCTGCTATGGCTCAAACTTCTCGAGACCCTCAGTGAGCGACACTGGATAAGAGTAGGCAGCAAAGATCTTTCACTAACGCCTTCAAAATGAAGCTCTGAAACCAGAGAAAGAGGGAACTCAATTTGCACTTGAGACAGTAATCCACAAAACAACACGCCTGTTCCTTAAGTGGAAAAAGGGGAAAAAAAAGTTTTTATAATGCAAGTCATACTACAAAGAATCTAAATGAAGTATCGCAATGGATACAATCCCACTAGCATCAAGGAGTTGGATGTGTAGATCAAGGAGAGCAAATGATCTCAAGCATCATTTAAACAGAGCTTTTAACATTTGGAAAATCAAGACACAACGCTCCCCCTTTGAAGAGACAGCAAAATTCCAGATGGGAAAGAACGGTTTAGCTAAAATCCCTACCTCTTGTTATCCCACACATTGTGGCAAAGCGTGGATCAGAATCAGAATCTGAAATCTGCACGGCAGATGTATCCATATAATAAAACAATATAGTCAGATCTTCAACTGGTATATATATCAGCACAGTTATCCCAACTGACACTAGCCAAGGTTCTGGTTCATGGTTGCAAATGCATATGTTACATATGCTATATAAAATTAAATTATGCCTGGACTTGGAAAATCTCCCAAAGGCTTCAAAACATCAGTGGGAGTTTCCCTTGTGCAAGACCTACTAAGTCCTAGCCCCAGGTATCCAAGGGTTATAATCCAAACTATTCTAAGGCACGTGTTGGAGGCTATTTATTAACAATACTAAATTAAAAATGCTTACAATCCAGTGTCAAGAGTCTGAAATGCCACAGTTTAAACCACTGCACAGCCACAGGCACATGATCTGTCCCAGGTTTATTAAGCTGTTTGCTTTCTCACTGCGTGTAGAGTCTGATTTTGTCCTACTGTGAAAGATGATCAAGTATGCTGAGGCTCTGGAGCTTAATTTCAACCGTGCATTAGTGCCCAGGGAGTTTCTTTGTAATCAGTTTAATAGGATTTACGTTTTAGATCATCTGGAGTGCAGCACTAAGCACGCTGCTGTACTGTACAGGCAACACCTCATAATTCACCCAGCAGCTGGTATTTCAGCAATACTCATCTTTAGTCACTACAGGCTAAATCCCTGAGGTCCTCACCCAGGTCTGTTTAGGATTTCTGAACCCCTTTTTCTTTAGACTTTTTTTTTCTCCATCTTCCCTCAAAAAGTAATGCATAGAACTGGGTAGGAGTGAATTTCTTCCTTTTCAGGAAAATCCTCAATTTTGATTCTTTTTTCCCCATTCTGCAATGAAAAAAAAGCCGAGAACTTTAGAAAAAATGCCGGAAACAAAACCGGAAAAAAGTGCTTTGGGGTTCAATCAAAAGTATGTATTTCTGTAGGAGTGAAACATTTTATTCTAATTGTGGATAGTTTTATTTCATGATATACATTTCATTAAATTGCAATGAAAGGTCATTTCAAAACAGAAAATAAAAAAAGTGTTTTATTCTGTACAAATCAATTTTTTTCCACCTTAGAACATTTTTTTCAATTTTGAATGTATGTGAAATTTTAGCAAAATTGATGTGTCCTGATTTTTTTCCCCCACCTTTAGAAAAACGTGCATTTTCCAATAGAAAGCAGCTTTCTTTAGCACATTCTTAACCTCCTCTACGATTGTGCCTTTTTGTATTGCTGGTAAAGGAGGCCTATATGACATCAGTGCGCTGAATCGTGAGTGAGAGCCGCTGTCAGCTCTTACTCACATTGAATTAACTCCTATTTAAATCAAAGGAATAACTGATGCGAGTAAATGCCCATCCCTGTAAGCCCGGGTCACACTAAACAGTCTAAAAAATTACAGATTTTGAGGAAATAAGTGGTCATATAACCAATTGTTTAATTTTTAATTGTAAGAAAAACAAACATTTGTTTTCAGTGCGATGATAATGGGAAAATGTTTGTAGAGGTCTGGCAAAGGCTACTGAAGTAACTTAGTCACATTTCATTGTTTATTTTCCTTTCGAGAAAAATAAAGGGAAATACTACTTCTCATTTTCAGCTAGAAAAAAAAGACATAGGCGCATTCAGAAGCAAGCCAGTTTTCATCTCTGCTTGTGTTTCATCTCTTTTAGTTAGAGTTCAAGGTGGTGACTGCAGAGAGAAGAACCATGACTAGAGCTGCTGAAAGCATCTTTCAAAGAGGAGGAAAAAAACCCACTCACTGAAATGCCTTCACATTCAATTGATCTATGTAGGCACTCTTGAGCCTTAATAGTATTAATATTAATAGAAGTAAAACACTTTGGGAAAATCCAGGTTAGCACATTTGTAAAAAGGGGTTAGGTCCAATTTAAGCGCATGCATCACAAAACTGGATCCAGAACAGCCCTCTCCAGGAGTCCCAGAACTGATCTGCATGCCGAATTCAGTCAGTGCCTCCACCTTAGTCCACAAAGATTCCTGGCGACTAGACCTAGGCTTCCACACTTGTACAAAGGCACCACAGTCTAAGAAAATAAGCGCTAAGCCAGGAAGAACAAGAAGCAGGCTCTTCTTTCTTGCCTTCTGGCCCCATCCCACCCAAGGCTTTGTCTAGCCAGGTCTTCAAAACCAAAGATGGAGCTTCCACCACCTCTCCGGATAACCTGTTCCAGTGTTTTGCTACCTTCCACATGGGAACATTTTTCCTAATATCTAACCTAACCTTCCCTTGCTGCAACTTGAGCTCATCACTCCTTGTTCTGTCATCTGCCATCACTGAGCACAGTCCAGCTCCATCCTGTTCTGAAGCCCATTTCAGGTAGTTGAAGGCTGCTATTAAATCCCCTCTCAGTCTTCTCTAAACTAAATAAGCCCAGTTCCCTCACCCTTTCCTCATAAATCATGTTTTCAGCCCCCTAACTGTGTCTACTGCCCTCCACTGGACTCTCTCCAACTTGTCCACATCCATTCTGTAGTGGGGGGCCCAAAACTGGACACAGGACTCCAGATGTGGCCTCACCAGTGCTGAACAGAAGGGAAGAATCATGTCCCTTGATCTGCTGGCAACGCTCATACTAAAGCAGCCCAGTACACCCTTAGCCTTCTTTGCAACAAGGCTCATATTCGACTTACTATCTAGTGCAACTCCCAGGTCCTTTTCTCCCTAGCTGCTGTTTAGCCAGTCATCCCCAGCTTGTGCTGGTGCACAGGATTGCTCCGTCCTAAGTGCAGGACTTGGCGCTTGCCCTTATTGAACTTCATGAGATTTCTTTTGCTCCAATCCTCCAATTTGTTGAGGTCTCTCCAAATCCTAGCCCTGCCTTCCTGCGTGCCTACTGTGCTCCAGCAGCTCCCTGCTCCCCCCTCCTCAACTGCCCTCATACCTGATACTTTTCCCTCAATGTTAAACAGCAGGGGAAACCTCATCTTAGAATGGAGTGAATGTACTATATGCATTACTTCATTCTTTGGAGGAAAAATCAGGATTTCCTGTTCAAGGAAATGCTGACAGTCTCTGCTACCAGCAATCCTAGATGTTCCCTGCTTCATTTTGCATTAAAATGAGATACTCCTGGCCTACATCCATGCTCTTTAACCTAATATTAACAAGCACATCAATTAGCATGATGAGGCTTTTGTAATGCAGCCTGTAAACCTGCAGCAGGGCCATGGGCTTAGTAACAGCCATGTAGTCCTGCAAGAGGTTTTTAATTAATCTGGTAATATTGTGCATATCTAAGGACTTGAGAGAAAGGAAAGAGCCTTAAAAAGGCAATGCTCTTACTGTTTATGCAAAACAGAAGAACAGCACTAGCCTGCACTTTATGTTCTTAACTAAAAAATAATCTGTAACACGATCTAAATTTATGGTTAGTATAGTCAAGTGACAGAAGAATAAAACAAATTTACATCAGAGGCAATATCTTCTGTTTAGAGGAAAATGACAACAGACATTTAGTAACATACATTATGTAAAGATGGCAACAAAAATTGATGGAAAGTTGCTAAAAAACAATTGCCAGGTCTAATAAGTTAACTGAAATACTACTGTATTTATCAATTCCTTTAAATGGCATAAGTGAAACAAGAAAGAGACAAGGAGAAAGGCTTGAGATTCATTTGCTACATATTCAGTAATAATTTAGCCAGTGGTGGGTAAAAGAAGGAAGAATTCTGGCATTTGTTACATAGCAAGTGTCTATGGACCATTTGAAATCCACATAGTAAAAACATTAAGAAGAATTCTGTCCAACTCTGGATTGTTTTACATCTACATTGTTGAAGGTGTTGGATTAATATCAGTCTGACTGCAAACTTGCAAATTGCTCCCATTACCTTCAGCAGCTTTAGAGACATTTACAATTTTCAACAGCTATTGCTTTGATCACTGGAAGGGGTAATGGGAAAATTAAACAGAAAAGCTAAAGAAGATAATCACTTTCATGTTGTTACCCTTGTTAACACAATTAGACACTTTTTTGACTCCAAAAAATCTAAATTAAAAACTGAGATGGCTCCAAATTCAACTACCCCCAAAAACTGTACTGGAAATTGGACTTCAGATCTGTACCCTGACCCAAATGGCCAATCTCAGTTCTTGTATCTATAAGCAGAACCAAAGCACCTTGCATTTCACTGCAGATTAGTTTGAGGGTATTTGAAATACAGTTCCAAATGCTGTGTCCCGTCTTAATCCAAACAGGGGGAGGGGGAAAAAGAGAAAACTGTTCCACAGAACTTAAAAAGGAAAGTTCATTAAAAATGTACCACCAAGCAATTAATGCCCTCTCATTCTTTTAAAAAATTAATACAGCTTTTAGGGAGTGCAGCTGTGCTGGGATTGTAAATACAGATGGAAGCATAAAATCTTCTATCCAGGTTCCAAATAACTGCCTGAGAGGTACCAACCCTCCCCACCTTTTATCTTCTCATGCTATTGTCTTGCATACCTACAGCTGCGTTTTCTTTTGTTCAGCAAATGGCAATGGTACCAAGTCCACCCATCACAACCCGAACCAGAATTTTTCCATACCTACGTGCTACAGGGCTTCTTTAATATTCTTATGAAGTATCGCTTCCTGGTCTTTGTTGGTGACCAGACACTGAACTAAACCAATCGCCACCTTGTCTCTTGCTCTACATTACTCATCACCATGAAATTCTCCCTGGTCAAATGACATCTGCTTGGTGAGGTCCCTTGTGGACTTTTCCACTCTGGAAGCAGAGACCCCTTATATTACATTATAGTAGATATTACATTTCATTACTATCACCATGATTGTTGGGTGGAAATCTATTGTCAAAGAAGAAGTCTGCAGTGTCTCAGCATCAGCATCTTCCATGGAACTTCTTCCTACAGCTGTTTCCCCTCTACTACCTGGGCTTTCTCCAGTCCTCGTGACTTTTATCCTAAACTCAGCAAGCTGCATTGCTCCGAGGGGATGCAACTATCTTCGTGCAAAATAGAGAGAGAGTTGTGAAAGCAGCTGACTCATGAATTACTAAAGATAAAGGTTTTAGCCTATGAGTTTCAGTGGAACATGCTCCTATCTGCTAAGTACTTTTGAAAAGGTTTCCTTAACATTTGAAATAAATGTAGGAAAAATGACAAATATTTAAAAGACAGGCTTAAAAAAAGCAATGCTAGATATAACAAAAAAATCATACAATTAAAGCCAAATGAGAAAGTCAAGCCTCCTTATGCAAATAAAGAATAAAAATGAAATTCCATTGTGACCTATTTCTGGCCTTGCCAAAATGTTCATGATGTTCCTCTGTTTAAAAACAAGGTATTAAAAATGTCTATAGCTAGTTTTTCTAAATGTTGATAGCTATCGTAAACAACATTTTTGTAAAGCTTTCCTAGAAACATTAGAAACAGATTGAAGACGACAAGATTTTTCATGAAAAATAGAATGCTAGCAGTGCCAATAATTTTTCATGAAAAAAAATGGTTTGAAAGGGTTATTTTGCATTGAACAAGGTCTTGCTTGAAAAGTTGTAACCAGCTCTATTACATATATTTTGATGTCATTGCAACCTCTTGCAACAATCATGCAGGACATAACAGCGGAAAACAGTCTTCATTCTTACGTAATTCATGCTAATTTATATGTAGAATTAACTGACCCAGAAAAACTCATTGTAAATGTTCAAAGTAGGGAATTTCACTTGTTACTGATTTGCACAGTACCTAATGCAATATAATCCTGCTCTTTGCTGGGGTCTTGTAGTACTATAAGTCAGATCAGCAAAGCGCTCAGGCACCTATCACAGGCCATAGGTGCACTTAAGGTGCATATATCTGAAGTTGCAATCCAAAAACCTTCCTCCCCTCTGAACAGCTGAGGTGCCTAAACTCAACAGTTACCACCCTTTTTGCCCTGAAAGATTCCTAGGCACCAGTAGCTCTGCTTCTGCACAAACCGAGAATTGTCCCAGCCCAAGCAGCCCGCTGCTTTGCTCCTGCCTAACACCTATTCCCCTCAAGAAACTAGACAGTGCAATGCTTGAGTGCCAAGAGGTCCAATTCAGTAGGCATGCTCTGAGCACAGCTATTGCATGTAGATGGGACCGAGTCCTTCCAAAATGCACTTCTCACTGCTTTATTTTTAAATACAGGTGAATGCTAATGGTTACCTTGTCTATACTAACCTAGGGGTTAGAGCACTTGCTCCTTATGCGAGTTTAGATTTTGCTCTTAACGCAAAATGCGTAAAAATTGTAAGTGTCCATAAAGACTTTTAGATGCCCAAGTCCTTTACTGGATTTAAGGGCCTTAAAGCCCAGGACACTTATCACATGTTTTATTTAGATCATAGGAAGCATTACCAAAAGTTAGAATATGCGTTCTGAGAAGGTGCACAGTAATGCTTCCTATGATCTCCCAAGCTGGGTCCCTGCCACAGGCAGCAGGTGGAGGAGGGTATGGGGAGTCAAGCCCAGGAGAGAATGTTGTCCCTGCAGGATCAAGACTCCAGAGTTGCCCATCCCACTGAAGGAGACCTAGTTCAAGACTCCCATCAGGTGCAGGGGCTGGCACTAACCACCAGCTGATTGTCAGTCCCACCCCATACCATGTCAGAGCCAGTTGGAGACTGATGTGGCCCTAGGGGTCGGACCGACAATCAGCTGATTATCTGCTGTAGCTCTAGGACTGCAATGAAGTCTCAAACCAGCTCCAGTGAGGGTTCTGGGATGGGACCAACAATCAGCTGATTGCTGTTTCAACCCTGGGGCTGCATCTGTGTCAACTAGAGACCCCAGTGTTGGGTCCCAGGCCTGGGACTGAAAATCAGCTGTCAGTCTCAGCCTAAAAATGCACCAGAGCCAGTTTGAGACTGCAACGTAGTCCTAGGGTTGAGACCCAAAACCAGAAGTCCATCCTCAGGACTACAATTGATCATATTATCTTTGGGGAACAATCTAATGTGAGCTTAATATGTGTTACTTAAAATCTGGAGATACCCCTCACTGGAAAAGGTGCAATGTTGATACAATGCAATAGGAAACAAGAGAGATAGATTGCACCGTTGAAAGAACCACCCAACTACCACGTGAAAATTTACTCCAGTATAAAAAGAAAATCCCCACAGATCGCACACAGTTAGTTATGACATATCACCCTTCCCTGGAAACTACATGGGAAATCCTCAAACTGTTGCAAGCCATATTAAAAGAAGACTCAATTCTTAAAGAGCTCTTTCCAGAACTACCCCTCCTAGCCTTAAAACAAGCACCCAACCTTGCTAACCTCACCACCAGAAGCAAATTTCCTATGCCCCAAACCACATCAACAAATGGATCCAGCCCATGCAAGGACAAGAAATGCAAAACCTGCCAACAGATCTCCACCGCTCCCACTATAACTACACCCCACAACAGAACCATCTCCATTCCTGGATCTTATACCTGCACTTCCAGAAATGTAATACATCTCATCCAGTGCAACAAATGCCCTACGGGAAAATATGTTGGAGAAACCAAACAGCAACTGCACACCAGAATGAATGCACGCCAAAAAAATCAATCAAAGACAAGAAGACACAACTACCTGTGGGTGCACACTTCACACAGGAGAATCACTCCCTCTCTGATCTCTCAGTTCTAATCCTCAAAGGAGACTTACAAAACACCTTCTGTAGACAAGCCTACAAACTTCATTTCATCAATCTACTGGATACAAAAAATCATGGGCTCCATATAGACATTGGCTTTATGACATTACAACCTGCTTGACAGCCTCTTTTCTACCTTGTACTCCGCTATCACTGCTCGGTCTCCCTTCAGCCTTTTTTCCCTGCTCTTCCCCTTCCCCTCTCTGCCTCACTTCTTGTCTTTCTAATACTATTTACATTTTCACAGACAACCTGTCACATTTTTAGCTTCTTTCATTTCTTGGAGTCTCAGAATAACAGAGACTCCCCATGCCTGAAGAAGGGCGATTGCACCCAAAAGCTAGCTAAGAACTTTTTGCAACTACTCAGTTGGTCTAATAAAAGATATCACATCTACCCAAAGAAACTTGCCTGTCAATAGGAAACAAGTGCACTTGGCACATGTTACCTTGCTCGAACGAGCAGATGCTTGAGTTTTAAGTGTATTTAACACGTGCTAAGTGTCTCATGTGACAGAGCTGAACTCTATTTCAGGAAAAAGACTTATATCAATAACAAGGAGTATAAACAAGGAGAAGTTTTTCCACACAAAAAGTCATCGTGTTTATATTGTGTTTGTACTAAAATATATGTCCCACTAAACTTTGGCCAAATCAGAAAGACATTTCCATACAGTTCAGCTCCTTGGATGGAGGAAGGCATTCCAAATTTACACAAAGCTCTGTAATTTTGGTCATGATTTTATAGATTTAATAGTAAAACTTTTTCTGGTTGCCCCTGACAGTCCCGGGAGAACATCAGACCAAAACAGCCAAAAGCATAGGAAAGAATCACCTAGGTCCTTTCCAAATGTATCTATGGACACCGTCGACATGAAAAGTGGCAATTCCTTTCTATCCTCCAGGAGGCTCCAAAATTGATTTCTTCCACTAACATACCTCTATTGAAACTTCAAAATTATTTAAGAAAGCCAAGGCTATAACTAAGGAATCGAAAAGAGCTCTCTAATGGAATTACTTTCCTGGGGTGGCTTTAATGTCATCATTTCCCTTACTAATGTACCAGAATCTCGACAATCACATTAAGTTAAAGAGCCAGGATAAATGCTGCTGGCTTTTTCAAAGGAAACATTATTGTGGACATTAACACCTACTGGATTATCATTAATAGTACATTAACGCTAGCAGCTTGGGTGACTGTAACGTCTATAGAACACCTGTCGCAGGATAAACCATAAAGAAAATGCTGGGCTAAGAAACACCCTAGAGGGATGAATTCAAAATAAAATGCTATGCATGCTGTATATATCCAGGGGAGGTAAAATATTAGCTTTCATAAAACTAAAAATCAGTCCAATTTCGATTTACCGTCAAGAGATTTCAGAATATATTGAAATCATTTTAACGTCAGGCTAGACAGCATTTACACTTTTGTCATCATGTCAGAGCTCTCTCTTCCTCTTATTATAATACCTTGCTCACCTACGGCCAGTTTTTTTTCATTTTCTTCAGCAGAGTTTAGATGAGAGTTAAAAGCTTTTCTATTACTTTATGGTGGCCATGCAGATAACAGACGTAGATATGCATAAGGCGCACATCTACATTGCCTTCTGCCAGACGAGGTTTTTGCCATGCCAAGGAACAGATGCAAACAGCATCCTCAATAAGCTGGATCATTTTTCTCACACACGTACACAAGATTTTTCAGAGCCATCATATCTAGCTTCCACAACCCCAAACTACACTAGTCCAAGTTACTAAAGCTCCCAATCATTACTAAATCAGGAATTCCCATGTGTCTCTCTCTCCAGTTTTCCTTGCATTATTACACAAGGCTATGAACCCCAAACCAGGTCCTATGAGAAAAAAACTCTCATCAGCCGCCTTCTAGGCAACCTTCCTGGTTCATAGGCTGGCACTCCCCATCTGCATTCAAACAAGTACACATTTACTGGCTACAATTGTTCCAGAACAAAATACATGTGTTGTCTCGGAAAGACCCAGACAATTTAGGGACAGACCGAACGCTGACTTATGTAACTTTACCAAGTCCCAGTTATGATACAGCCGAGCTGTCAACATTACTGCTTACAGCACAGATGAGCTAGGACTTTATTTTGGAGCCCACTGCACTTGCAGTAACATTGATGCCTGAGATGCATGCACTACTTTGACCACAGCTACAATGTCTAGAATCAGAGTTGGTGCTCTGGTGCTCATGTGTCACCGATATTTGATCTGCATTTAAATGCACACACCACAATAAAACACTTACTCAAATATGTTGGTGTGAATAAAGCAAACCAGGCAAATGACATACTTTTGGTCAAGGCATCAGTGTATATGTTGCAGCTGCCACAAAATTAGAGCAGAATTAAGTTGTGCGAAATTTCATTTTGGAACCTAATGAGTTTACCAAGGCATGTATTTTATATTTAACATTGTCTATCTGATAGTGCCAAAGAGATGGAGAACTGATGCTTAATTTAGCTTAAACAGAGATAATATATAATAATAATAATAATAATAATAATAATTTGCATCAATGTGTTTTGCTCAAAGGAAGCTGATAAGGTCAACACCTTGGGAACAAGTGGCTCAAAAATGGATCTTTCTCCACAGTTATTTCAACATACAATTTCATTTCTCATTTTTTGGTTAATATTAAAAATGTTAATGATATTCTTTCCCTAACTGACTTTTTAAGCCAGCTCTCTCTCTAATCAAAAAAGAGATGAACTTTTCACTATAAAAAAAAAAAAATCTTTTTTGAGAAGTGATCTATTGTTTCTGTCCACATTTTATTGAGAAAATCAGTATTTAAGAGATTACAATCAGCTTCCTGCTGAACCAACTGGTGATCATTAGTTGAACGTAAAATCACAAATTTGGTCAGTGCAGACTTTCCATCTACATCTTTTTAGATAATGCAGCCTTTCCTTCCTGGCATAAACCTGCCCACAGTGGCTGTGTGCAGACATGCAGGCACGTGGTTTGTGGCACTGCAAACCTCTTTGCAGCACCACAAACTGCTCATGGGGAATGTTACAATGTGCCCTGAGCTGCAAATTAAAAAAAAAAAAGGTGCCAGGAAAAAAGGCAGCATGGTGCACGTGACGGGAGCGTACACCAGAAGACATGGAGGCTTGGTCCTCTAGGGAAGTGGTTTGGCTGCCAGCCAGAGCATCTGCACTCCGGCAGTGCCCCAGCTCCTTCAGCATGCCCGGAGGAGCCAGGCAAAAGCAGTTTGCCCAAACCTGTATAATTTGTCCCTTACCAAAGCACACATGAAGCAAAAAGTAGCAGTACAAATCTGTGCCGCTACTATTTTTGCCACTGCAAGTGCACGCCCCCCTGCATATCTGGATGCGTCCAATGGGTCTAGAAACAGCAAACTTTAATGAGCAGCAGGCTGAAATAAAGTAGCTGGGTCCAAAGAAGGGTTGCCACTTGGGACCCTGCCATTGCTGCTGCCACCCTAGCCCTCCCTACTCTGTGCCAAAGACAGCTCTCAAACACCCCAACTGCAACCACTGCCACCCCTTGCCCTTCACCACTGATTTCCATTGCCATCAACTCCCATCAACAATGAATTTAGCAGCGAGAGAAGCAATGGCTCCGGTAAAGAGGTGCACAAAAGAAAGCAGAGGAGGCAGTGGCAGTGGCAAAAATGATTTGTGGGCAAAGCTATGCTACTCTACCACTCCCCCTGACGCAGAAGTGCCAGTGATGTCCTGGCTCTGCCTGCTAGATGCAATCACTCAGCAGGCCAGATCCGGTCTATGGGCCATAGGTTCCTGACCCCTGGCCTAGAGAGTAAATTCCTGCAAACACTCTGTTCAGGCTGCCCATGAAAAACATTTGTTGACGACAGCATTAGGATTGGAAAACCATGAAAACACTCTTGCTGTAGGGTCTTGGACTTGGAGAAATGCACTTTCTGTCTCTCTCTCTTTTAAGTAAACCCATCTTAACATCAAGTATACAAGGGACACAATGCACATAAATCTCCTATTATATCCGAACATAAAGAACTTGGCACAAAAGGATAAGAGTGAATTAAAAAAAAGCCACCCTTTCCAAACACCATAATGATGATAAATAGGAGACAAGAAAAAGAATAAAGGAAGGATGTGACCACTGAGAGTGAAGACACATAAAGGACAGATAATCTGACATAACAGGGCAATCTATAGTCAGAGCCAAAAGGTGCTAAGAAAGTGAAAAACTACCTTCAAGACACGAAAATGCTACAGACCGTAGCCTCATTTTAAAAATGACTGCAGCACAGGAAAGTGGGTAAATCAAAAGGAGAAAAAAAAAAGGCATACAAAATCTTTGACCTGTACATTACAGGCTGCCCTGAGTTCTGGGCAGTAACATTCATCATATGGCCAATTATAATCTGTTTAATTTATTCTCATTCTCTGTACCTTAGGAGCTACAGGTCCAACTTTTTGGAATATTCTTGATTAATACATGTTAGAAGGATATTTGGCTACTTGGAAGAAGCAATCACATTTCACTGAATTGATACTAAGGCAATGGCTGAGAAGGGATGTAACATCTGTAGCATTAAACATGATGCAATGCTTTGAAGCACTTCCAATGTAGCACGACAGACCAACCCTCTGGCAGGAGCACTACAAAATCGGCACAAAGGCTTGCAATAGCATGTTCTCCAGCAAGAGGGTGTGACAGGGGGCTGCTCAGCCCTGTACTTCTGTCCCCAGCCCTCACTAGGGAAGGAGGGTCTACCAGTAAGTTCACTACTGCTCAGAGTCTCCTGGGGGCTCAGTGTGCTCAGTGACACCCTGCCACCCACCCCAGGGAGATAGGGATAAAGCTATAAGCTCTGCTCCCCATCCTCCCACTGGACCAAGAACGTGACAGAGAAATGTGGGATGGTGGGGAACCAAGACCCCTGCCTTTGTTGCAATATGGTTCACTACCCAGGTGCAGGGCTGGATTAACACA
>JAGPOW010000304.1:11351475-11387424 GCA_030014935.1 Caiman crocodilus
TGATTTTCTGGTGGATATCATAAAACAACATGTTCCCCTGGTAATTCGTCATGGTAGTAGAAAATATGCAAACTTTAGCAAGGAACTAGCTGTAATATTTGCATGCTTTAAAGTTGGCTTACTCATACTACTACAATACAGTATTAATACCAGTATTTAATAAGAATTTAAAACAATGAACCAAATTTATTATATAACTAAACAGCTAAAGTATCTATGAAAACTTCAAGCAGCTCAATTATTGATAACTTATTAAAGCATGACTAAATATATATGAAAGAGGAATATTTTAACTTTATCTGTATAAAAACTGATTTGACTAGACTAAGATTGAACTGATTTTATCTTCAAAAGATGCAACTCAGATCATAAAGCATGGTCATTTTCTCTGTGAGAAGTAATAAATATAATTTGGGGTTTTTTATCTTCAATGTTTCCTAATAAATAATATGAAGCAGGATTTGTTTCTTCAGATCTTTAATTGGACCAAATATACTCACATATTCCCCTGGACAACAGCTAAAATACTTAATAAACAGTGCTATTCACTAAGCCTCATTCCTTTTTATCCAACCAGAAGTTCCTATATAATAATTTAATCTTTTTACCTTAAACATTACATTTACTCTGAAGTCTAAAAGCCATATAATCCTGCTATTCTACCATGCTCACTGTCAATTCTGCCTCCCCAGGTACTCCTTTGCATGACCTCACAAGTCCTACCAGTACACAGAAAAAAGTCCTTCCCAAAAAGTGATGCTATCTGACATTAGTGAAGTGCTGCACATGAATCAGATGAAGAATCTACACAAAATCATATCACTGTTGTTACATTTCTAAGGATACCACTGAAACACGATCAATACAACTGAATTTTTTAAAGGAAGGGATCAATGATGCTGGCTGTATATGTACTACTAGTAAGTAAACTTTAACTGTGCAGACAGAGCTAAGAAAACAACATCCAGAGTTCATTTATTTTATTGGGGGTTGCAACAACTGGTTTGATTTCCTTTGCCCAAGCAAAGCAGTGTTTTCAGTTTGTATGCATGCATTCCAACACACAAAATGGTTTCTTCATAAATTGCTTCTTTCACTGTTGCAGCCATGCTCCTGGGTGCATCTACATGTGCACTTTACTGCACAGTAGACTAACTGTGCAGTGAAGTGTCACCATCTACACATGCACAGCAATTAGGCCAGCATAGACTAGTTTACTGTTCCATCGGAGAGTCCCATCAGACAAGTACTATCCAACAGTGGAGTAAATTACTGCACTTAAACGCATGTGTAGATGCTGACATCTGGATAAGTCTACTCCAGCTCAAAGGTGAGAGAAAATGGCTTAACATTTTTAACTTTTTTATACATCCTAAAAGTATCAATAGGATACCAGTATATATAAATTTAGGAAAGGAAAACTGAGCTAAGATTGAAAGAGCAACAGAGAAATTATTGGAACAAACTTGCATATGACACCAAGTTTCATGAGTACACATTCACCCACATCCCACTCTGTGTGAATAAAACCAAGCAATGCTTTGCCTTCTTCCCTTCCTTTTAGATAAATACACAATATTTTCGTCCCGATAGGTTTTAGGCTGAGATATTACCTTTATGACAAAATACTCATTAATAGTACATTGGCATTCTCTAGAAAGCAGTCATTTATCACATCCAGAAACTTTGACTGCTGAAACATGTAGGGGGAAAAAATCCATGCTTTACTGGAGGAAGCAGTGCATTAAGTCAACCCAGCTCCACAGCGCCTACATAAACTGTGCACTTCAGTGGGGCTTTTTGGCACTTTTATCTGAAGATGATTCGATCAGCTATTAGATAAAAGTGCCAATAAAGCCCTGCTGAAGCACCCGATCTATACAGACATTGGGCAAGCCAGGTCCAAGTAATGCAATGTTTCTTCTGGGCATGTGCTGGGCTTGGCATGGGGATGTGTCAAGTTTAAAGTAAAATGCTTTTTTCTTTCTTTCTTTTTTTTTTTTTTCATTTGTAACTAGCTTTTATTTCCACATCTCATCTAGGTGAGGTGTTCACCCAGTCTATGTGAGAGTAGCTGAATCTATTACTGCTTATCCCATTTTAGTAGTTTCTCTAATCTCCCTGAGCATTTCATAATCACCGTCACCCTCCTGATCAGGTGGTTGGTAGTCACATCCTGGTCCTATATTCTTTTTACTCAAGAATGGAATTTCTTCCCACAGGGATGCTATAGTAGTATTCTTTTCAGGTAGATTTTAATGCTGTTACTATCTGTATTATCCTCACCATCACTAGAGGTGCTCAAGAAGAGTTTGGACAGGCCTTGGTTGGGGATGAACTAGATATAGCTATGCATATGTTCTACTATGGGCATTTCTCATTGCCCCTCCCTGCCTTTCTTTTACATGTCTCAGGGTGTTTTTAAGCCTTCCTCAGAGGCATTGGGTGTTGGCTGAAGCCAAGGCTGGGGATTGTCACTGGGGTGTGCCAGTGTCCTGCTGCGACCAAAGCCAGAGGTTCCTGGCTAGAGGGTCTTGCCATTCTGCTCAGGGTCAGACTGATCACCATATTTGGGGTAAGGAATTATTTTACACCATGGCCAGATTGGGACGGACTGTGGGGGTTTCTGCTTTCCGCTGTAGTGGGGTGGTATGACCCTCTACCTGGGATCTCTTGTGCATATATTAACCTTTTTATTTAAGTAGGACGTTGGCTGCCATAATCCCCTTGCTTTAGCTGTGGCAGGTTATGTCTTACGTTATATCAGGATTGACTCCAGTTCTATGAAGAGTTTAGATTATGGACTATATAGGATGGTTTGGATAGGGATAGTCCTGCCACAAGCAGGGAGTTGGACTAGATTGACCTCTAAAGGTTCGTTCCAGCCCTAGTTCTCTATGACAACTAAGAAATCCTTGGTTTATTATATCGTTTTTTTCTGCACGGAGCTACATTTTTGATGAGACTAATATCTGCATTTCAAAGGGAACCGCGTGATTATTTCTATCATTCTTAGACCACACAATATACTTGCAATTCATGTAATATATATAAGAAAAGGGGTACAAAATCCCATAAACTTGTCCTTTATGGTATACCTGCCAATAGAAAAGGATACAGCAAGACTGCTATTAAACCAGGACAAATCACCAAGACACAAATATGCCACAGTCCATCGGAAGGAAAGGAAATCACATGCCCTGATGAAAACGATTGGTTTTACTATTTAATTATAAATAGACTGTAGAGGTGCTTGCAGTGTATGCTGACTTGTTAACTCTATCCAACCTCATTCTTATGCAACACCCTGATTTTTAGATAACACACAAGTGCACCCAAAACAGCAAGTGTTCCATGAACCGGGTGAAAACGAAGGTCACGACCTGCGTTTTGTGGGGACAGGGGGTATTTATATACAGATACTTTCCTTATAATAGCAAAAACACTTCTTTTTTTCTCAGTTGTTCAGATTTCCAACCACTAGAAGACACACGTCTCCTCTCCAAAAGAGCCTTTTAGGAATAGCTCAGGGGGCTGAAACCACCGAGGTGACAAGGTTTAGCCGGTCCCAGGAGTTCTTGGGAAAACCATTCCAGTGCTACATAAGCTTACTTGATAGATGATTTCAGTAATCTGAATGAACTCATCACACAGGGTGATTTCACCCCAGGCATTTAAAACTACATTTTATCTAAGAGACATCACAGCGATAGCTTATGCAGCATGCCAAGCCAACCATGGGCTTCACGCATCTAGGAGGACAGTTTTCAGCCTTTACATACCACAGATATTACAACACATACATAATAGCTAGCCAGGTGCACAATCAACTAACATTGTTTCACGGCATTTTTTTCTCTCAATATAGCAGTCTTTCCTTGAAAAATTTCAAGCTGGCTCATGATCAAGTAAGAAAAAAATGTCTTTGCTGAAATATCCTGGACCTCATTATATGAAATCCTTTTACCCAAAAAAAGCCACAAAAATGAACCAAACTTCCCTGTGACTGAACACAGTCCCATATATTTTGATAAAATTAGATCAGATCTCTCAAACTCGATATCAAATGCCGTAATCTGAAAGATCCAAGAGCAGTGATTTTATTGTCAGTGTTTTACATGCATCTAATTGTTAAGAGGCACCATGAAATGCCTCTTGCCTCCAGGTTTAGCTTGCTTTCTCTCCCACTTTTCTCCCCAATTACGTCTCACTTTGCTGAAGAAACTGATCAGAGATGCTCGTGATGCATCCTTGTTTGACCATCTTTCCCCTTTCCTCCCTTCCACTTTCCTACATTAAAGGAAAAGAATCATAAAATGACACAGTTGGAAGGGAAGTCAAGGGTCATCTGGCCCAACCCCAGTGAAAATGCCTTCCCAATCGTCTACCGCCATGTTTGTCTACTGCAAATTCAAAAAGGCTTTTCATAAAGTAGGTCCTTAGTCAGGAGGTGGTGGCTCAGAAGAGGCAGTTTTTGTTCAGCACTAAAGGAGCAGGGCAGTCTCTGGCTATCTATACCTTAGACTGGCAAAAGCCACCTAAAATGGAAGGATAGTCCAGTAATCAGGGCATTAGCTTGGATATCAGGAGACCTGGGATCAGTTCCCTTTTCTGCTACAGCTTCCTAGGTAACTATGGACAAATCCATAAGTTTTCTTTGTGACTCATTTTCCCTTGTGTTAAACAGGGAAAACAACACTGTCCTACCTCACCGGGGACCTGGGAGGGTAGAGACCTTAAGAGCTGCTCATGTACTATATATAGTAACTACCCTGTATAGACATCACTAGAGATAATCCTTGTATGAGGCATATAGGTTCATTGTCTTGTGGAATAGTGTTTGCTGTCCCAATCTTTCTTGAGAAAAAGCTTCCATTGGTAACCCATATGCCCTGTCATACAGGGTGTTATGGTGTCAACACATACACACCTGGGCCTATGCAGATGATGCAGCTGCTCAGAATAAAATATCCATTCCTTACTTATTACAGGACTCCTGAGGGGACATAAGGGTAAAATAAATATGCTTCTCTGCCATCACTTTGGACCCTGGAGTGCTATAAGCATAGATAAATGCTTCACTAGATGCCCTTATCACCAGCCTTGATGTCAAATGAAGATGACAATGTCCTCATAGCAATGACCATGGTGCCACAGAAATTAAATTGGGTCAAAAGAGGGTGTTTTTCCCTTGTATTTTCTATCCTTTTTTGAATAACAGCTCTTCCTGGTCTTCACTGGAATAAAAATCAAATAGCCACTTTTATAGCCCTTCATAGGCACAAAGCTGAACAAAGATCTGGCACCTGGTACAGAATCTTCCACTGTCAGGAGGTTTATGTCAAATCAAAAATGACTTTTAAAATTACCATGAAATATCGCAAGCCTTCTGTGCTTGATGGAGATGTTTCCATGGCATAACTGGTCCCAGTGTTCATACAAATCTTGCGCTGAACAAGTTTGCCTGTTGCACTGATCAAGTTTGAGCTGAACAAGTTTGCACTTCAACAGAAAATGCAAGTCGTGATTATAAAGAGCTATATAACACCCATATTCTGTTTTGTTATCAAATTAGGGGTGTAAGTGACACCCCTAATTACTATCTCAATATGTGAGAAACTCCATGTTGCATAGGCGGCAGTTTTGAGAAAATATGCCTTTCCTGCTTCAAGACAAAATCTGGGGAGCATGTAACCTAATGGATTTGTGCTGGTAAACTATACTGGAAGGACAGACTATTCCCAAGCCTACTTGGGACACCAGGGATAACTAGGACCAATGGTCACAAGTTACTGGAGAGCAGGTTCAGGTTGGACATTAGGAGGCACTACTTCACCCTTAGGGTGGCTAGGATGTGGAACCGGCTTCCTAGGGAAGTTGTTCTTGCTCCTACCTTGGGCATCTTCAAGAGTAGATTAGATAGGTACTTGGCTGGGGAAACTTACTTTTTTGACATGTCTTCCTTTATTGTTCAGTCTTCTTGTACATTATCGATGGGCTCACGCATATGCAAGGAATTGAAAAAGTTAATAAAGTCAAAGGAAAATAACCAAGCATTTTTTCTGGGAGATGCACGTCAGATTTTCTAGAGAACAGGTAAGATGCACACGGAAAGAAAACCAATGTTTATTACAAAATGAGCCCAAAGTGTTTCTTGTTGTATATTAAGTGTTTTTACTATTTTGCACTTACTGACTTTGACAACATAATGCTGCAAAGGAAGCTTATTTATGTTGCATTAGAAGACAAAGTAATCACCTCCCAGAGCAAAGAAAATGTGTACGTCTGTTCTTGTTTTGGAAGACAGCAGTAAAATCTCTCTTCAAGTAGCACAAGGTTGTACATCAAACGATAATCTTGCCACTGACCACCACTTACATACCCAAGTTGGTATTTGAGTCTGCAAAGTGTAAATATCTTGAGCATAGTTTGTTTCAAATTTTCCAATTTCTATCCAATCCAGGCTTACATGTATTTCATTAACAGCATTCAACTTCACAATTACCCTAAACTGGATAGGGAAAATCTTTGTAAATGAAAAAAAATTAATTAGCAATGGCTGAAACGCTGTTTTCTAACAATAGTCTGATCCTAATATAGGGATATCCAGATGAAACCTAATGGCATGTGATGTCCACGAGGTCAGACCAGATAACATAACGGTCCTTTCTGACCGTATATGAAGCCGCAATAAATCTGGCACAAAGAATAGAAACCACAAGTAGCTGCAAATCGATAATGCTAAGACTGAAAATTATTCATTGGCACATCTTAATACTATAGAAGCCCCCAAACCGTGGCAGGCCACTCAGCCCAGGCACAGGGAACAGCCCAGGCCGTGGCGTGTGCGGCTGGTCCCACCATGCCCAGGCACGCAGCAGGGCTGGGGCAGCACAGGAGCCAGACTCGCTTCCTGGCAGCAAGTCTCCTCCTTCCGTATACCACCACCGCCAAACGCTGCCTCGCTACCTGGGCATCCCAGCAAGTCTGCTCTTCACCCACCACTGGGGCTGGGATCTGCACAAGCAGGGCATGTGGCCAGGCAGAGGGGATGCAGCTGTGGGTAGCTGGGGAGCCGTGTTCAGGAACAGAACAGGCCAGCGAGGCCGGGATCATGGGGCAGAGCTGCGATCTGCTGCCCGCATGTCTGTGATGGACACCAGTTCTGTGGGCAGGAACAGATCGTGGCTCTGTCCCAGGCCCCAGCCCCATACTGTCACCACCCCAACATCCCAGCCCAAGCCCCGGACTCACTCCCTACCCAACTCTGGATGCAGCTCCCTCCCATCTGAAGTCCCATCCTGTCTGCTTGGCCACGTGCCCTGCTGCACGGGTCCTGGCTAGCCTCCACAAAGACCCTGCGATCGCTGGGCAGTAACAATGTGGGGCCAGGACCCGGGGCCAAGCAGCAATCTGCCCCCTGCCTGCACTTGCCCACAGAACCAGCACCCATTGCAGAGGCATGTAGGTAGCAGGTCACAGTGCTAACCCTGTGTTGTCACCACCCTACAACCCCACCCTGGGCCCTGCCGCCCACCCATCCCGCTCCGAGGTGCTGCTAACCTGCCCGCCCGGAGCCCCGTTACAGCTGCCCAGCCCAGCGCGGAGCAGAGCCACTTGGGGAGTTTTGGTGAGCTGGTGCATGGGGCAGTGGGGGGTGCTGAGCTGGCCTGCAACCGCTCACCAAAACTCCCCATGTGGCTTGCGGGCCCAAATAATTGCCCACCCCTGTACTAGAGGATGATACTCAAATGCATGACAATGCCCAACCTTGCAGCGTTTCATACTGCACCGTGCTCCAAGCAGACAGGTGTGACCACTAGGATCCCAGAGCTGCCGTTCTGTTCTTAGGTTTGTAATGTCCAGGATTTTCACCTGTTTATTGAAAATAAAAACCAGAAAGGAAATCCTGGCTCCATGCAAGTTAATAGCAGAACTCCCACGGAGTCCGACGTCCAGAACGCCATCCTTAAACTACCAGAGGCAGCATTTTCATTTACAACAACATACCTAGCCATGACCCAGGCTTACCAAGAACTGCTGCTTCAGAGTCTTCCTTGAGAAATTAAAAAAAAATAAAATTGAATTGTCACCTGAGAAGAAAAGCCGCTCAAGAAAAACAACATGTAAGAGACAGAGTCCCAAAAGATATCAGCAAAGTAACTGGCCAAATATCTTTGTTCCAAATGATCAGACTTCCAGACTGCATAAACAGGATTTAGGAAAATCCATTGTTCTGCACTTGGCTCGAGAAGGGAAGAATCTGAATGAAGGCTCAGAGAAGAGACATAAATTGAACATGACGCTGTAATTAAAGTGAGGTTTGTGTGAAGAACCTCTATTTGCATCCTGTGACATTTTCCAGCCATCGCTTCTGCGTTAGATTTCCATTCTCCTGATTTGTTCTTCCATTAAATTTGTGCTCGTCTTGAGAGGGCAACAGCCGCGAAACTCAACAACCAGTGGATATTTTATGAACGTATAAATGAGCTGAAATTTCATTTTTGACCAGAAAAGGAAGTAAATAAGGTAGCCATATGTCAAAAATGTATGCTTAGGATTTTTTTTAAGAGGAAGTTATTATGCTTTACAAGAGGCAAACAAGAGAAGAGGAGTACCAGTATTTGTGTGTAAACAGCTAGTTTACTGTGAATTTCAATTCCTGTTCTACGTCTTCTGCTGATTTATCAGACTAATTTTCTTTTGGCCTGATATGGCCTAACCTCAAGGTGAAGGCCTTTGACAAACGTGAGCAAAAGAAGCTCAGCTGTTTTTCACTGACTGCAATTGCCCCTGAAAAAAACCACTCTTTCCAATTCATTTCACAACTGCGTTTCAAAACCTCCCGTGTTCAAAAGCAGGAAAGCGTGCATTGCAAACGGAGTGGTCTAGATTTTTCTTTTTAAGAAAAGTGTTTCTAGCATTAAATCTGACATCAACACTGAGAAACCAAATGCTCAAAACTGAGGAAACACAGACGTCAGGGTGAAAATTTCACCTTAAACTCTGTCCCCATGTTCAGATGCCTTAACACTCATTTATAAAATGTCTTGCATAAATGACTAAAATAAAAATTATTCATTTCATTAAAATTATTTAATTCGAAGGGAAGATCCTTATTAATGTCATCAATCATTAACTTCATTGCAAAGTTGTATAGGACAATGGCTTGAAATCTAAAACATCACCTAAGTAATTTAGGAACCTGGATCTTAAATTCCTAGTCTTGTAGGTACATTTGAATATGTTGCCCAGTCCAAAATGACCACATATGCTCTACATGTAAGCTACTAAAGCTGTCAAGGAACAGCTGATACCTTTGTAAACCTCAGTCATACTACGTACAGCTTGCTATGCCACTATATGCCACTACTCATGCTATACCACTGCTATACCACTGCTACTCGTGCTTTAACACACAGCAAAGAAATTCACAAATAAGACATCTGAGAGTAAAAGGAGGTTGGCATGGATCTCAATGTGTGCAAGTCTTCCCAGGGTCATCATATTATTCTGACTGGAAGCAATTCATTAGAAATATCAAGCAGACAGTAATTTCAATAGAAACCAATATTGGGTCTAGGGTTGGCAAGCCAGTCAACTGACCACATATTTTTTGACTGGTCAAAGATTATTGCGGTTTAACAAAAAAAGCTACATTTTGTTGTAGTTTTCTTGACAGAAATATGATTTTTTAAATTGTTTTAGACACATTTTTCAATAGAAAATTTGTACTTTTTCTGTGTATTATTTGGAACTATTGGCTTTTTTTATTTTTTTTTTTTTTTTACAATTTTTAACTGATATTTGACTGGTCAAGTGGCCAAATTTTATTTGATGGGTCAAATACTCAACCCTAATTGGGCCACATACTGTGCTAATCCTGAACATATTTACACAGAGCACAGAAGTAGCAAAAGTCACATCCAGATGTATTTGCGTGACTGCCACTTATGACCTAAAGATAGGAAATACACTCTTTTTTTGTAACCTCAGGCAATACATGCAGAATAGCAGATCTCATCCCACCTCCGCACCCGCTTGCAGCATTCTGAACTTCTGGCCATCGCAAAGTTACTCTGGCAGTAGGGCGTGAGCGTGCGAGGCGTCCGAAAACATGCCATGCTTCGCATCTCTTATTCTGCCTGACCATACAGCACTTGCTGAAATCTAAATTTCCAGGGTACCCTCTCAAACTTTCTTTGTGGCCCAAAAAACCCCTTATTTATATGGATTGACCAAGTCAATAAATCCAGAGTATCCCAAAAGAGTGGTCCCCCCTCCTCTCCACTCCTCTTGTGCTATCGTCTTGTACCATGGAGGTGTCTCAAGGATACAGTGAAGATTAGGACACCACTGTGTTGGGCACTGTTAAAAATAGTCATTCCCTACCCCAAGAAGTTTACAGTCCAAAGCGGTGGCCCCCAAGAGGGGTCACACATGTTCCTGTTGAGGGCGCCTTGGAGTGCGAGGAGATAAGAACTCATTCTTGCTTGCCCAGCTACTAAGCAAGGAGGTACGTGCAGGCTCGCCCCTGGGTGTGCTCACAATTGTCCCTACCAGCCCGTTTGAGGAGTTTGGTGCTCGCTCCTCCCCACTTCCTCCATCCCCATGTGCGACATCCCCATTGCCAGCTCCAAAGCAAGGCACTAAACTCTTGGCCACCCCTGCCCCGCTGCCCTGTGGGGAACTAAGGGCTCGCTCCTCCTCTCTCCCCATGCCAGGAGTTAAGTGCTGCTTACTGAAATGGGGTGCTGCTCAATTCACAGGAGTCAGACAGGGGTGTTGGGAACCTGAGCAGGTCAAGAGCCACAGATCTAAACAGACAAGTCACACAAGGAGTTGGAAGAAAAACAGGCATGAATGTGAAATGACCACCCAAAACCCTCCCCAGAAAGAGGCTCTGCTCCCAGACCTAATTTTCCAGGCAATGGGTCTACCCTAACAACTCTGCTATCTCCCTTGCATCTACCTTAGTTACTCCAGCCTTACACTAGCTAGATAATACCAGTTTATCCCTGTATAGTTCCTCTGAATAGATGAAAATAATACTATTTTGCAACTACTTTGATGGCACATTGTTTCACTGCTATAAGTTAAGTCCTGTTTCCACAGGAATGATACGAAACACAACAACGGCAAAGTCTGATTTGCACCGACATTTTTGTTATAGTAACATTAAAACAATTACAAAATCTTGTGTCACTGCAGTCGTGTATGCCATACTGAAAAAATGAAAATGCCTGTATCCAGTATAAATTTGGGGAGACCAAACGTATTTGTGTATTCTACATAGGAACAAAAAGGAAGAAATCTCTGCCACCGAGATGAAGAATACAGCACTGTTTGCTCTCTTTGGTTTTATAAATCACACAACGATACATTTAAGCAAACATTCCCTTTGTAGCTTTCTGACCCGTCTGGAAATGGATTGTAAATTGAGGCTGTACCACTTCTTCACAGTCCTTTGTTTTCTGTTATCATCAAAAGGACGTGCGTCTATTAAAGCAAGACCAAAAAGTTTAAAGGATTTCAGTGTTTCAACATTACTCATTTCTTCCCCAATGTGCATCAATAACAGACACTCGTAACATCGCCTAAGTGATGCATCTCTGTTATGATCCCTGATAAACATGAGAGAAGTTTTGTCATGAGAAGAGAATCTAATACTTTGAAATCCAGGGCCATGCTCGACAGCAATACTCACTAAGTCTCACAATTCACCAATCAAATGCTAAATGCCCCTGCTCAATTTGCCAGAGGACACGGCAGGCGAGCTCAGCCTGCCCCCTGCATTCCTGGGCGATGGGCAAGAGAGCAGGTTTGCCCTTCCCTTAGGGGCCAAACGAGAATGAGGGGCTAAGCAGCAGCAGCTGTGTGATCTTTGCTTGACTTTTAATAAGGACCAGCCTGAGCTTGCAGGTCAAGCTGCAGCATACGAAGTAGCCAGCTGAAAGTCTCAACAGGCTCCTTTATACACACGTATGACCTCCAGACCACAAGCCTATGAGGATACTGTATAAGGGATAGAAAGTTGGCCAGGTTTTTTTCCTAGGGATCTATGCCCTGTAGCTTGTGCAGAAGAGAGAAATGCTACGTTACCCTCTCTTCCCACTGCCTCCATCCTCTTGTATCTCTGGATCAGAGCATTTGCTTCCATGTTCTTTCTTGCACGACCCATCTTCCTGCAGATTTAACCATTTAAAACTCAGGACCTTTATTACTTTCAATAGTTGCAGACCTGGCCTTGATGCCAAGAGCCAAAAGCTTTTTTTTTCTGTGCCTCTTCCTTACCTTTGCTGCTTTTTCTGTTCAAATATTACTATGAAAACTTGCAATTTATTAAATACCAGGCGGTATCTGCTCTTGTTAAGGTGGATGGTAAGGTCAGGCCAAAAATATCTGCACTGATGAAAGTCAGAGTATTAACTGGAGAAAAGCTGGAAACAAGGAACATTGCCATTGTTGCCTACCTATTAAAGTAAGGGGAGGAGGTCTGCGGTCACAGAGAAACACGGGGTGCCTCTGAGTCAGGAAACCACTATGCTACTCGCACCCATACTCATGATTTGCTTGTTGTCTTGGGATTATCACCTGCTTTTATTATTCTTCAGTTTCCCCAGCTATAAAAATCTACCTGCTTTGCAAAGTACTCAAAAATCTCTGAATAAAATAATATTGTGACTATCACTGTCATCATCATTCTTATCATTATTATTAGGTGCAAGGAAAACAATGAGAAAGTGGAGCTAATGACTTTACTGAACATGGCATTGACAAAGTATTCCCAGGCTTTTATAGCTCCATGCAAAAAATAACTTCCAGGTGTGCTATATTCAACATAAACCTGGATGGCGGCATTTTCCAAAGCACCAGCTTCAGCCAGGAATACAGGTTTCATGGACATCAGTGAGACTTCTGTATCTATATCCCTTAGCTACAGAAGCATAACTGAGGAGGGGGTAACCGAAGCAGCAGCCCCAGGCACTGCCTTTGGGGGTGGGAGGGCATGCAAAAACAGCTGTCTACACGACCACCCTCAAAACTACAGCAGCCAGCATCCCTCCCCTGCTACATCTTTGCTCAGCTGCTTTTAAAATTCCCACACTGACACCTTAAATGCAAGAAGCATCTCCTTAATTATGGCACCCATCCAGCAAAGCACTTAAGAATAAGCTTCACTTGAGGCAACAGTGGAACTATCCTTGTGCTTACAGGAAGCACAGGTTTTAAGACCCCATTCAGGAAAATATCTGCTAGTGCTTTCCTGAATGGGGATGGATGCAAGCACTGACACAGAGCATGATCCTAACTGTAAGAACAGCAGGACAAAGGAATAAGCTGCCTTTCGACGTCATGCAATGTCCCTCGTTGGAGGTTTCCTGGAAGAAGCTGGACGGGCACCTGTCTGGGATGCTTTAAGAACAGCAAGTCCTGTATCTGTGCAGGGGCTTGATGATCCTTGAGGTTAGTGAAATTAGGGACCTTATCCTTATCAAGCATTCACTTGCAACAGGTACAAATCGTTGCCCGGCCAGGAGGGAAACCTGGGACTGGCTGGGCAAGAAGCCCGAGAGCTCAGCTGGGGGGAATTGTGACAGGCCTAAAGCCAGGAGAAATGGGGGAACTGAAAGCCTAGAGGTTGGAGGGTGACTGATCAAATTGGGGATCATTAGGAGACTGGAGCAGACTGGTAATGAACCTGGGACCTAGAACTGGGGGAGGAGGGGCGGGGGAGAAGACAGATGGATGTGATGAGCTGAGGCTGAGGGACGAAATGGGCCTGGTTGGACAAAGGGACTGGGACAAGGATTTGGGGCTGCAGGAGACAGACTGCATAAGAAGCCTAGGGAGGAGACTGGGATGGGGAGCAGAGAAGATGGGGCACTGGAGACTGAAGGCAGACATACAGACTGGATGACAAGGAACGGCTGGGCGAAGAGACCAACGACAAGGAAACAGGAGAGGAATTGGGATGTGTAGTTTGGAGGAACTGGATTAGGCCTGGCTGGGCAGAGAAACAGGGCTGAAAAACTAAAGGAATGAAAACCAGGTCAGGCTAAGCAAAGGATGCGGAGGAAACGAGACTAAACCAGGGACAAGTGGGAAGGGAGGAGGCAGAAAGGACCACACGTGGGGAGAGGAGGCAGAAAAGCCCCTGCTGAAGCATGCCCTGAGCTCAGGCCTTGGACAGGGCTCAAGATTCCTGCGTCAAACCGCGGCATACCTGCGAGCCCCGCTGGCACTGACCGTGTCCCCATCTCCCCCAGGCTCTGCTCCGCTCCGAAGATGATAACCTACGATTGCTATCTGTTATGCCATTAATGCAAGTGGCAGAAATCCAAGCGCTGGCCTGATACGGTCCACGCCTGGCGGTGAACTGCGCAGAATGCAACGCGACACCCCACGAAGGAATCTCGAGACCTCCCTCCCCTCTGCTTTTTGAAAACCCCAGGGACGACCGCCCAAACGAGAGCTATGAAATACGTTACGTCACACGGAAATATGAAGCGTGTCAAAAGAACGCTTTTAAGTTTCCCAAGTCGAGCGTCACAAGTGAGGAAATGCCAGGGTTAAGGGTATCCTTGGATCCTGGCCAAAGCCTGCTAAGTGCTTTCCTCACGCATAGGAAGGCACAATCCTCGTTCTAAAGAGCTTACAGGCTGCAAATACAACCAGGAGATAATAAGTGGGGGAGAAGGGAGATAATTATAATTAAAGTGACCGAACTGATGAGCTCATGTTTGTTAGTTCCAATGTTATTTGTCTGGGCTTTGCAGAGAGGAGGGGGAGGTACGAAGGCAGCAATGGAGCAGGAAAGGCCCACTTAGCTTTTAAAATCAGAGGCTGAGTACACAGCCATTTCAAAACCATCTTTTTGCTCAGAGACCGAGCACCTTCCACTGAGAAACAACAAACCCTGCACAGCACGATGCCATTTAAAGTAAGCTGCTTTTCAAAACAGAACAGAATTTTCATTTGAAAACAGCATCACCGAGGCTTTCGGCAACGGGCCAGTCTCGGTAGAAGTGATGTCACTAGTGACATCAGCAGAAAGCCTGTGGAGATTTCTAGTGCATTTCCCATTCTATTCCATCCTAATTTAATCCTGGTTATACATCAGGGGAGGAACTAGGAGTAGTTTTGCTTTATTATGGGTATTTCTTCTGCTTCTTGGCTTTGCTGGTGGCTGCATAGGGCCAGGAAGGATTTTTTTTCTCCTCCCGTTGCTATGTTTTGGGGGGGAAAGAGGGTTTGGTTGGGTGTTGGCTGGAGCCAAGGCTGAGGATTTTGACTCGAGCATGCCAGTGCTCCTGCTTGTATTAAAACCCAGAGGCTCCTGACAAGAAGGATCAGACTGCTCACCACGTGTGATCAAGAAGGAATTTTACCCCGTGGTCCAATTATTTTTGTCTTCCTCGGTAGCGGGGGCTGCAGCCCTCTTCCTTGGATATCCTTCCAAGCATATTTTAACAGTCCTTGCAGCAGCAGGACATCGGCCACTGTTGTCCCCCTGCTTTACCCGTGGCAGGTTGGGTGCCACGATTTGTGGTCGTACGGCAGGCTGCCTGTGTAGTTTTGCTAATAGGTTAGATAACGGACTCGTATGGGATGGTTTGGTGAGGGCTGATCCCGTCTCACACGGGGTTGGAAGAGAGGACCTCCAGGGGCCCCTTCCAGCCCTGCTTTCCTACGATTCTCTCGTTCGGATTTTACGAGAGTTACCTTTTCATTTTCATGAGAAAGTAAAAAGAAATTAAAACGGTCTGTTCTGACTGACCCTTTTAAAAGCTTTTTTCTCCACAGTAACGTTTGAAATGAAAGGAGACAAACATGTGTTTCCAGTTTTAAAAACAGCGATTGGCTTTTCTGCTTTCCCCCTCTTTTCACATTTTGTTCCCCCCCCTTATCGCCAACTAAAAAAAAAAGGGAGTGATGATATTAAGAGAGGCAAGAAACTCCTACATTTTCTCTCTCTCTCTCTTTCCTTTTATATTTTAACAAACCTCATATTTCGCCAAAGGAAAGCAAAGGAAAAAAAATGGCAGAGAAACTGGGTTGAGGAAAGGTTTTTTTAATGTTTTAAAACCACAGGAAAAGGGAAAAGAAACAAAATATCTAGAACGGAAAATGGTGTACTTAGAAAATTTTCATTAAATAAATACACCCCCATTTCAGAGACCCACTAAAAGAGTCCACTGGGCCGAAAACCAAATTTTCACTTTAAAAAAAAAAAAAAAAAAAAAGACTTTTTAACAGAAACGTTTGGTTTCCTAATCAAACAATTTCCCTGTGAAACTTCGCCATGTTCTTGGGCCAGGCCCCTGCACCTAAGCAACCCTTCCTTTGTAAAAGGCAGAATCCAGATTCATTGGCTCTATCCAAAGCCTGGGGAAATATTAGGCAAGGCGGATGACTCCTGCAGTCTTTACACTGCAGCAAATCTCTGCTTCAACGTCTGATTTAGTATTGGACGTTGTGTCTCCTCTCACCTAAATCCCCTGAAATGAAAAGAAACATCATCGTATATACTAGGGACTGTTCCAACTTCCAGGTCAGAGGAAGGGAGAGAACAAACCCCCTCACGGTGCTCCTGTACTCTCCAATGAAAACAACTGCTCGGGCGCTGAATCCTGAGATAGGAAACATCAAGAAACCTTAAAGGACGTTTGGCTCTACAGGGGAAATTAATTTCGTTAGCTCTGTTTTGTTTAATTAGTAGCAGGAACTTATTTGCACTATGACAAATGGGAAGCCTTGAAGAAGGCAGGGTAGATTTGCACCTGGGAGACTAACTAAATTAGACAAACATATAGCCACGAATGGTGCATGCTTCCTGTGGCTGGGGAAGGCACAGTGATCACCCGCAGGTGAAGGGGGCATTGCCACCAGTGGGAGCACGTTGGCAGCGAGTGGGAACTCTAGCGATGTTGGCAGCGAGGGCGGGCCAAGCGGAGACCGCCTGCAGGTGGCTGCGGTAACATCGGCGGCGAGGGCAGGATGAATGGGGACTGCCCATAGGCAGCCATGGCAGTGTCAGCAGCAATGGGGTGGCGAGTGGCGACAGTGTGCAGGCAGTAACAGTGGCCCCCTGTGTACCCCCCCACCAAGCATTGCCTATGCATATAGCACCAGCTTTCCTGCGATGGAGCTCACTGCATCGGATGCAGTGAAAGGATGCGCACAGACCAGTGAGTAAAATGGAAAGCGTGATTTGAATACAAAGCTAGAAACAGAGGAGGAGAGGGGAGGGAAAGAGGAGAGGAAGGGGAAGAGGGACAAGGCTGAGAGTGGTAACAAAAAAATGATAGGAACAACGTGGTCGCAAAAGCTAACTGAGGTAATGACAGTCCCTGTTTAGACCACATTTAACACAATCCAGTCCGCGGATGATTTCTTGTCCCACAGTTCCCTGTTCAAATCAGTTTTTAAAGGTTTGCTGCCCAAGAACAGCTGTCCGGAGGTCAGTGATGGAGAGTTCAAGGAGGTTGACGTGTCTTCTGGAGTTGATGTCCAATCAGTCTTTGTTTATCCTTTTATGGAGAGATCACCCTGTCTGTCCAACACAGACAGTAAAGGAGCACGGTAAGTAGGTAATATGATGTAAACAGAAGTGCAGGTAAATCAACCCTAAATGGTATAAGCAGTGTTATTTGGTCCAGTGATAACGTGGTCTGTATTGATGTCGGGGTACAGCAGGCATCTGCATCCATGGGAAGGCCTGGTGCTTCACCCAAAATGGGAGGTATATAGCCTTTTGCTTGAGAGCCCCTGTTTGATGTTGCTAGAAACATTCCTGGTGAAGTTTCTCTAGAGATTGCTTCCCGTGTATCCATACATTGGAGAGGTCATCAATGTGCCTTAAGCCTATCAGGGGGGTAAGAGGGCTGCTGCAGAGGAAACGAACTTGAAAGTGTCATAGGTACGATGGCATGTTGGAGGGTTATGCACATGCCCACGGTAGTGCCATTTGTGTGTAGGTACAGGGAGGCCACAAACATGAACTTGAAACAAAGTCCCCACCCTTGGCTCCAGCCAACACCCAACGAAACTCCCTTTCTCCCCAAAACATAGCAACATGAGGACATCCCCACATGAGGGCAAAGTGGGAAGGCATAATCGAAGCAGAAGGTGTGTCCTTGTCAGGGATTATGTTCATTATGTCTTGCAACCCTTCTTCAAGGAGGATGTTGATGTGGAGAGACATGACATCCATGGTAGCTAATATGGTGTTTACTGGAAGTTTGTTAATGGAGTCCAGTTTCTTTAAGAAATCTGTGTTGTCTTTCAAACAGCTGAGTAGAAAACCATGGTATTGATGCAAAAAGAAGCCATCACCAGAGATCAATACGTGACTCACTATGGTCACTGCCAGAAATCAATACATGGCTCGCTAAAGCACCAAGGCTCACTCGGGCTGTCAGACTCATTTCTATAGACCAGGCACGACTGGAACCTGTAACTCTCACTCGCATGGGGCTGTACATGCAGTGACCAGGAAGAGATACGCTGTACCCAACCATGCACCTGCACAATGGACTGCAAAGAGGAGGATGGTGAACAGGTGGGAAGGGTCTAGGTCCACTGGGATGCTTCCCACATTGTGAGCAGGCCTTATAGGAGCATTAACACTGCATTGTTGAAGAACTGAAGACATCACAAAACAGCAAACACTGGGAACATCTGCAATAGACTGGGGTGCGGCCACTACATGGCTTAGGAGTCCCTGAATATTTCTGGTGTGCAGTGCCTTCTATTTACAGATCTCAATCTTCTTTATTAATATTAGGCACACTTCATCACCTAATTAATTCACAGGCTGCTATCCTGCACTAATCCCTCCAGTAAGTTTGAAGCTCTTTCTCCTGTCATCCAACTCAGATATTTCAGCTTCTCTGGATATCCAAAGGTGTCACTTTTTCTCTAGTTCTGACATTTACCAATGACAAACATGGACAGGGAAATAGCCTGATGTGACTCCACCACTCCTGGTTGGTCACCGGAGTTTTTATTTGCAGGGAGGACTTCAGGAGACAAGATGAAAATCCTTCCCTTAAGTGCAGCGTCCGTATGTTGGTAACATGTACATCCAGCAGGTGTACAAGACGGAGGCCTACTGAAAACAGCATCACGTTTCACTGCCTTCTTTTGGCTTTCATACTGGGGCCATGCAAAGAGAATCAGGACCCAAATCATTCATTCCACTTTATTTTCAAAGTAATGAAATGATGTACAAGTTGCAAATGGAAGATTCACAGCTAGGTAGTAGCTTGGTAGCTATTCTCCTGTAGGGTCCATTTAATTTACTTAGTATAAAGCACGGGCATTTGGAGGGCCTAGCTGAATAAATTAAAACTTTTGCTTGATGAGAATAGATGTTACAGATACCCTAGAAACACGTGAGTGCCCCTCCCAGCAAGCAACATGGAAGATGGATCTCTCTAGTGGTGAGCCATAAAATCAGTAATGAGGTAGAAACACTGCCTAGAGGTCCCCCATATACATTTGTGCATCATTTATTTTAATCTCTGACTAAGCGATTTTCAAGTCATTTGAAACAGCATTGTGCAGTAACAACTAAAGAGCACTTATTCCTTCTTCCCTTTCTTACTCTCTCTGCCCCTGTCTTTAGATACCAGAAACCTACTTAAACGAATCGAGCCAGTATTAATAAAGTAAAGCTTATATAAAACATACTCTAGATATCACTTTGCAAGAATACCAGCAGGGCTTCCCAAAGAGACTGTTTTATAGTGCAAAGCTGTTCGTATTAGAGAAACATATGTTTTCCCTATAAACTAGCTGACTAAATATTTTTAAACCTGCTACCATTTCAGAACACGAGACAAAGAAAGAGAATAGACGCACAGTTCTCCCATTAATGAAATCCATTGTATCCACTCCAATCTATATGATGGACTGAAGTACGAGAAAGTGTTGCATGATTCTTTTATTGAGTTTTTTTCCAACTCCTGGAGTAACCCTATTATTCAGTCAAAGCTTTAGTTCTCTTAAATTCAGACTTCTCTCAATGGATTGAGAATAATTCCATTGAAGTGTCTAATGAAAACTTTTAATCTGCCTAAGTGGCTTAGGAACACAGTGGCAAACATGATTTTTAGTATCAAGAAAGGAAAAGCCACACTGAAAATAAATGGCACTTGGCTTCACTTTCCAAGTGCCTTCAGATCCCTTGGGAGAGGTAAAGCCGGAGGTATTTCCCAAAGAGTCTTGCAAGGATTCTGTCGAAAGAGAAACAGTTAACAGTCACCTGCACATGCCCAGAGATGTTCTTTGTCAGCAAGGGGCAGTACTAAGAATTCAGGAGTCAAATTTAAAAAAAATATATTTAGGCGCCGAAGATGTGCATAAGGTTTCCAAAAGGTGCCTCTACTCTGGATGCCTAACTACACCCTGAGAAGCCTGAATACCTCCAGAAATCTGCCCTCCAGTAGCTAGCGCACAAGCTGCGATCTGCAGCAGATGCAAGCTTCCAACACATGCTGCTTTTGCAGAGGGCCAGGGCATACCCCAGTGTGCACTGGGGCTGCCTGAACCAGCCGGAGGGCTTTAGTGTCAGAGACATGGGTGAAACGACTCCTGTTCCACAACAAATCAGCTCCTTCTGGCATCACAGGATTTATACGCGAGAGAAACACTGCATCCTTGCTGAACACATGCAAGATTTCCACGTTGTGCAATGTAAATATAAACCTGTCTTTCACTAAAGCAGCCCGTTCATCAGCTGTTGCAGAGTCACCGATTCAGGGTATATCTGAAGATCAGCTGTGTGCATGTGTGTGATACAGACATACACTAATGTCTCTAGAAATAGAGATTCTGGCAAAATCCAGGACCTGGCCCTTGCCAGAAAGCATCTTTTCCCCTCGCCATCAAATCAGCTCACAGTGGTGTCCGTCCCTTTCCATATTCCTCACTACCCAGGGGTGCCCTTACAGCAGTTGCCAGAACTGCTTTCTTCCTGTGTTTTTTCTGGGGTGCAGAATTACATCCGATTCATGACTATCTGATCAAGATTCCCTCACGTCCAGACTGCTCTTTGGCAGTCTACGCCATGCCACTGCCAGGGATGATGCATTAGGGGTGCATGCAGGTGCACCCCCTGCAAGAAGGCCACCAGTCTGCGGGCAGTCCCCGATTGCCCCGGCCACCGCCGATGCTGCCTGTGGGTGGTCACTGACCCATGGTCGGCGCTTGCCATCCCCGCCGCCAGCAGTGCCAGTAGTGTCTGCAGGGGCTGTCCACTCACCGCCGCCGGCGCAGTTGTGCCCTCCCCAGCCGCCAGGGACACATGCCATTCATGCTACCAGCAGGGGACCCAAGACAATGCCAAGAACCTGCAGCAACTGCTGCAAACAAGACTAACCATTATGAAGTGCGGGCTTACATTACAACGCAACCAAATTCCCGGCCCAGACTGAGGGTAGGCTCATCCCTCTCTGCCTCTAATCTGTCACCTATAGTGACTCTCCTTATAGATCACTCAATCCAGGTTTGGCTTTGCACTAGCTGGGGGAAGGCTATGCTTGTTCAATGGTCTGTAACTGCAAAACTGACCTATGCACAGGCTTGGCAGAATTCAAATTTCATTTTTTTAATAATTTCAATGGATAATATTGATCTTTATGGTTAAGCACTTTTTTATTTCTATTTAAATCAAATGAACAAAAAAGATGGCAAAAAGCAAAACAAAACAATGAAAAGACCAAGAAACTGCCAAAATGTTTATCCTTTCTAATTGGAGTCTCTCTCTCCAGTACCAGTCTCAGTACCAGTACCCGTAGGCTGCTTCATCCCTTTTTACAGTCTCTCCCCAGTTTTCTGCAGCTGGGTTGCCCAATCAGGTGCAGCACTTTGCATTTCTCCTTGTGGAACCGCATTCTGTTGTTTTCCGCCCACTTGTCCATCCACATCCCTCTTGAAGCGTGGCTCCCAAAACTGCACGCAGTACTCCAACTGTGGTCTGACCAGCGCCCGATAAAGGGGAAGCATCACCTCCTTGGCTCTGTTTGTCATGCATCTGATGATGCACGATAAAGTGCAGTTAGCTTCTCTGATGACTTCGCCACACTGCCAACGCACGTTCCGCTTCCATGCTACCAAGCAGGTCATTCCCTAGGCAGTAGGTGTGCTGGACATTTTTCCTCCCTAGGTGCAGCACTTTGCATTTCTCCTTGTTGAATTGTGTTCTGTTGTTTGGTTTAATTAGTCTGTTATCTCTGTCCCTCTACCCCATGTTCCAGCAGCTGTGAACAAGCAGCTAATTGCTTAATTGCGGTATCATGAACATCACTGTTTTCCTCTTTGAAGATCAGTGCTCTAGACTCTGACCTCCAATTCTCTTCTGTTTCTCCCCTCTCTTTTTGATTGAGAACATTTTTTTTCCTGTGTTAATAATCTGTGAGTGTGAGGTGAAATCATTTATCGATACCGATCAAATCCTGCCAAGCCTTACTTACGTATCATCTGTAGTCCTGTAGTTCCCAATAGTCCCTGGCATGGACCAGAACCCTATTGACTAGGGGCAGATTGACTTTTATTAGAAAATGTTTCAATGTTTAAATGTTTATTACACATAAACTGGTTTAAGTGATCAGAAACTGGTTTAAACCTGCAGCAGAACAGATGTTCAGTGCACATAAACCAGTGTGAAAATGGCTGAAACCAGTTTGAGATAAACCTCGTTGAATGCAGAATCAGACTTAACTGATTTGGCTCAAATTAGTTTATGCAATGTCTGTTCCAGACCCCTTGCTGGCTTAAGATAAACCACCCACAGCATCCTGGCATGCTCTCTGGGCTAGGTGAGGCTCTTTGCTCCACAGCAGGGCTGGCCCTTCCCCTTTGCCTCCTGGCTGGAGCTTCAGACTCTGCAGGCTGCTTCCCCCTCCCCTCCCCACACCCTGTTAAGCAGGAATTCCCCCCTCCCCTCTGCCTTGCTGGGAAGGTGTCTGTGTATTAGCTAGCAGACCACATGGTTGAATCAACAGGCAGAACCATCAAGTAGCTTGTAATGTCTCTCTGTTGTTTTCTTAATTGGGTGATAAACACTGTTATCAATTCCCTGCCGGGCTAATCAGAGCACCCTGCCAGGTCCTGCCATGTCCCCCTCAGCTTCATGATGTAGAAGGAAGGGAGGGCTGCTCTAGCGCCCCCCAGCTTCTAGCCTGAGCCACTGCAGGCATGTGCCTGCATTTCTGGGATGTCTGTCCAGTTACAAAACTGAGTTAGACTAAACTGCAAAGATTGAATCAATTCAGGCTCAGGCTTTTTGAATATCTGTCCCTAGCCATTATGTTAGGCACTGCACAAACACACAACAAAAAAAGGTCTTTTCCGTAGAGATCTTACAATATAAGTACAAAGTAAGTGGTACCAGATCGCTGTTGGCAGCAGCTAGCACTACCTAGAAATCCAGTAACCCGGGTTTGGAAGGGGATGAAGAGAAAGGTTTGTCTCTTCCAGTAGTTCTCAGGAGGTCAAAACTTTCTACTGCTCCAGAAGGTTGAGGTCTGGGAATAATGCTCCTCTCCCTTCCTCCATAGCTGTTGTGGCAAAGAGCAGAAGAAACTCCCTCTTGTAGTACTAGTCACTGTAGGAAACAGCAGGCCCCTTACAGTGCTACATGGTTTATATATAGTTAAACATACAGTCCAGTACCCTCCTATGGACATAAGCCATCGCACAAGTGTGTCCTGGCAAATTTACTATTGGCTGCTCTGCTAAATGCTATTTAATCTCCGCTTCTGGTAAGAATCTCAGCTAGAAATTGCTATCCTACATATATTTGCCTGGGGATTAAAATTAAATCCTGTAGACCCCTGGGATTGCTTGCCTGGAGATCTCCAATTAGATGCTGTAATGTTGGTGCATGGGCTTTGGCCTTGCTTAACAAACGTACTAGATAAACTCCAGTGATTCAAAGGCATTGCATTCAAGGGTCTAATTAGCATGCTGCTGAGGGACTGAATAATGTTTCTTGAACAATAAAAGAACACAACTGGAATAACGAATTAGCTAATGGCTTGGACAATCGATAAGAACCTGGTCTTGAAAGCCTCACAAGCAGCCCACATCCATTCCCAAACTGTAAAAAAAAACAAAACCAAAAAAGCCCCCCAAACACGGTGCTTAGGAGGAAGAGCTGCAGCCATCGCCGGGTGCTGTCAAAGCCGAGTTCTCTCAGCTCATCAAGGAGGGCTTCCTTCCAAGGAGAGGTGCATCAGGTAGAATATATGACCCACTGCCAACACTAACACTCACATTAAGGTTCTCTCCAGGTTATAAAGTATAAAATGGAGGAAGAAGACTAAAAGGAAACCTTCTGTCCATCAGGTAGCAACTCTCCCTTGAATCAGCAGCAAAAACTGAATAAAAAAAAAAAGTCATAATTGCTTGAGTGTGTTGTTTCCAACCCGCAGACTCAAGGCAGTGCATTGCATATTTTTCCAACCCCCCAAAAAAGGTAAACCTCTAAGTGAGCTTTTTAAGCATTAGGACTTGATGGATAGTAATGGGTAAAAGTGGGCAAATATTCTGGAAAAAGAGGCTTACCACCCCTTACATGTTTCTGAGAAATCTGAAAACTACTTTGAATTAGAAAGCCTTTCCTCTCTGTAATACCCACTGATTTTTTTGAAGACGACTCAAAGGTTTGTTCTCTGTTTGTGTTTTAAAGAACAATGTTTAGTACAGCAAATGTAAACCGAATAAAACATATATTTAAATTTAGAGATTTCCGTGTACAATAACTTTAATGTGAACAGATGCCTATATTAAATGAAACGCACGGCGCCGAGTCACCTTCCATTTCAAAGTCCATCGCTCTGTGGCAGCCCTAGTACTTTGCCAGAGGTAATCACAGAGGAGGAGACCAGAATGCATAACCGCAGAGCAGGAGCCGAGTAAAGCTTAGAGGCTTGCATTTAAGGTCTCTACTGCAAGGCAAGGTCCCTCACTGATTCAGAGGAGAGACTTCTCACACCTTTCTGCTCCACTCCAGGTCACATAATCCAAGCAAGACAAGATGCAAGAAAATGAATTCCCGATGCAGGGACCACTTAAGCAAATGAGAATTTACACAGCAACCCTCAGACAAGCTTCACTCCTCAGTCTTGCAATAAAAAGCAGTAAGGTTTGTTCCAGTTTGTCTCTTGAAAAAGTTGGAAACAGCAAACACAAATGCTTCAGCTTACATACCGAGGCAGAACGAGCAGGTCAAAGAGACAGCTGACAACAGCCATGAGTGGAAAATGTAATTTTTAAGAGAAAAGCCCTCTCCCCTTGAAAGACTCCAGGTGATGCATCTCAGAGAGTTTAAATCACCTGTCTAATTACGATGCCAGCTGAACAGCCGGGGAGAAAACCACACAAACACCGAGCCAAACACACAGTTACGTTCCATACAATTGTTTATAGCAAGTGCAGAGACTTAACTCTGCTATTTGTTTAAATGAGCACCACATTGTAATCCTGGCCACCAGTAACATTTATGTACTCATAATCCCTCCAAACACTCTTCCCAACTACACATAACTTAACCAGTGTGAATAGCAAGCTCCTGGCTTGCAGAACAAATAAACGCCAGAAGACAAAGCAGCAAATCATTTCTGCCATGTCTGAAGTTTACGTGGGCAGGCCATTAGGATTGTGATGAATGACTATCTCCAATTCCAAATCTAAGTGTCAGATGCTTTTTTGGCAGACCTTGTTAGAAAAACATTGCCAAGACAAACTACCGGTATTAGCAAACATTTCCACGACTATCACCAAGCTTGTTTCATATTTTCAAGTATAAAAAAGGAAAAGAAAGTTCCTCTTTACTTCTAATTGGAGCTCTGGGAATCATTGATTTCTGGTTCAGTGCCCAAACCAACCAACAAAAACTATTTTGTGCTGACCCCTAACAAAAATATTTCTGGTTGCCTTATCAAAAACCTTAACAAATGATGTCATTTTTAAGAGGACTCTTTCTACTATTGTAAACATTATTTTATAGAAAGACTATATATTTCCTTTTGAAAGTGTCGAAATTAAATATTTCAACTTTTCCAAACTTTTGCATTTTGGCCCAAAACTATTTAACAAACCTGATCCAGATTTGCAAGTCATTTTTGTTGACCTCAAGAGTCATTTTTCACACACTATTTGTCCAAAAGATAGTACCTGCCTCTCCTTATAACAGTTTTTGCCTGCGTACTTTCTGATTCGTATCACTTTTTGGTGTTCTCACTTCAACAATGTGCACCCCAGAAGGCATACTCTGGACATCCGTGTGGGATGGATTTGTGAACACAAATACTGCAACAAACCACAAGCTTGGTATTTGCAAGCTGGCGTAAGTTAGTAAGTAGTCATGTGAACACTTAACTGACCAATCAGCATATTTCGATTTAGGACACACATGCACTCACAGCATGATATTGACAAGCAAACATTTCCAGGACTATCTCCAAACACATGAAATTAAGCCAGCGCAGCTGTGCATGTACATTTGTACAGGTCCATCTGTGCAAATCCTCAAGCACTTATGATCAAATCTGCAAGAGACTCAACATTTTCAATCTAAACGTACGATTTAAAAATATGACTTAGAACTAGGGTTTTCTACCCATACATCTCATTCACCGGCAGAATCTTGCCTCCTTTACTCGTGAATAGCCACGCTAGCATCAGTGTGTGTATTTACTTGGAAAAGGCAAGTAAAGATTGGCCCCAGGTTGTTCCTTTTGTGTACATGCAGAATGTCAAGCTCTGTCCCTGTTTTACCCAGTACCTACCTACCATACTGATCATTTTTAGAGCATAGAGTGTCTGGTCATTTTTCAGGTGTTACTTTTATGCTTCTGGTTAAATACCCAACCTGTGTCTGTCTTAGGCAATTTTGGAGCTAGCACCCACGCTTACTATCAGTATCAGCTATTGGGAGTGGGCAGAATTTTCTGTCCATGCCACTCTTGGTAATTGCTGTAGCTTTTATGTCTCAGACATAAAAAGCTACAGCGTTTCACCAAAAGGACCATATAATGGCTGGAAAAACTGACACCAAGCATGGAAGAACCTGAATTGTCTAGTCTAGACAGGAGAAGACAGAGGGAGGATTTGACAACAGCTGTCAAATACAAAACGGGTATCACAAAGAAGACAGCGATTAACTATTCTCTGTGCCCCCAGTAGACAGAAGAAGCAGCAACTATCTTAAATTACAACACGGAAAAATGAGATTAGGTACGAAAGAACTTTCCAGTTATCATGGGTTAAGTCCCGAAACAGACTGCCTGAAAAGGCTGTGAAATCCCCTTCACTAGCAGTGTAAACTAGACAAATACTGAGCCCATGACTGCTTAGACAAGGATGATCCTGCCCTGAGGAAGAGGTTGGAATAAATCATCTCCTAAGATCCCTTCCAGCACTATTTTCCAATTAGTCTATAGTGTATTCAGTGGCAGCAAACCTGGAGAGTGCTGGAAGCTGCATTTCCTGCTCCCTTCCCCTGCACCGCACCAGTGGTCTGCAGAAAAGTCAAAGATGCTGCAAAACCACTCAGTTCTCCCAGTCTTTGGACCTCTGTAAACACCATCTAACAGAATCAAGAAAAAAGCATTTGCAGTCCACCACCATCTGCATATTTCCTACAGTGTATCCACAGTGGCTCAGTAATGACATAGCTTGGGAAATGAATTTTAGAGACTGTGAAGTGCACTGCAAAATGCGAAGATGCTGCTTAAGCACAAGTTATATCAAACCACACCGCAAGCATGCTATCAGATTCCTGAAACAATTAAAACATTAACAATCATATTAAAAATATGAATACATGTAATAATATGGGACATCTAGAAAAGCTTTAGGACACAAAAAAGACTTGCCGTTCACAGTTATGTATTTTGTAAAGGACTTACGGTGGCGCTGAACTAAATTACTAGGGAGGTTACACAGCTCCTAATTTCAAAAGGTGCTGTTTGCACACTTGTTACATAATTACTCAGTCGCTGTACAAACCGTTGAGAATGTAAAGCACAACAGAAGCACTTTCTTTAATTATTTAAGCAAAGAAATAATTTACCATTTTCCCAACGATTTTATTAGTGTATTCAATTTTTCAACAACCCCTTGGTTCCCTATGCCAGCTGCTCAAACTACACTATATTTTGAAGATTCTTGTTAACCTGAAAAGCTGCATAGTGTTCTCACCTAGAGCCATGAGATAGCATCTGAGATGAGAAATCTTCCTTTGCGCTGTCATTTGAAAAGCCTTCAAGAGGAGCTGTGACACAGCAGGAAACTAAGAAGAGGTACAATACTATGTCTTCTAATGACCTCCTCCTACCTTCAGCTTCCATGGTGACAAAGGATACCATCTCAGTAAATAAAAATAGAGCTTACATTAAAACCCAACCAATGTCATAAAAGGCACAGCACCCTTCTGAAAACTAGCTAGAGGGAGTTCATTTAAAAAAAATATATCAGGTGAATTCAATTGGCCCCATGAGTCTGAGAGTTTTTAACCCAATTCAATACTTAACGCATACTCAGATTTTTAAAATGCAAAGAAGAAATCCTGGCATATGCCATATAATTTTGATCAGATCTCCTTAAGCACTATATACATCTTCCAAGTCATGATCAGATAACTTTTGCTTCTATATTACCAGCTTTATTCCGTGTTTACTTATCTGCAATGCAACATGCTAAAATATATGTCTGTCAAGAGTCCTGATGGCAATCATGGGATACTAGATGTGCAGCTAATAGTAATGGTAACAATCCCATGCATGTGCTTTAAAATATGCCATATCAAATGCTGGAAGATAAATATGTACATGCAAAATAAGAAAGAATACAGTAAGACCATTCTACTTACAGCCAACCATCATCATGGCTACTGAAAAAATCTTCTCTCCATCAGTGGTAGGAGCAATGTTTCCAAATCCTATTGTTGTAAGGCTTGTCATGGTAAAGTAGAGAGAGGATATGTACAATGAGTCTTTACTGGGTCCTCCTTCCCACTGCCCTGAGCCGGTAGTGTTGTACCGATATGGGGTCCCGATACTCAATGCCAACTGGTAGAGCCAGCTATCTGTTTTGATTGTATTAGTGACTTCATCGATCACCTCATAATCCCCAATGCTGTACCATATACAGGCTAGCCAATGGGCCACTAGTCCAAATACACAGACCAACAGCACCAGTACTGCAGCACCATATTCTAGATAATGGTCCAATTTCCTGGCAACACGACCAAGTCGTAGAAGACGCACCACTTTTAAGGAACTGAAGAGGCTGCTGATCCCCTAGAAAAGAATAAAATCCATTACTTCATTTGAAATACAATATTAATGCAACACACAATCCCCTGACTCTTGTTTTTGCTCTAATTAAGCATTCATTAAATATTTAAATATAGAAAACTGTCAATTCAAGACACATTCCACTACTGTTATTCTCAATAGCTCAGTTCAAAGTTTGGCACTTACAGGATAAGCTAGTTTTGTAGGTCAAGCCAAATCATGAGACTAGGAATAGCACTAGGGATTATTTTAAAATGAACCAAGTGTGTTTTAACATTAGTGGAAGTGTATCAGACCCCAACCAAAGTACATAATCAAGATAGAGTCCTTTCTAAGTTTTTCAAAGAACCGCATCCACAGGATATTAAATTAGAGCATGGGAATGTCATATTAGGCAAACCTATGATCATCTAATCCAAAATCCTATAGCCTGGACAGGGAGATGCTTCAGAGGAAGGTGCAAGAATTGCTATCAAGAACAGATGTGAAATGATCTGCCCATATATCTACCCTCATCCTTACCTTAGAGAGTGGCTAGGTACCACCCTGTAAAGAGAGAGTCTACATTTCTCATTTTTAGGTGCATCTGGTATAACTGATACCCTTATTATGCAAAATGATGCCTCACTTATTCAAAGGTAGAGTACTCACCCAATAAATGAGAACCAGTTGCCCTTTGAGGGTATGTTATAGAACACAAGCCACTGATTAGAAATCTATAAGCCTTTGCACATAAAGATAATTAATTTGCTGGTCAGCAGACTATGTAGGTATTTTCCTACACCATTTTTTAAAATCAACAAGTACAAGTGTTTAAGCAAATACAAGCAGAGAAAAATAGGGAAAAATACTAGAAACATTTGGGTCCCTTTTCATGCACATAAGAGATTCCCAAGAATGTGAACAGAGGCTGTGTGCATACACATTCAAGTGATCTGGGAGAATTCTCCCAGGGGGGTTTCCTATAGAAAAAACTTACCTGGAGTTCCCTGAACAGGCACTTGAATACTGAGCCATTCAAGATCAGAGAGCTTGAAGTGCTGACACTGCGCAGCCAGGAGACCCCTGTGCACACATCTCAGCGTGCTCTGCAGGCTACCTCAGTCAGCCTGGAGACAGATAGCAGCTACGTACAGGACAGCCCTGATCTGCTGATCCTGACTGCTCAGGATCAGGGGCTGTCTCCCTAAAGCACAATGTGGGGATTATAAGGGTGCATGATCTGCTCCATGCTTGGCTGGAGCTGTAATATCCAGCCTGAACAAGACACTAATCTCCCTGGGTAAGGAGGGGGGAAAGGGCAGGAGGGAAGGGACTCTGGGATGCTGGAGGTCTGTGCAGTGGCTTCTCTCAGAAGGAAACATACATAGACCTTTGCTGTCCCAGGAGAAACTCTCCTGAAAATGATTTAACCCCAGTTGTTCCTGGAGCAGCCGTTTTTGCTCTGGGAGAAAAATCCTGAACATCTGTGTATTTGCGGTTTTTACTAGGAGAGCAGCAACTCTCCCAGAAGAAGAAGTTGAAGGTTTGCACATGGCAGGAGATCACACATGTGAAAAAAAGAAAAACAATAGGCTCTCAATGCTCTACTATCCCAGGATATAACTCACTTTTCCACCAAGTTAAATAATGATTCAAAACAGAAGACTTATACAGGGAAATTTCAAACATTAAATATATTCACCAGCCAAAATGTTTAATCTGAAATAGAAATTAAGACATAGAAAGGAAAGAAGTAAATATTCTTCATTTCTTTGCCAAGATTAAATTACCCTTTTTTGTACATTGTCATCAAATCAGTCTAGTCAAAACACTAGCTAATTATATTATCAAATTGTAAAATACTGGAGTTTCTGAAGTTATTTTTAATATCAAAAGAACCTTAAACTCTCATGCGGCTGTGTTCCTTACGAAACACAGCGTCTGAAGGGTAAACCACATCTGACGTTTCTAAGTTCAATTGAGGAGACTGTATTCTTTTCAAATTCAGTTGGTATTTCTGTTTCAGATCCCCAAATCCTTAAAGTCCTATCCCTGCATTCAAACGCACATAATGACTAATGCCAAGGAGACATAATGAAGGGCATTTGAGGACCAAAAGCTTGTCTGTATTCTCTCCCAATTACAGTTGGACCTATAAAATACATTAGCTTTCATCACAAATCTTGCTTCTAACACTAAGAAAGTGGATTTTCCCATCTTTCAACTTTATGCTAAGTATAGATCTAGTTTATTATTTGGAGTTTTAACTGAACAGATACTTGTTTGCTTTGTAATATGTTGGCTATTTGGACATTATGCACTGCGGATCTTATCCAATAACCTGGGAAAAATACCCATAGACTTGAAAGGGGATTGGACTAAGTCCATTACAACTAGAGTCTACAAGACAGCAGACATAAAGCAAACGCAATAATATACATATAAAAACAAAATTGCTGAAGAATACAATACAGTACACAAGATTCATTCATTCATTCATACTGAAGTTAGTGCTTGATGAATTAGCAAGTGGCAGAGGGTAGAGCAGGTGGCACCTTAGGCGGTAACTAATTCTAGCAGTTCAACCCCAGTTAGTCTCTAAGGTGCTATCCTGCCCTATTTTCTGACCGACTTCAAATGAACATGACCAACTATCTCTGTGCAACTTAGAGACTGTGACTAAAAGATTCCAAGAACCTGTTGCGAAGTCAATTAGAGAAGAGGACAGTCTGCACCTGCACCTGGCCAGTGTGTTTTATTTCCATCTTATATTTGGCAAAACCAAACCAAAAGTGAATGTGCAAGCCCACAGAAGTGCTTGGGCAGCTCATTGCCTGAAGGTGGCACTTCCATCTTCACCAGTAAAATTCCTTTGGCAACAAGAGTTCTGCTACTGCACATACTCAGAGCTGCCTCCATCTTGGCAAGTCTGTGAACCTTGGTCACTAGGGGTGTGCCAAGTGGGCCCTACTCAACAGGGACAGTGATTCAATTCATTGATTCGGATCATTGTCCCTGATTCGATCCAGCCGAATCCGAATCTGGAGATTCGATGCTGATTTGGAGAATCAGCAATTCAGACATAGACACAGCTTTAAAATTAATTTCTACATACCTTGAGGTAATCAGTGCGGCTCATGATCACTGCGGTGGTGGGGCAGACGAAGTGCCCCACAGGAGTGCGGGGGGGCCTCAACATGCTCCCCAGTGAACCCAGAAGTAGACCAGAAGTATTTCCAGTCCACTTCCAGGGGTCCGTGGGGGAGCACATTGGGCGCCCCCTCGGGTCCCCCCTGGCTTGGCAATCAGCTGCAGGGGAACTTTAGGAGCCCTCCTCCCCACCCCCGACCCAGGAGGTACCAGTCGCAGAGTTGGGGGGGCTCCCCTCAGCGCACTCCCCGGCAGACCCAGAAGTGGACCAGAAGTGCTTCTGGGAGCCCCCCACACTCCTGTGGGACACTCCATGTGCTCCAGCATCACAGCAGTCGTGAGCCACCTGCTACTAGAAGTATGCAGAAAAAACATTTAAAGCTATGTCTATGTCCAAATCACCAAATCTTTACGAATGGATTAGGAGGGTTCTGATTTGATCTGGAGAGATTAAAGGGTCCTCTGATTCGATTCAGATTTGGAGATTCGGCCACCGAGTTGGGTCATACCTGTGAAATCAAATCAGGAACCGAAGCTTCGCACAGCCCTATTGGCCGCTACCTCACACTTAAGTGCCACTGAGATTCATAAACTAACCTTCTCTGGGTCTAAGTCTCCTAAGAGTCTCAACCTAGGAGGTGCACTCCAGATCAGGTGACATAGACTGATCATTGAGTTTGGCACAAAACACAGCTGCCACGCTCACTTTGGTTCACCAACACTGATGATGCCCACCTTTAATATAAGAGGCTAATGGCTGGCACACTTGCCTTGGAAGTGGAGAATTTGGATTCAGTGCTCTTTAGTAGCTTGGGGGAGCTAAAATGCACATTTCCCACATCTTAGGGGAGTGCTCTAACAATGAGTCTGGAATGGGTGGCAGTCTCTATCCTGACATGGCCATAAGAGAACAGAAGAGGGAGTAGTAACTCTAGCCTAGGGATGAGGACATTTGCTCAAAAGAAGAACCAAGTTCTAGTCACTGGTCCCAGGACTATATTTTTATTTTAGCCAATAACTTTTTAAAGCAAAATGCATAACTAGTGCTGACAGCAGGGTCTAGAAACTAGCACTCCCCTCTATCAGGTAAGTGTCTTCATCTGTGAAGAGGGGATCAGGCTCTCTCTTGTGCTGTTTCTCCTGGCCCCAGGTATCTTGAATTCCTTTTCACACAGTAGCTCATCTTCAACATGAAGGGTGGAAATTGCCCCCCAGCCTAGACTTCCTTCTCATGTGGGGGTTAGGACACACGTCTAGGAGATGTGGGGGTAAAACCCCACCAGCTGGGCAGGGTACTGATCCCTCTTCTCCCGCTTCTTGGGCAAACACTCTAAATCCAAGGCTATTGTATAAAAGATAGCCACTACCCTACCAGGTCCTTATGCTAGGTCTCAAAAAGGGCAAGCCACTCATTCTTCTCCAAAGGGAGGGTTTAGCCCTCTTAAGTTAGGGAGGAGGTTTTCAGCGGTGAATCCCAGTCTCTTGAAGGTGCCGATTCAGAGCTGCAGGGAGGCAACTAAGCTCCAGCGAGGGGCAGGATTTCCGACATACCTTCTCTTCAACATTTCCTGTTGACTGGTTTAGGCATTTGCTTGCTCAAGCATCCCATTCTTAAAGCCTGTTTCTCTGTCTTCAGCACTGCAAGCCAAGCTGCGGATTATACTCCTGGGGTCAAGCATCTAAACGTTAAGTATGGGGATGCTCAGGAGTTATCATCAGAGCTGAGACTAAACGTTAGGAGTCCTTTATAATGACTGTTTGCACTGCAGTAGTGTGTTGGAAACCCGGTGGACATGGATCCCATCATGACAGTCCCTCTACACTGAGCATAAAGACAGTCCTACCCCACAGAACACACGGTTTTCACTTCCAAAGTTATAAAGACAGTTCAGCACCAGGACAATTACTGTCCTAACCAACACTTAGTTTCAACTCTGGGAAAAAGTTATACTGCAAAGTATCTGCTTTCCCACAGCCAGATCACCACTGCCTTCTTATCTGTACAGTTGAGTGGTCTGATTTATCTAGCAATAAATACATAGGATCATTCAATTTTTCCTGATAAAGATCTTACCCCAAATAGTACTGTTGTGAAACTTGTTTGGATATCTACTAATTTCAAAGCCAACTGAGTTCAATCAGTTGTTTGAAGGCCAGAAAATAAGAGATTTATTTTTATTCTTAGGTCCAGAAAGCCAGTATTTGATTTACAAATTTTACTGAATTAAAGGTGATCAGCTGACAGAGAGCAATTGAAATTCCCCCCCCCCCCCCCCGAGGAGAGTGCCCCAGGGCTTCATTCATCAAAGCACTTATGTACATCATTTGATGTGTGTGAGTGGTCTTATAGAGAGCAGTCCCACAGAAGAAAGCAATAGGACTCTTCATGTGCTTAAAAACTGCTGAGCCCAAATTGGCACCTGCTTTTTCCACCAACATACAGCAGCTCCTCAGGAAAATTATGTAATTGTTCATGCCTGACTTTGCCAAAGCTTCAACAGAAGTCTCTTTGGTAGACTAAATTAAATGAACCTGGGTTCAGTGTTAGATTCATGCAACTTCAAGTGCAGGTTTACACAGATAAAAAAAAAAATAAAAAAATCAGTAGCTGGTAGTTGACTGTATTTTCTTTCTTCTTTTAGTTTTATTCACATTATAAATGAATCATAAGTCATCAGTATTCAAAAATATATACATTGGAAACCCAAAATGGTTTTGAATAAGCAGGGGAAAGTGAAGAGGGTGGCCTGTTCTGGCACCAGCATTTAGAGGAATAGAAATGTAGGGAAGAGTAATCCAAGTAGAGTAACCTAAGGATTCAACTAAGGACATAGTCCAGTTTTCTCACAGTATACTCTTTACATAATCGTAAATTCAGCTGTGACACTGAAGATCCAGCTTCCCAGGAGGATCATTTGTCATTACATTAGTGTAAGTGGACAGCAAGTCAATTGAGCCAATTGTTTGCAATAGTTTTTGAACGACATGTCCTATCTCTGAGAACATCAAATTGTATTGTGAGGAGAAAGAATCCAAAACCCACACCTCAGGAAATGAAAGGGTTGTGGCCAGGGTGTTAAATCATGTCACCCAATGAGGGCATTCACTCAACTTACAGCCTGCCTTCTCTTATGAATGCTTCCAACTGAAAAATCATTTACCCAGAAAAACCATTTCTTTCGTCATGGTTAGAAACATCAAATCAAAAATAGCATATAAAAGCTGTCTCTTTCATAGGTCTTATCTTAAAAAGTCCAAGGTATGATTCAAAATCCACTGAAGTCAATGGAAAATCTCCCTGTTGATTTCAGTGGTCACCAATTCAGGCCCTTGGCTGGAAAGAGGACTGAGGTCAGATGACCCCAGCCAGGTGACTATCTAGCCTCTTCTTGAAGACCTCCAAGCGAGGTGATAGCACCACCTCTCTTGGAAGCCCATTCCAGATCCTGGCCACCCTTACTGTGAAAAATTTCTTCCTAATATCTAACCTAAATCCACTCTCAAC
>JAGPOW010000304.1:11387524-11408577 GCA_030014935.1 Caiman crocodilus
GGCCCTCCTCTGGACCCTCTCGAGATTCCCTGCGTCCCTCTTGAAGTGCAGTGCCCAAAACTGGACACAGTACTCCAACTGCGGCCTGACCAGTGCCACATAGATCAAAGGAGGTGATGCTCCCCCTCTATAGAGCATCGGGTCCAGCCCCCCTGCTCTAGGCAGGAAGACAACCGGGGTCAAGTGGCCCCAGCCAGGTGACTGTCCAGCCTTCTCTTGAAAACTTCCAGGGTAGGTGATCTGCACCACCTCCGGAGGGAATTTCTTCCACAGTCTGGACACCCTGACTGTGAAGGAGTTTTTCCGGGAATTGAGCCTGAAGCAGTCTTCCAGGAATTTATATCTATCGGTTCTGGTCTTCCTCAGGGGTGCCCTAGTGAACAGTTGCTCACTGAGCTCCTGATGCAGTCCTGATACAGCGGTAAGCTGCTATCAAGTCCCCTCTCAACTTTCTCTCGTTTCGGCTGAAGAGTACCAGGTCCCTCAGCCTTTCCTCATATGGCTTGCCTTGCAAGTCCCTGATCATACGGGTGGCTCTTTTCTGGACCCTCTCAAGTTTTTCCATGTCCTTTCTGAAGTGTATCGCCCAGAACTGGATGCAGTACTCCAACCGTGGTCTCACCAGCACTGAGAACACCAGGAGTATCACTTCCTTAGTTTTACACAAGATGCATTGGTTGATACATGCCAGCGTGTTGTCTGCCCTGCCGACCATTGCCTCACTCTGCTGGCTCATGTTCATGTGATGGTTGATCACTATCCCTAGGTCCCTTTCGGCCATGGTGCAAGACAAGCTGTCAAAACCGAGCCTATACGTGTGTTAAGGGTTGTTTGCCCCCAGATGGAGCACCTTACACTTGGAAGCATTGTATTGCTAAGGCTCTATTCTTCTGAAGGTCAAGAGCTGACCAACTGTTGTTCAGTCTATAATCTTCCTTCTTCAGGCACGATTTCAGCTTCTTGAACCCTCCACTACCTGGTGTAAGATATGCAAATTTGGTTGGTTACAAATCTATTCTTGGCAATGAAGAGAAAGCAGCTAATCCCTGCTGATTTCTTCAGATTAGGCAGCAATTTGGGTACTATCAATTTGTATAGATGACTACACAGACAGCCTTGTAGATTCGATTCAGTTTTGTTCTTTTGGAAATAACAGAGGTAGTAGACTCTCTTTAGGTGCCTTTCTTTTAACAGCCATAGGAAGCCATCAGGGGTGATAATATAGTATGCAGTGCCTCATGTGGTCTTTGAACATTCAGATGTCAGCAGTGACCCAGACTTCTGCTTAAAATTCTGCACATAGTAGGAAAAAACATTTTCAGTGAAAAATGATTCAACTGAAGCTCATTTACCCCTTCCAAGGTTAACCAAAGAGCCAAGTTGGCTGACGTAAGAGTCCTGCAAGTTCAATTTTCTCAAACCTGCATAGTAGTAGGAAGGGCAAAGAGATTTAGTTTTGGTGGGGTGGATAAGCAAGCGATTATACCACTGGGTAAACCAGTGATTTTAGGGCTATCCTATTATCAGGCTGTCTGATGCTTCCCATTATAATGCCCCATTTCCAGCTGCTTATAATTTTACACCTTTAAGCACGTAAGCTGAAATTTTCCAGAAGTCTTAGCCAAAAGCATTCAGCTACTTCTGTGAACGAGGCTATAGAAAAATGGACATCAAAAAATTGTGGTGACTTCACCTTCAAAAACTTCTAGCACACCTGTGCATTGCAATTGACACACAGATTTTGTCCAGGGAGGGTAAGGCCCTAACTCTGAAACCTAGACAATATTTTAAGCATGGGTTTTCTGTGTGAATAAGGTGGAAGATGGGCAGAGAGACAGACAGATGGACACAATGTCACTTGCATCTAGCATACAGTCTTTTAGGAGCATTCGGTGCTGGCCAGACTCTTGAGAACTGATCTAGACAAGGGGTGGCTCAACCTTTTTTGGGTTGTGGGCTGGATGGGCACTGCTTAGGCCATCTGCAGGCCAGATCCAGCTGATGATCTTGATGCAGCACAGGACTGTCACAGCAGGGCTCCATCTGGCCATACAGAGGGGGGCAGGGAGCATCTCGGCTCCAACATGGCATCATGGAGGGGGGACGGGAGGCATGGCCCAACCTCAAGTTAGCTCCACAGGTGAAAAGGGGGCATGAGCTGGCCCCAACCTGGCCCAGTGTGGGGAAGGGAGTATGGACCAGCCCCATCCGCTGCAGAGGGAAGGGCATGGCTCAGCCACATCCAGCCACTGGGGGGAGGGGGCATGACATGACCCCATTGTGCTGTGTGGGGCTCAGGGTTTGGGAATTTGGCAGCAGGGCAAGGTGGCCATATTTATTACCACTTCTGCCATATTTCCTGATACATGGGGAAACCCTCAAACCAGATCCCTATGGCTCTGCAGGCTATATTTGCCCTGCAAGCTGGAGGTTGGGCACCCCTGATCTAGTGCAACATTCAAAATTGCTGTAGACTCCACAGCTTTCTGGATGGCACATTTTTTAAAAACCTAGCAAATATAATTTGCAATATTCTGCAAGAATATTTTTATTCACAGTCATGAAACAGGATGAGATGTTCCCCTTAGAATAAAGTACATTTGTTTGATTTTAAAATGCCATTTCTGCTATCCCAAGTGTGCTAGCACAATTTTTAGTGCTACTGAATTCAACGTGATCTATGAAGAGGCTGAAAAGGATGCATCTTCAATTGAAAAGAAAATATTTCACAGAATAACCAAATTGCATTCCCTCATAAAGGCCTTGTAATTGAATAAATTAGTTACTTGATAGCCTAGCAAGTCTTCCCTAAGGTTTAGAAATTATTCTTTCAAACAAAACATTTAAAAAAATGGCATATATAGCATTCTGTCTTCTCCTAGCTAAACACACTGATAGCAAGTCTAAACATCTGGATTATTTTCAAGCACACTGAAATGTTAATTGTTCTCTAATTTTTAATATTACAGATTCTTTTCCTTAAGCACATTTAAAATTCTTCCCCCACTTTATTTATTTCAGGATTTATTTATTTTTTTTAGCTTTGAACGCACGTACCAAAAATAATACAACATACAAATTAGCAATAATGTCCAAAACATGAAATCCTCAGAGGTCCATACAACTGGAACTGCTACCACATTATGGAACTAAAAATTACTGTCCCAGAAAAAGCCAGGAGAAGAAAAAAAATGAGCTTTGCAATAAGCTTGAAGGTAAAAAAATAAAAAACCAGGAGGAAGATGCATATTAATACTGGGAAGGGAACCTTTCCTAGGAGAGGGATCCCCAATTAATCAAGAAGGCTGTTATTACAAATAATTCACCAGATTTCCCCTCCCAGTATCACACACTAAAGGACCTTTTCTTCCAGGATGCAAATGATAAAACATCCTATTCGATAGCCCTGACATGATTCAGATTATGTCAACACTGCAGTGTAGGAACAGAAGAATTTCCATAATGGGCCAGACCGCGGGTTCATCTAGCCCTGGGACCTGCATCACAGAGGCTACAAGTCTGCTCCATCATTCAACTTTGGATTTTTGTTCTTAAGATCAACACAGGAAATGTCTTCATGACTCCAAATATCCACCTTGTCTAGACGAGGTGTGAGCAGCCTCATTGCAAAGCTCTGACGGAGTTATTGTGTCTGCACTGATGCTGCGTTTCCTCACCTGAAGCTCCTACTTTGCAATAGGACTTCGCAAGAGCTTGCAGAAACTGTTAAGTACCATACTGGGAACTACAATTCTAAAGGCATCAACTACCAAGAGAAAGGATGCTTTAAAAAAAAATGATATTACATAATAGTACGTTAAGATTTAATTTCTGGGAAATGACATAATTAAAAGAAAAAATCCCATCTAAAGCTTTCTTTCCCCACAAAGGTATTATGAAAAAATCATGGGTTTTGATGGTTTTTCTCACAAAGACCTGTATTCAGTAAAACATTTAGGATCAATTTTACAAGAACACTTAAGTGACTCATGAGAACAAATTCCATTTTCAGAAGTGACCTATGAATTTAGGAGCCTAAATTTCATTGAAAGTCAACAGGGCTCAGGCTTTTAAGCCGTTTTTTAATGGGACTTTGGTCCCTAACAAATTCATAGATTGTAAGGGGCTGGAAGGCACCTCGCAAAATCATCAGGTCCAGCTCCCTTGCACTAGGCAGGAAAGGCAACTGGGGTCAACCAGTTGTTGACCCCTTTCAGATGCTCACTTAAAAGCACGATGAGATCTGATCAATTGTAGGATCAAGAATCAGATCCCAATCATGCCATATTGCCAGTGCAGGGGGAACCCAGGACCATGGTTGCAGCCCTTTGTACGTAAAGGACTGCCTTTGCCCTTATGTCCCACTTCGATCTCTAAGGTCAGTCGAGAACAAACTCCATCTGTGTCAAGATCACACGTCAAAAACATGTGGGAGGCCATTGGTGGCAGTAGATCTTCTGCTGTGAAACTCCCTCCCCGTTGTGACTTGCCAAAGTCTGAGCCTGGACATCTTCTGGAAGAACTACAAGAACCCTTTTGCTTTTGCAAGCATTTAACAAGCAAGGTTAAGTTGGGATGTTGTTTGGGGTCTTTTCATTACAGTGGTATACATCTTATGAAAGCATATAAAATATGAAATATGTCATTTTGTTTTTAGTGAGCTTTTCTAAGCAAGGATGGCACATACATAAATAAAGCATTTAAGAAAGGAGAAAAACTGATATGGGAAAACTACAGCTCATTAGACTGACCTCGACAGCAGGAAAACATTTAGAGTCACTTTTCAAGGGAAGACTAAAGACGTGGCCGAAAACACGAAAAGGGGGGAAATGAAGCATTGGTCTACCCAAAATAGATTATGCCAGATTAATTAGATATCTCTTTGAAATGGCAACTGATTTTTTTTTCAAGCAAAAGAAAAGCAACAGAGCTCATTTGCTGGATTTCTATGAAGTACTCAATGCATGTCCACATGGAAAATGATCAGCTGAGGTGAAGGTGAGGATTTAGTACAACATCTTAAGGGACTTGGTAAAGGGAAGTTGTAAACAGTGTTGAAAGGGGAACTTTCAGGATTAACTGAGGTTACATGAAGGTACTTAATGATCTGTTTTGGGACTGGTTTTACTAAATATTATCCAATGATTATCTTGACACAAAAAACAGTAGCATGTTAATGGCATCTAATGATGTAAAAAAGGGGGCAACATCACTTTACACAAGGACTTGGAGATATGGAAAGAAAAGTATGCATTAAGAAGTGGAAAAAATGTGATGAAATTTCACTGAGGATGTAGGACATGTAAGGTCATGCATACTGGGATTAATAAGGATTTTTCTTATTGTGGCCAATCACTTGGAAATAACCGAGGAGAAATATCTGTGTATACTAGATAATTAAAGGATGCCTGTGAGCCACTAATATGATGCACCAAAAGGACTATGCAAGATGCATCCTTTTCTGGGCAGCGCTATTAAACCTTCACTGACCTATTATTTCACAGAAGTAGAAAAAAAATCTCAGGGTGAAGACTCTCGAGAGTCTGGAAAGTAATGAATATTTGGGGCTACTGATAACTTATATTGTATTTGATAAACCTACAGGCTTACCTTCTGCAAGTACATTACTGTACAGTGCAAATCAGGCACTGCCACATGACTTATGAGCTGTTTGAAATTTTACAAGCCAATCACTCCGTAAAGAAATTCTCAAATTGAGCTACTTACGCAGAGCTTAGCCCTAAAATCCATGGTTAGCTCCTTAATGCTTCTTTTCTAGAGTTAACGTAAAAATAAATCTCCCAGTATACCACATGTACTCACAGGTCTTCTAGGTAATCAATGAATGTAACAAAGTCTCAGAGGCACCAATCAAAGCATTGGTACAGGAAAATTAAAAAGTAGCTTCTTTGATTTATCACTTCTTGAAGAACCCTGTTCAGGGCTAGAACTGCTGATATGGCTCCAAGTCAGAATATGGGGCCTCACCACTGCGTAGACCACCTACACCCTTCAAACAGGAGCGCAGACCACTCACCTTGCACCACGGATGTACACAGGAGCTTTGATATTAATGATCACAGGGCTGAGTCCTGAATCCCCACTTTGAACAGGGAGATGTGGAACAAGTGGCATGTGATGGGTAGAGTAGGGTAGGGTAGGGTATTAACTATCCCTAAAAAGTGACGAGCGCGAGATTGACATTTGCAGATTATATAAACCAGCAATAAAGTATTAATGCCCCCACACCACCAAGATGAAGGAAGAAAAAGAGAAGGAATATTCAAAGGGATGTCTCCGAGATGAAGCGTCTCTTCTGGATACCCTCGTGGCTTGCCCTGGAGACATATCACTTCCATACCTAGTCTTTGTTATTTAATAAAATTAAGAAAAAAGCCAAGTTATAGTGGCATGTGCACTTGGAAACAACAGATCTTTTCCATGAAAGACATTAGCAAGTTGACTTTTTTTTCTTCACTGTGTTTGTCCTGCATTTTGTGCATGAACACTGCATATTCCTAATATTGCAACCTTGTATTCCTTCATCTCTTGTGTTTGCAATAATTTAAATCAGTGGTTTTCAACCTGTAGTCTGTGGACCTCCCAGGGGCCAAGGTGTCCGCGGTCTATGTCTAAGGAGTTCTCGAAAGGTGACTATGATCATAAGTATGTGAATACACACACTTGCAATTCAAAGGGGTCTGCACTGTCATTCAAAATTTTTTAGGGATCTTCAAATGAAAAAAAAGATTGTAAACCATTGATGTTGGGCACAGACAGAAGTGTGGCTCCCCGCTGTAACCAGGAACACTTTGCAGGAAGAGATCTGAGTTACAACAATGCCCCAGACCACACACAAGTTCACTGTTGGTTCCAGGGGAAAGAGGAATCCAGGTGCTGGCTGCAGCTGGTTTCCTCTAGCAACAGCCCCCCCTTTCTCTCAGCCTGGCCCTGTTGCAGATTTGGAGGGGGGAAAGGGAGCAGAAGGAGCTTGTTCTAGGGCAGGGGTTGGCAACGTTTTTGGACGGTGTGCCAAAAACACCTGCAAGCTCAGCCTGTAAGATGCTGGCGTGCCAAGAGCAGATGGCAAGGGAGCTGCAAGGGGCCCAGTCCTTGTTGTGGCAGTGCAGCCCTGGACTCTTCCCTGCCATCCACCCCTAGCTGCATGTGCCAAGCAAAATGCTTTCACATGCCACACTCTGCCACCCTTGCCAAGGGTTACCTACCCCTGTTCCAGGGGTTCTCCAGCCAGCACTGGAGGATGAGATGGGGGAATTGGAGCCCCCCACACACACCTTGGGGGGCTCCAATATACCCAGGCCCATCCTCCAGCAGAGGCTGAAAACCCGCCAGACCAAACTCCCCCTGCTCCCTCTCCCCACTTCCATTCTCAAAACAGCTCGAGGCTCACAGACAGAAGTTACAGAAAACACACTGTTTTGAAACATCCTCCGATTGTCATCCGACCGGCCATTTTTGAAGCCGTCTGCAGCCACGCACTTGTGTTTGGTCATGGCTATAGACCAGTTTCTGTGGCCAGATCTGGTAAAAACCATCACACTTCTGTCTGTGGCCTAAACATTACAGATTTGTGCTACAGTGGTCAGTAGTATATTAGCCTGTATCAGGCAGAATTGACTTCCCTCGCCTTCTTGCCTTCATAAATCTTCTCTTTCTTTTGCCAAAGAGTATCACACATGACTCCGGTGAAAGAATTCCATGTGGGATTAGCCTCAGTTAGATTCTGGGTTACTTAATGCGTCTCTCCGTGAAGATTCGAATGTAAATGGCTTGTACCAAACATCTGTTTCTTAGAAATGTATACAGTACATGAAAAAAGAGAGACAGCTGATAAGTATAATTAAAATATAGTGGCCCATAGTCTACACCATCTGTTATAAAACCTGACACTGGACAGATAGCCTGGGTCAATTCATTCTTCATTTAATTCAAGCAACTTCAACGAGCTCATATTAGGGATGAGTTTTGTCCAGTAGCTTTATACAGTATGCCTAAGCAAGACTTAATTTGCTTTTGGCTGTACTAGGCAAGCCATTGTATTTGTTGTATTCACACAAAGGGAATATAATGTTCTTCATATTTAAGGGCCTAGTGACTACATGAAAATAGGAGACTGCCAGAACCTAGTTTTAGCACTTCTGCCTTTATGTTGCTGAGAGTTTTTATAGTGGTTTAACACTTGGCTGCGCTTGCAATTCAATTCTGTGGGTTTGCGTTTTTTTTCTATCAGCCACTTAGAGGAATAAATGGTGGCTACCATCAGACTATATTATTTAGTGCCAGAAATATATTCTTATGAAGTACAGGAGTTCATCGTCATCCCACCAAATGCTCAAATCAGATTTCCTAAATCCTCTATTTAAGTGCTTAGGGAACGTGACACTTTCACTAACGTACTCTGAAGGTTACTAATGCTGAACTAATTGTTATAACTTTCAATTTGTAATAATTGCTATAATGGCTAGTAAAGAGAACGAATGGAAGTTTTTTGCTGTTGTGGTAGCAGAACCAAATTGGTACCCCACATTCTATGGCATTTTAAAACTTCTGTGTCTCAGTGCGCTATGTGCAGATTCATAGATTTTTAAAGCAGATGTATTAAAAAAAAAAAAAAGGAAAATCAATCATTTCTCTGGCAGAAATGCATTCAGACTTGAAGTTTTTGTTTCATTTGTTTTTATTTCATTAGAAAACTGGAAATGCAGGAACTTAGACCGAAATTATCCATAACAATATTAAAGGCCCCAGCATTGTAGTAAAATGATGACCACGCATCTAAAAGAACTCGGCTCCATCTAAACTGAGGGGAAAATGATTACAGAAAATGCCTTCCACTCAGGTTACCCAGTTTTCATAGTCTCCGAGATAGCAAATCTTGATTCCACAGGATTTAGTTAAATGGAAAATTACAGCCAGGGAAACCGTCACATACAGCGTATGGGTTTCTGTCGCTCTAGCATAGCTGGACTATATATAAAATGTTTTCCCTCCAAGCATAAACTAGCCAAGGCATTGCTATACCCGAATACAAATTCAGAAAAAACACAACTGTATAATAAAATCATACTTCCATTTCTTATCTTCTTACAACTACCACTAATGTCAACAGGAGTTGCACATGGCTAAACCTTTGGACCTAAGTCAAGACCAAAAAAAACCCCCCCAAACCCCAAAAAACAAAGCAGAACCTTCTTTGGCCCAACACTTCAAAACTTAAAAAACTTAAAACTCTCCTACACACGATACTGTTTATGCTAACGCTTCTCTTTTTGAAGAATATAGGCCTTTTATTTTTAGGACTGGCCTGAACTAAAATGAGGGGTATTATTTTTCAATTAGAAAAGATGCCTTCCTTTTCTCTGATTTCTAGCCCCACATCATTTTGCCAGTTTTCCCCAGCTATTACTCAATTCCCATTCTTTACCTACTTCAGTTTTCTAAAATATATTTGACCATGTTTTCCTATGCTCCTAATACCACTCAGGCACCAATTTCTCCATCCATCATGTCAATTTTGAGCACTTTGACTGTATTATGTTATCTCTCATCATTCTACCTTTCACCCTTCTTGTCAGATTATCCAAATCTTTCTAAGCTTACTGTATCAGCCTGTCTCTAACTCCTGCTACATAAAACAACACCTCTTAATTCTACATCCAATGTTAATCCTTCCCTTCTGAAATTTAGTGTCATAATCCTTTTCCTCCATATTTTGTTACCGTTACTCTCTATCCACTCAGAGATAAAAATAACTGGTTTTTAGTCATATGACTATTTTTAGTCATAATCTCAAAAGACTCTCGCCATTAGCTCGATGCTGTCGCTGGGCAATCCAAGCTAAAGTTCCTACTTTGCTCAGTAACGACCACTTAGAAACTTGCACCCTAAAGCTCTGCTTCATTCATTCCCTCATTTCAGGTTTTCTGGTGCGTCCCTCTGGTTTCTTACCAATCTATCAAAAATGAATGGCTAAAAAGTGACTTATTCACAATGTGAGTGGGAGGGCTGTGCGAAGCTTCAGGTGCTGATTCGAATCAGAGGAAATTCGGCCCAATTCAGAGGATGAATCACAGAATCAATTCAGGAGACCAATAAAGGTCCGAATAAATTTGAAGCTCTCCAAAAAGATTCAGAAAAGATTTGGAGAGCTTCAGAGATTCAGGCAGTCCCCACTTGCTGCCATAGGGAGCTGGACCTGGACTTTGTGGTGTAAGTAAGGGGCAGAGGGGAGGGGGGCTAGAGGAGGGGACCATAGGGAGACCCCTGCTAGACCCGATCCTCCGCCTGCTCCCCAAGCCCCCCCCCCCCCGAGTGCCCACAACCTCCGACTGCTTCCCCTGTCCCCCTTATCACTACCTGACACATTCCCTCTATCAAATGCCTATCTATGGCTGCACTGCGTGTCACAAGCATCCCAGTGCTTTAAAAAAAAAGCCTCACACTCACTGGCTGCTGGACCAGCCATCAGGGCAGAGCCCCCCATGCAACGCAGAGCAGCAAGGGATAGCAGGGATCACCCTCCCCACCCCCTGCACCCCCCCCACCTGGCAGGAACCAGTGAGTGTGGGGCTTTTGTTTTATTTAAAGTGCTGGGATGCTGGAGTTGGGTGGAGCAGTCATTGATGGGGTGGGAGAGCAGGCAGGTGGGGGATGGGGCCTGTCTGATTTGGAGATTCATCCTAATCAGCAGCGGCTGAATCAATTTGGGACAGTGATTCGAATCACAGTCCCCCAAATCAGCTGAATCCAAAGCAAATACTAGTTGCTTCTCATAGGCCTAGTGGGTGGCAAAAGAACTCTTCATGGTGTACTCTGAAGGCATATTAACACCTATGTAACTTACAGTGGTTTGTAAAACCACACTGGTACCCCAAATGGACACACAACCAGTTCTCCCAAAGTTGCTGTCTGCAATAGGAGCTACTACAGTGCCTTGCTGCTGGGTGATGGGCAGTTGGAAATGACTTGTTTCCATCAAGCAAACAACTATCTTAACCTCAGGATTAAACTGACTAGAATGGGGATTGACAACCTACAGCCCCTGAGGTGGATCTGGCTTGCAAATAAATCTGATCCAGCCTGCAAAGAAGTGCAACCCAGCATGGGGGGGAAATTGGGCTTACACAGCTACATCACACCATCCCTTGACTCTGCAGAGCTCCCCTCCCCTGCAGACCTGCTACTCTGCAGCCTCTGAGACTCCCCCCCCTTGCATCCAGCCACTCAACAATGGGGGAGGGATAGACTTCCAGCCCACGATGACAGCCAGCTCATAAGATCCAGCCCATGTTGGCAAAAGGCTGCTGACTCCTGGATTACAGCTGCTGACATACAGATCATACACCAGTATAATGCACTGGTGTATTGTGACCTCTGATTTTCCCAAAAGCAAATTTACTCCAAACGACAGACATTTACACTAGTGCAGGGTTGTATTATCAAGGGTCCAGTCCACATTTACACTGGTATAAAGGCAGATCGTACCTATGTAAATGTCATGTGACATCACCCTCAGATGCAATACGTTTCTAAAAGTATGTTAGATAATAGCTTAACTATTATAAAAGATGGCATAGAAATGCCCCCACCCTCCATCAGCCAGTTTAATCTATGATCAGGACAGAGACTGGGTAGTCTAAAGTGAATTGTGGTGGGTTACTTAGCTTATATTTTATTCTCTAAAGGCCAAATACTGATCCATGTGCATTAGCTGGCTGTACCAGAGAGCCATACCTCTAAAACTCCTTGACTTAACCTTCAGTCACTGAATATGTACAGATATTCACAGAGGGAAGGCGACAAATAGGATGTCTCCAAGTTCCCCATCACCCCTAAGCGCAGCTCCCATCCCTTCCACAAATACCCAGTGCATCTTTTGGGTCATGTGGGGAGAGGAGAAAGGGTTGGATAACTGATCTGCCAGAGCCCAACAGTAGGGCTGCGTTCCACCGCTTTCAGAAAGCCAAGAATTTCCTTTCTTCTTGCTGAGAGACATGAAGGGACTGCAGAGCTACAAGCTGAAGATCCTTCAGAGCCACCTGCTTTGCTAATACTTGAGACAGGTTGAGTTTCAGGACTTTAATTCACTACCAACCTCTGTGCCCAAAAGGCACTGGAAACTACAACTGGCAAGTGCCAGTAAATCCTGATTCCATAAGACTCCCTCTCTGACATAACTCGAGCTTTCTTTCCACATACACCTGCAAAGCAAAGCTTCTCTCATGATCTCCTTCCTTCACTGTCAAAGTGAAATGAAGAACAACTACAATCATTTCTGCCATACACCCTTCAAAGAGGAAACAGCCTGACCCATTCTCTTATAAAGAGCCATTACTCCAAATAAAGTTAACAGATCATAGCTACCATATACCAGAATACTTCCCAGAGCATGCACCCCAAGTATATCAATCTCTTTACCAGGCTAATATCATTTGAGAAAAATGTTATTACTAGGCCACCGAGTTCTCCCACAGGAAAGCTGTGGGAAAAAGTCAAAATGCAAAGAAGGTAAAGCCCTGACAAATCCAGATTTCTAGAAAACAAAGCTGCTAAAAAGATTGAAATGCAAAACTACAATAAAACTGAAGAGCGCCATCAGAAACGGTTCTGTTGCCTGCTTCCTACGCCTCCTTGAGCTAGTGTTTCAGGCATAGAAACCCTGCTCCATATAGCTATTGGTTTAAAAGTCCCAGGTCCACAGACTGCTCCTCTAAAAAGAGACACTACTAAAGATTGGCTCATTTAACACAAGTTGAAAAGTGTCAAATACATCATTCATCAGCACCTCATTCTTAAGTGCCCTAGATCGACAGTAGCTCACGATCCCCTTTTTTGTTTCAATGTTTAATGTTTAGAGGATTTTTTAAAAAGATGCATCTCTATTATTCTGAACCAGGAATTCCTTTTAAAATTCAGTGCCCTTCATTGTCATCAGTATCCCAGATAAGTCCTATGGACAGATCAGAGAAAAAGGTAAGTTTAGACTGAAAAAACCTGCATACGGTTTGTGCAGAGAAGCTTGTTTTCCACATGGATACATTTTGTTTTGTTTTTAATCAGGTTCCCGTTAACAGAGAACTAGTATTTTGAGCTATTTTTAAAAGCTACAATCCACTAACACCCTAATATTAGCTTCCTTCCTGAAATAAATCTCACACAGGAAGCCCTCACATGATCTTGAATTTAAACTGTGCACATTATCACTTCTGTTATATTTGCTATAAATAAAATGGAACAAATATAAAAAAAATGGTTCTCAGTGGAAACAGCACAGGTACCATTTAAAAAAAAAAAGCTCTGGAAAACTGAAACAAAAACCTGCATGGAAGAATACGGGTATGGGTATGGTTTTTTAAAATGGGAGGATGTACCACTGCAGAATGATAACAGTTAAAATGTTAAAAAAATGAATAGAGTCCGTTTCATCTGTTTAGTGCCCTAAGGATAAAAGGCCCTTAAGGGAAATTAAAATGACTACTAATACTATTATGGCTGCATTTTAATAATGAATTCTGTCTACACTGAGTCATGTATGCATTATTAGTTGTAGTTATTGCTTGCCGTCCCCATTATCCCAGGCTTCACCCTTGATTTTGTAAATGTTAATGTGGCTAAAATTTTAGAAGCTTTAATGTAGTCTCTCTTTGATTTGCACTTTTTTCCCCTCAAATGGTCTCGAAAAGTTCCAGCTATAGTGCTAATTAAAATGTCACCAGTCTCTCAAACAAAAATTAAACAAGTCACTAGAAGGAAAAGCATTACAGCAGGGTGCAAGTAACCATGTTCGGTTGGACTCAAAAAGGTTCAAAGCTCAGGCTTTCTGTCCTCTCTCAAGTCAATGGAAGCTTTACTATTGGCTTCAGTGGGAACCGATTTAAGTTAGCACAAGCAATTTTCAGATTCATACCCGAGTAACTTTTAAATCGCACGTACCAGGAGTGTTCTTGTTTATTGCTCGGGGAGACACTTTCCCCTTCCACAGCCAAAATCTATACACACATTTGCACAGAGCTTCATTTGACTAATTATGTTGAAAGATGCAGAATGTGATCCCAAATTAATTGGTAATTAAAATAATAGGCTGCAATTTCACATAGATGGGCATAGCTTACCTCATCCACATTCTCAAAGGCATTGATGATATCGTAAGGTAAACAGGACAGAAGGTCTATCACAAACCACGTTTTCAGGTAGTTCATCCTTATGAGTTTGGGATCAGATATAACCTCTCCGCCAGGGCCAACAAAGGTTGTATGAAAGTTTAAAACAATGTCAACCAGAAAAATAACATCCACCACGCTGTCCAGTACCAGCCAGGCGATGTTGTTCTGCTTTGTTTTGAAGGAGACATTGTAAGGAACCATAATTGCTGTGTAGAAGGTTAGAATTAAGATGACCCAGTCCCAGGTGGTCTTAAAAGCACAATAATGTAAAATAATGTGGGGGGGAGTCTTTGGAGCTTCTTGTTTATACTGAGGAAGAATATCAGATCCAAGCTGGAGAACCTGTAAGAGAAAGGAGCACAAATGTTATGTCCTTTCACTTAGCATTGTATATAATGGGGATTGTACACATTTATGGAATACCTAGAATAAGGAAGAGGACATTTCTCACCGCATCCTGCCCATTCTGAAGATACTTGCAGGTTTTTAATTATTTCATTATTTAATTTGTTAATCTAGGGATCTCATCAGTGCATAAATCATGTAGCAGCTTTCACTCAAGGACTGGGAAAAAACATAGAGCGCACGGGTAATCTTACTTAGAAGGAGATTATTCAGATGGACAGAGAGGAGACTATGCCAACAGCCAGTGTAGAGAAGTTCGAAGCAAGGTGCTCTGCCAACTAGCTGGCATAAGCCCCATCTGGGTATAGCCAGGCCAGCACTGACATGTTCAAAATATGAAATCTTCTTCTTAACAGCAGGTGCTGTACACCTCAGCATTCATGCCTGAACTCTTAATTAAAAAAATCTAGTATCAACTTTCTCCTACACAATGGTGTTTTGGTAACCATTGGCTAGCCACTTCTTAACATAAAATGTTATGTTTATAACACCTGCTCTAATTTTCTGAAAGCATATGAATAGATAGAATTACACTGTATACTTCCTTCTTCATTCTCATAATGCATATAAATGCATTGCCATTGGGAAAAAAAAACCTCAACATCAGCAATGACTCAATATTTCGTTTTATTGATGCAAAATAAAACACTGTTTTAAAGCAGTCTGCCTCCGCCCAGTATCTTCTGCATGCACTCACACCCCCTCTCCCTTGATATAATCTAGAATAGTAACCGTTGTTAAAAAACCAACAGAATTTCCACAGACTTCATCCTAACTAGCCAAGTTAGCACTTATCTCTGTCCAGCATGAGAAACAGAAGCAGGAAGGAACAGAGCAACAAACACCCTGACGAGGAGACCTACTGAGCTGACACCTGAAAGATTCACACACACGCACACACACTCATGCGTGCACACCCACAAGTGCACACACAACAGGATCCAATAGCAGATTTAAGAATTGGGATTTCAAACAGGCACCGGATAAAATAAATACATTTTTCAATCTCCAGGAACGCATTACAGCATTATGCTGCCACATTGGCTTTCAGCACCCTTTACCAGAGCTGATGTGTCATATTTACAGTTTCAGCTACGTGGCACACAGGCACACCATGCTTGTCAAAATGATCAAGCCCAGAATATGCGCTTGATGAACAGGAGTGGGTGGTTCTGAAATAAGCAGAACAATATTTAAGAGCATGAATCAAGTCTTGCAGATTGAATTTCCAGCTAATTCTTTGCATTGTTCTTTCCAAAAAAAGAAAAGGGAAGCTAAGTTTAGGTGGCGGGGGGCTTCATTCAGGGTCTAAGTCCTAAATGATGCAAGTGTTTAATATGAGCCTCTGCATAATACAACATGCAAGTCAAAACAGATCATGCCACAGCTTCTTAAGGATACAGCTCCCCGCATCCTCCTGCCCCAGGCAAACTAATAGCAGTTTTAATCAACACTGACATAAAGAATTTTAAGAAGACATACAAATAATCGACTAGCGATGTTCTGCTCCTCTCCGAGGTGCCCTCCAGATCACCTCTGGTCAAGCATCAATAAGCCAACAGGTCTGGCTGCGTCCCATTTGAAGCTCAGCCACCTCATCCTGCTGTGGTCACTGCCCATCACAGCATCTGGGATGATGGCTGTGAATAACTTCATGGGTTTGTCTTGTAACACCACTGCCATTTATAACCATTGTTCCCCATCAGACACACACGTGACATAATTGTAAAACGGACAGTTCTTATGTCCCCAAATTTTGCCCCATTACTTCTTCAAGACCCTAACAACACTTCCATCCACTGCTAACAGGAAAAAACTGGACACGATGACCTAAGAGGGCCATTACGCTCTTAATTCTTGCTTTCGGTTGCTGGTTGAATGATGTGTCACTACACAACAACCCCTACGCATCAGCGATGCTGTTTTGTAATTTAACAGTGGCAACTGCGCAGCAACCTTTTTTTAACAGGAACTTCACTATTTTGACATTTGTTTCCAAACAGCCTGTTGGATAGGGGGTAATGGAGACTACCAGTGATGTGTCTCAAAACACATTTCTGTCAAACGCAGCTGACGTGAAGGATGAGACCTGATTGACAACGACCGAGGAGAGCATTTCTGGGCATTGGCTGACTAGCACAGTGAGAAGAGCTTTAAAGTAGGTCCCATGGGGTGCAATGATAAAAACCTGCTGACGAATACGAAGTTAGGATCAAGGAATGAGAATCTATTACTGAGTTAAAAACGTACTGAGCCCTTGGTTTCATGCAATGGCTGCGCTCATTGGCAGGACAAGTGGCCATAACAATTCAGAAAGAGTTTGATGACTCCCACTTGATATGGATACTCAGCTGTGTCTTGTTTCAGATTAAACTGTAACAGTTTTGGGACAGAAACCATGGGTATATCTACCCTGCATTATAATGTAGTATGGGGGTTCTTAGATTAGTGTGCTATCCTTCAATTAGTCATCACAGCCCCAAGTGGGATTGTAGGACATTACGAGTGGGATCACCAGCTCCATGGAAACTCAGTTATGACAATTGGGCTCATACTAGAAGTGAAGTCGCGAGCTCAGAAGTGGAGGCTCATATGCAAAAAAGGCTGGGAGCTGCGGGTAAACAACAGTATTATAAACAGAGAGACACTATTATCGTTCTTAAAATAATACCGTGCTCAGTTTGACATGGTACGTGGGAGGCAGAAGATGTGGCTGTGGAGGACAATGAACTATTATGATTCCACTTCATGCTGCATGACTTTTTTTTTTTTTTTCCCGTTTAAAACCCTAGAAATGCTTTTTATTGCACCGCTTTATTCAGTGCAGATCCCCCTATTATTATTCTTGTATACAAGTGACATCCATAGTTGGCAATAGTTAAAAACTTGGCAAGCGTGGGCAGTACATTCTGCCAAGGGCAAACTGGAATGGAAATTTCCTTTCCTTACATACCTCCTAATCCCAGAGGACCCCAAATGATACAACCTGGTTTATGCAGCACACACAGCTTGGAAAAGCAAAAGATGAAAGCAATCATTCTGGTCATCCAAGTTCTCTCAAGAGCAGTACAAGACATTGCATTAAAAAAAGCAGCAGTGACAACACTAGAAGTTTTCACCTTATTATAATAAAATTCTACAGCCATGAATTCAAAGTGCACTACAACTACAAAGAGAACTGGATACATTTTATGCTGCTATCAATCTTTAATGCTAAACTCAGAACCAGCCCTCTGGCACAAAGTGACTAGCACTGTCAATTTTAGCAGCTCATATATTTTAGTAGCTTCTACCTACCAATGGACATGAAGATGACAGCAGTAAATCTATTTCAGCAGTTAACCAGAAAGCATTCACCTGTTGCATTATTTGTACTGTTTAAGGAATGATTTTGGTCTCCTAATGGGCTTGTTTTACAGCCTTTAAAAAATAAAAGGTGGATAAAGTGCAGCAGGACAGGTTTTTCAGAGCTGGGTACAACAGCATCAACAAAACATGTTTGCATTCACCTTGCATATAAAGCTTATGTAGATTAGCATCTTATTTCTCTGACGCTCTTCTTTCAGGACTAGTTGAAGGGTAAGTTGAGTAGAGGAGTTGAGGAATACTCTTTGGACGCATCTACATAGGCACTTTGCTGTGGGGCTGAATAATTAGTCTCTAAGTAAAGTGTCACCGTCTACATGTGCACCCATATTAGGGCACAGGAAATTAACTACTGCCATTGTCAGATAGCAATGTCTGGGACAATTACTATTCTATAGCAGAGGAGTTACACGTGTATGTGGTGACAGGGGCTGGCTGGGGCACGAGGGTGCTACAGCGCAGGGGATGCCTGCCAGCTGGTCCTGCACTACAGGGCCCTCGTGCCCCAGCCAGCCACTCTGCAGCACACTGAGCTGGGGCAGACCACCCCAGGTTGGCAGGCTGACCCCTGGACCTCCTTCCAGCCTGTAGCTGCTTTGCCCTGGCTCAGATTGCTATGATCACAGGCGCACATGCAAACCCTGAGCCCGGGAGCAATAAACTCTGGCATGAACTGCACTAGAGTTCATTGTAGTTTATTGCTACAAGCTAATTGCATATGTAGACGCAACCTCTGGGTCCAACCTGGTCCTATGTGAATGTAAACACTATACTCAGATCGAGTAAGCGTGCAGGCCAGGTTGTGCATTTGATTGATGCACCAAATTGGGAATTACACGGAGAAACATGGAGACACCAAGTAAGAGAGATCTATATTTGTTTCCAGATAAAACGCATTGTGTCTTGTCCTAAAAAGGTGGCAAAGTGTATTTAACATGTTCTTTTGTACTGGCAAATAACATACTTGAAAAGTAGCTGCTAGGAAAGTTAATCTTCACATAAAACCATTATTTCTCAAGGTGCTGATTTTCTTATCCATCATTTGGGACTTACTAATATGTGCCCATGTCTCACACTCACCTCAGCTAATCTTGAATGTTTGTGCACCACCTCAGCTTTGTTCATTGGCGTTAGCTGCTGCAAAACACTCCGGCTGTTCGTTAAAGCTCTTGTCAACCGAGCAAACTTTGTCCAGCCTGTGAAAAAAGAAGAAAAATGGGTAAACTATACCAAGACTTAAGTCTTCTCTTTCTAGTTGACTAATATCAGTCACAGGTTGAAACAATTTCCCCTCCCTATTCTCTGAGGCTCCAGATTCAAGGCCCATAGAAAATGGAAAATAAACCAATTTGTGACAAACCAATCCATTACTTAAAAATGGAAAGTAAATCTATATAAAAGTACAATATTTCGTCCTTTGCTTTTTTCTATGCTTCTGAGGGACCAACCACGTCCGATCGACAATACTGTAGTTTCAATATTCAGTAGAGCCATTCTGGTGTTATTCTGCACTTATTTCCAAGTCAAAAGAAAGACTTCCATTAACATCAGCAGTCTTTACCGACTTTGCATGAATAGTGCTGCTATAATGTAGAAAGTTTACCAAAAGTATGACCCAAAGCCCAATAAAGCTAATGGAAAGACTCCCAGCAACTGGTAGATTTCAGATCGGCATCAGGATAGCTACAAATGACCTTCCTTTACCTCGTTCCTTTTCCCAAATAAACCCCAACCCCATCGAGGAAAGCACTATTCACTGCCAATCAAAACCTTGATGACAACGCTGCAGAATGAAAATGCTTTCAAATCTCAAAAAGTCACTTACAAAGAGGTCAAGTATTGGGTTTTAAACACTCTAAAGAAACATATCCTACTGTTAAACTAAAAATAACCACCTGCATTACAGGTAGCTTTAGACCCGCACACTTGGCTGCTTCAGGGAAACCTGCTTTCCAAACCTAGAATGGCGTAGTCAGGGCTTTACCACCAAGAGCAGCACAAACAGGGAAGGATGAAATTAGTTCTGCAACCAGAATGAGGGAAAAGGCCTATATGCACACATTGATAAAAGGGACTGCAAGGGTGAAAGCATGACAATTTAAATGCAAACCCTTGAAGTAGTATAATATATCCCACTTTAGGCCATGAATATGAAGACATTTCCCTCAAATGCCAGTGGGAAGGAAACAGTCGGCGGCTATAACCAAAGAGATGTAATCATTTTTTCTAAAAATTGTGGTTTTAATTAATGTATTTTTATACTATGGGTATGTTTATGGCTAGACAGAGATAAAGGTACCCCCATGACAAATTTCAGTTCCCAGCTCCAAATTATGAGGATGCTAGAGTTTCTTTAACAAAAGACTATTTTCCCCTAATACAGTATTGTTCTCAGAAATAGTTGAGCTGATTTAGCTAAACCTTTCCAAATATTCTGGTTCAAGGAGATGCTCGGTAAGAAAAAAATCCAGTCCAAATTGTTACCATTTGAGTAAGTTCTATGCAACCAAAATCAGGGTCTTATAACTAAAAGTGCCAAGGAACGTTAATCATAGATAGCACTACCAGTCATGCCTATAATGATATACCATATGCCCTGTGTATGATACATGTATTAAAAATGACAAATGCCTTATCAAAGGACATGTTGAGCAATCTTAATAACAACAGATGTTGCCTTCCCTGTTTAAACTAAAATAGAGTATCAGTGTTTTTTATAAATTTATTGCAATTAATCAGCATTTTTCTCTACTTTATTATGCCTGAATCACTACCAGTGCAACTCTAAGGGGCTTACAAGAGACCACAAGAGCAACTTATAATGTTCTTCTTTATAGAGAAAGATTGCAGCTTTAAGGAACATTATCTTGGGAGCTTCCGCAGATTGATGTACTGCTGGAGCCTGCTATAAAACTGAACACTCCCCATTTCGGCAGTGGTATAAAAAGCTCTATTTTTAGCCCTGCTAAAATAATATATTTTCCATGGTCCAATGCCTATCACACACAGAAAAGTTGTTGCAGGTGAAGAATTTAATCTCATTTCACCTGAGCCCTGGGTCCTTGCAAATGGGGAAGAAGTTCATATTTTGGAAAGAAA
>JAGPOW010000304.1:11408972-11421305 GCA_030014935.1 Caiman crocodilus
AAAGTGAAAAGGGGTTTTTTTATGTCAAGCTGATTTATTTTAAAATGGTTCTTGTCTGTAGCTACCCAGGGACTGGGAATGTTAGGGATGGCCTCAGAGAGCTAGAATAATAGGAAGAGAAAAGTCAAGACAATACACCTGCATGAGATATTCATTTATCACTTGGCTTTGCAATTTTTCACATGCATGTCCCATCTACATATTGCATATGCAGGTCATAAATCTGCAGAGCAATCAGAATAGATGAAAATGTGGTCATAATACATTATAAATATACCACTACCTACTGTTTTGTTGTTGTTTTAGTGTGTACGTGCCTGTGGCTAACTTAAAAATGCAGTAAAGATGGTTTAGCAACTCCATACTGTTGTTTGTTATCCAAGTTTATGCTTTGATTTTAAACTTCCAATAAAATAAGGGATTTTTTTTTTCCTTAGATAATTGCTGACATTGCACTAGGAACACGTATTCTGCTATATTAAAAATAAAAGAGGCTTCACAGATCCGAGCACGAACCAATGATTTCTCAGATAAAACAATGAAGATGTTTGCGCATAGTTTAATTGTGGTGGAGAGAAAAGAGTGAGGAAGAAAAAAGAAAACAACCAAGACAAGTGTGTGCAGTCCTTTAAGTTTCTTAACCAGTGATTTCAGAAAGCAGCTGAGAGATTATGACAACTCTATCCAGATGTTTTGCAGAACTGCTAGGTGCCACAGTACATCACGTCCATTTATTTCAGTACTCTCCAGTCGGGCCAGAAGACCAAGAGAGAAAGAGCAGCTCTCTTCTGCGATCAAAAACCTGTCCGCAGCATGAGCGTGCAGCTACACGTACAGATCCCATCTCTCTCCTTCTATGGACCACCCACGGCTGTCACAGGACGGCCTCTGGGCACAGAAGCTAATGCTTGAATTTCGGTTTGTAATCCTTCCCCACAAACCAGAGATTACAGGAGCAGGAAAGCCATCAGTGATGCCAATAGATACAGCCAAATATATGGATTCTGTCCAGAATTTCTTCATTTGTCAGATTGATCTCAGCTCAGCTATTCAGACCTTTCTGACAGCAGATGGTCAGTGAGTCAAGATTTACTTTATTCCCTGAAGTGTAGATCATTAATCTCTACACTGATCAGATTAGGATTTGTTTTTTTGTACTGTGGGTGATACGGGATGCCCTCAAGTCATCCTAGGCAACCCTTTCACTCGGTGCATTCACCACCTGCTGAATACTGAAAGGCTCCATTAAAGAGAAATTAGGTTTTCAAAACTCCCAGCCTGTCGTAGTCCCAAAACTGGAAAGAGATGCTTAATAATGTGGTGGAAAAGACATGAACTTGTTCTGTATCTGCCATGAATAGGTAACATCTAAGGAGAAATTCTAGGGAAAGCATAAAAAAAAAATAGCCATTTCTGCGCCAGCCCACAACTTCTGATGGGCTCGGCAGATCTTTAAGCAGGATATCCAAACCTGCTTAAAAATGTCAACTTCATCTCTCTCATTTTTACTGAGACCCAGAGGACTGCATGGAAGGAAGTCGGCATGCAATCTGGCCTAAAGTGACTCTACTATAAATCAGCATGCTGTGTTTCCTTAATCTAATCTTTCTCTCTCTGTCTCATCCATCTGCTTATGATAGTTCTGAAAAAATGCCAAGTTGCTTCCTATCCTATATGCAATTCAGTAAAATTAACGACACAGCACCAGCAAAGTGCTAGTGTACGAGTGGGAAGGTGAGAATGAATGCAGAGCGCCTTGCTTTCCTCATGTCTTCAATATACTTTACTGGGTACATTTCTGTGTTTCTTGACCTTGTTGTGGAGTAGCTAAATTCAGTATTATATTTAAAAACCCAATGTGCATGCTTAAATACACAAGACACTTTCTGCATAACCAGTTAGTGCCATCAGCTTTCCATCAGGGTACTCAAATTACTCCCTCTTTCTCTGCTTCCACAGAAGGGGATTCGAAAAAAAAAACCCGTAACTTATGCATTAACGAGCCCCCGTCCAAGCAAATATTTTCACCGAGGGAGGAGTGCAGAAGCTGCAGCGATGCAAGCAGAAGGAATGAATGCTCGCCCACAGTGGTTCTCAACCTTTCAGGACACAAGGCATCCTTCACTGGACTCGAGGCACCCACCTGTCCATAACTTCTGTGAATTGAGGCGCACCCAATTTCAAAAACTAATGTATCTGTTCCAGTGCTTACCACCTTTACGTAGGGGCTGGGCAGTAGGGGCGAGGGATCATTCAGGTGGGGACAAACCTAAGTTTGCTTATCTGCTCATCTTCTCATACTTCTTAACATCCTTCAAAGGATCTGATGTCCCAACATCCTGGTTGAGAATCACTGCTTTAGAGCGGTGGTTTTCAAGCTTTTTTTGGCCAAATCCCCCTTTCCCTGCAAAATACTGTTGCTCAGATTCCTTATACCTGGCGTGTCTCTGCATATTCACTGTGTCGACAATGTCAATGCACACCAGTGTCATTCCTCACTGCAAGTACACCAGTCAGAAACGGCACGGCCGTTATTGAAATTTGAGCATGGACCCCTTGGCAAATCCCTGTTCAAAAACCACTGCTCTTGAAGAAAGAGAGATTTTCTCATAATTGGACTGTGCCCTGCTCATGCAGCTCCACTTAGGCAGAAGGGCAAAAGAAAACACCCTGGGGACATCTACACATTTCCTAATTAGCTCCGCAGAAAAACAGAACTGTCTCTATATGCAGCGCTATTAGGCTGGGGTAATCTAATTAACTCTGCTGTAGGGTAGTACTGCCCAACACAAGTACTATCCAGTGGCAGAGTTATTTACTCAGCTGCAATGCACATGTAGACGGTGACTAGGGCTAGCTGGAGCACGAGGGTGCTACAGTGCAGGGGCGGCCTACCCTCATGCCCCCCGCTGCAGCACATTGAGCTGGGACAAAGCCCTGGGCTAGATGGCTGACTTTGGGGCTCCCTGCCAGCTGGGGCTATGCCGCCCCATCTCAAGGTATTGCAGTCTTGGGTATGCATGTAAGCACTGCGCCCAGGAACACTAAACTCCAGTGTGAACTGTGCTGGAGTTTATTGTGTCGCATGAATTGCACATGTAGATGCACCCTGAATTTGAGTTATTCCACTCTAAATCCTAGGAACTTTCAAAATATCGTACCAGATTTAAATCAGTAACTGAGCTGGTCCCTGACGGTGGACTCGAGGGGAACCCCAGAAGAAGGTATTTCAGAGGAAGATGCAAACCATCTAGCATGGGTGTTTTTGGAGTATCCTACCCATTAATGAAGTTCCCCCAACACATGCACATGCATCCTTCTATAAGTTTCTGGCTCACAAAAACATGAGAGCTTGAGGCTTGGAAGCTTATAGGAACTTAGAGGTAGCTGTGCATGTCTAACAACCCTAAACGGTCATGACAAACTACTACAAGGAGCAAGGCCAAAATGCTGACAGGCACGAAGGGAAAGTGCAGTGGCTGAGTGACGGGAGCCTCTCTCTCTCACTGTCCCACCTCCAGTGCGTGCTACTGCATGTTTTCCATGCTGTTGCTTTTTTTTCCTTCCTCCACTGTATTATTCATAAATTTATACTTAACAGCAAAGTACTCTCTGAACCTCCTGTTCCATTTAGGATTGTCACTTGGATGGGTAAAAGGGCAAAGTTACGTGCCCCAACCATCTGTCTATTGGTCAGAGCAACTGTAGCAAGGTGCCTCCGCCTAGTCAGGAACGTTGCTAGAGCTGTACCTGGGATCGGTGCTGAGCCAAAGGTTCGTTTTGTTTTCCTAGAGGCAAAAGTACTAGAATAAATTATTATTTTTTAATAAAAGACTTTCCAGTATTTATTGAAAAGGTTTTCTGCTGTGACACAGGAGATGAAGCCGTTAACACTGCTCAGCCCCAGAGCTTGAGGGAGTGCGGGAAGGAGGAACGACTGTGTATGCTGGCCCACTGAAGCAGACACAGAGACTGAAAGCCTTCTGGCCTCAGGGAAAAAAAACCTTTCACAGATGGGGTCCTGTGTGTTCATTCAACCACTCCCTAAGTGAATGAGCTGCTTCAGATACAACTTTCTGTGCAGCGGCTAAGCAGGCAACAATATTTCTAGCTTTATTATTCATTACAATAAATGCAAGATAATACAGTATTGTTCTTTGCCAAGAACTAATATGCTGTTAGAGATATTTCCCCTATTAGGACATTCTTCAATAGGCCTTACTCAATCAAAATGCCCACCTAATTTTAACCAAGTCTTAATTAGCCCCAATGAAACATTATTCATTATAGTGTGTGTCTTTCTATTGACTTTTAGTCTAACCGAATAATATACCATTCCTATGCATCTTTCCTTTGAAGGGGCTAAATCAATCTTGGCTCTTGAAACTCAACAGCTCAATCAGGAACAACTTTGTTAGCCTCTGCTTCAGTCCTAGCTCCTGCTCCATACTCTGCAAAGTTCTCCAACTTCCTTCTTCCTAGGCTATCAAGACTTCTTGGCTAGCTCTTCTGGACCCCAGATTTGTTCTCAAAAATACAGACTGGAGGTCGGCTCATTGCACAAGTGCATTTGTTCATGTCTGATGTAAAGCTGTCCTGTTTTGCTGTTGGCCAATAGGTCAGAATAAACGCCTTGGGCCGTCATGCAGCTTTAAAATGTTCTTGCAACACATGGCAACATGGGAGAGAGGCCAGCAGAAAAGCTATCCAAAAAGAAAGGGAAAAAAAAAAAGGAACAACTGAGGCTCTTCCTAGGTGCACTCTCTCTGAACTGGACATTGTAATGGAACATGCCACCTTCAATTAACTGAGGAGTGGCTGGGGGGCTTGCTCAGTAAAATAATCTTTTGCTAATTATGATGGAGGAACAGATCATTTAAGTCAGCCCCACAGTTAGACCCCAAGGATGAGTTAAGTAACACATGGAAACAAGGGGTCTGAAAACTCTCCAAACTGCACATGGTGCACAAATTGCAAAGGGGCTATTCCTAGCTTTTGTACACAGACACTTGACCCATACTTCTTTTATCCCTTGGGAATACCTATACAGGGGCCAGGCAACATGTGACCACTACATCAGCTCTACCAAGCCAGAAAAACATTCTTCCTTAAGCAGAGGAATCAGGGTAATTGAGCCTGGTTTCCAGCGCAAGCCTGTTAGAGGACACTGCCAATAGCTTAGCAGCAGTAACATAATCCATCCCTCACCCTCCAAGATCGTAGCTACCTTTTCCAGACATGAATATTTAAATCTAAATAAAAATAGTCAGAATTTCAAAGGGTCAGAGATCTTAGCTCATAAATTTCTATGGGAGAGGAGGAGCTCAGTATTTCTGAGCATCTACAGGAAGGCATTTTAAAGCCTATGTATGGATCTAATTGCAGATCTAAGCTGAATCTAGGTTTTATTTGTTAAAAGCCATGTACACACATAAGAGTTGACAAAGAGTTTAAAAATCTGGCAAAATGATGGTGTTCTTATTAGTCTATCTGCTCTGCCAAAAATCCAGACATGACTGGTTCTCCTTAGTAAAACATTAGTGTAGCTCTCTGGGTTGCAATTAACCTCTTTGCCATGGCTTGCCTGATCTGAAAAGTAAAGGAAATAATAAATGCCTGTAAATCAATGCATCAGAGTGGTGTCCAAGATCCTAATCTGTGACAAACACGCTGAGGTTAACAATGATAGTACGTGGAAAAGACAATGGGGGGGTAATTAAAGCAATTTTCCTGCCGATTCCTGTCCACAGGAGCACATATGACACCTTCAAACAGTGAAAAGGTCAGTCTTTTTATACTGGAGGGGAACATAAAATGGTTAACATACAAGAATGTTTGGACTAATATATATGCTGCACCAACATCACAGAACTATCAATTTTTGGATCCAGGCAATTTAGACATATTTGAGAAGATTTATTATCTTCTAACATCAGTATAATTAGTCCATACAGCTCTAAATCATCTATTGATATCCAGACAATCAGCTCACTACACTTAAGAGACGTTTCTTCTTTCCTATAGATAAAGCACGATGAATTAAAACCAATTGGCACATTTTCCCATTATTCTGTAACTTTAATGGGAATAGAGGTGAATGGGATTTTTAAAAAGACCAGGTAATGGGCCAGAGTGAGTAGTAACTTGTGCTATGTTGGCTAGCACTATGCAGGAAAGAGACTTGGGGGTCAGCATTGACCACAAGATGAACATGAGCCTGCAGTGCGATGCTGCAGCTGGTAAAGCAACCAAAACGCTGGCTTGCATCCAAAGCTGCTTCTCAGGCAAATCCTGGGACATCATTCTGCTCTTGTACTCAGCTTTAGTGAGGCCACCGCTGGAGTACTGCATCCAGTTTTGGGCTCCACAATTCAAAAAGGATGTGGAAAAGCTTGAGAGTCAGAGAAGAGCCACGTGCATGATCAGAAGACAGGGAAGCAGACCCTACGATGACAGGTTGAGAGCCCCAGGGCTCTTTAGCCTGGAAAAGTGCAGGCTCAGGGTTGATCTGGTGGCCACCTATAAGTTCATCGGGGTGACCACCAGCATGTGGGGAAAGTTTGTTCACCAGAGCGCCCCAAGGGATGACGACTAGGTCGAATGGTCATAAACTACTACAAGACTGTTTCGGGCTGGACATAAGGAAGAACCTCTTTACTGTCCAAGGCCCCAAGGTCTGGAACAGCCTGCCACCGGAGGTGGTTCAAGCGCCTACTTTGAACACCTTCAAGAGCAAACTGGATGCTTATTTTGCTGGGATCCTATGACCCCAGGGGCTGGACTCTATGATCTTCCGAGGTCCCTTCTAGCCCTAATGTCTATGAAACTTAAACAACCGGCAGTCAGCAAGTTTATGTATGCACTCATTTGTGCAAAAGCACCATAGGCTGGGCCACTGATATTAGGTAACATTCACCAACTTCCAAAGACAGTGTTTTCCATAGTTTTATGGCATGCTGTATGACTTGGATACGTTTTAGGCCTGGCCTCTGTTTTTGGCAAATTTGTTTTTGCCTACACATTTGATTCCACCTTATCAAACAGGCACACAACCATTTTACACTCTCAATCAGCCACCAGCAAGCTAAAAAATGGGTGAATAAACTCACTGTGCCTCAGTTTCCCCAACTAAAAAATGGGAATCATGATAATGACCTCCTTTGTAAGACACTCTATAATCTAATAAAAGGGGGACTTTCTGAAGCCCATACTATATTGGATGTGCAATGTATTTGCTACTTTGACTTTAGTTTTATTGTGGAATTACAGGTCATTTTTTTCTTCAACAAGTTTCATGTTTCTTCTACTATTTCTGAGTTTTTTAATGAAAATTTAATAATAAATGCAACAATATGACCCAAGTGAATGTAAAAAAAAAAAAAAAGCACTAAAAAACAGGATGCCCAAAATGAACTGGACCTGACAAAATCATAACATTTTACACCTCATTATCATCAATATCATTGGATTGATGGTTACATAAGATTCAGGTTTTGTGATCCACGTTTACATTCAATGTGGGCAGAGAAGCCTGTTTCAACCAATAATATACATATGTAGTCCTTAGAAAACGACTAATTTCTCAAAGTGGAGGAGAATTATGAGCAACATTTTCCAAGAGGTGCATTTTAACAGGAAAATCTAAACGGTAAATTGAAAATACTTGGAAAAAAAATTGTGCGTCCAAGAAGGCACAGCTCAATGCTCAAGGAAAAGATGGACAACTTTGGCTAAAAAGCCAATCCTGGTGCAGTGGAAAAATGAAGATGGCAATCTGAAAATTTATAAAGCAAAAAGGAGGGAGGGGAAGAAGACAAGAATGAATATAAATTAGAAATTGTAACCTATAGAAGACTGGCATGGGAAAGATAAGACATCACAGAAAAATTCCTGGGTGACAAGCTAGTACACTTAAAGAGTTTTTAAGAATATATTAGGACCTTCCATTATACTGGATAAGAAGCAATTTTGTGCCATCATTCAGGTTCCAAATTAAATTATTCTTCACGGATCCAGGTAATTACAGCCCAACTAGCTTGACATTAAACCCAAACAAAATAAGACAATTCATATGAGATGCAATAAGCAACAGAAATATAACATATGTTTAATCAACATGAATTCATGGGATGAATTTAATGAATTTACAAGTTTCTTTGGAAAAGAGAATAGCATGCAATACGTTTGGACTTTTGTAAAAAGTATTTAACTTAATACATAGCTTGACTTCCTGATTAAAGTAGTAGCTCCATATAATAAGAGTAAAGCCCAAGCTAAATGGGTTGAGGACTGGGGGTGGAGATTTGCTGCCAGGCTTTCCCTGCTTACAGAAAGGCACTCTAGGGCATTTTGTAGGGCTGTGTGAAACTTCAGGTGCTGACTCAATTTGGAGGAGATTCAGCAGGATTTGCCAGCCAAATCTCCAAATCTGAATCGAATCAGGAGACCAATAAAAAGGTCCAAATTGATTTGGAGACGATTCTGAGAGATTTGGAGATTTGGGCAGTCCCCACTCGCTGCCGCAGGGAGCTGGGGGGGATAGAGGAGGTGGGAGGGGACCATGGAGGGACCCCCACCAGACCCCATTCCCTGCCTGGTCCTGCAGACCCCCTGAGTGCCCCCAAACCCCCACTCACTCTCCCAGCACCCTCCATGGCTGCCCTGCCCACCCCAGCTCCCAGCTCTTTAAAAAAACAAACAAAAAAACCACCACTCACTGCCCTGCCAGGTGGGGGGGCAATCTACACTGCCCCCCCACTACTCCGCACTCTATGGGGGGGCTCTGCCATAAGCCCTCATTCCCTGCCCACTCTCTCAGGGCCCCCTGCCCCATGGCTGCCCCACCCAGCCCCAGCTCCCAGTTCTTTAAAAAAAACCCTCAAAAAACAAACAAAAAAAATCCTTGCACTCGCTGGTTGCTACAGCAGCCATCAGGGCTTCTGGCGACTCATGGCAGAGCCCCCCCCCCCAGCATGGGATAGTGGGGGGCAACAGGGATTCTTCCCCCCCCCGCCCCGCTTCCTGGCAGCATCTGGTGAGTGCCAGGCTTTTTTTTTTTTTTTTTTTTTTTTTTAAAGAGCTGGGAGGCTGGGGCTAGGTGAGGCAGCCATTAATGGGGCTGGGAGAGTGGGCAGGGGATAGGACCTGTCTGATTCAGAGATTTGGGTGATTTGGAAGTGGCCAAATCTCTGAATCTGATTCAGCCGTATCGATTTAAATCACCAAATCAAATCACTGTCCCTCTAATCAGCTGAATCCAAAGTGAATACTAACCATTTTGCACAGGCCTAGCATCTTGGGGTGCCTCTCCATAAGCAGGGAAGTTGGGGTTCCCTGCTCACCCAGGCACAACCCACACAACTGCAGAAGCAAATCTGGGTAAGTTGGGAAAAACCCACTTTCCCTGCTCACCCAGACACATCCCCTTGTTCTTGGGATCCCCGGGGACGGATCTGGGGGAGCAGAAGAAACCTGGGTTTTCCCTGCCCTTCCAAAACCACCTCCAGAAATCTCATTGTTCCCTGTCTGCACCATCAAGGGCCAGGCAAGGGGCAACACATTTTTCCCAATAAAGCAAATCAGCTGTGCTGCAACACATCGCAGCAAACATGATCTGCTTCATTCAGCAACATCTTTTTCTAGCCTGCAAGATCACAATGAAATCTTAATGAATGGGGAATCAAAAGTGGATCTGCAGAAATTGATATTATACATTTTCATTGATGATTTGCAAGTAAATATTATATCACTATCAATGAATTATGTAGACATTACCAAGGTTGACAAAATGGTAAACAACTGTAAGGATGGGGAACTCATATATAGCATTATGAACTTGCTTGTCTAGAAGATATACTTTAGCCAAACACAAATTAACAAGCTGAAGTCTGATCCGTGTCATGGGGGAGATTAGACTTCATAATCTAATAGGCTCTTCTGCCCTTATATTCTATGAGTCTCTGAAAATTTTATCATTATTGAATGTATGTAGAAAGTGTATCCATTTACACAAACAGTGTTATTGTTTAACGGATCAGCTTTGAATTGGATTGTGCCTGTGGGGGTTAGAGTTTCTTACAACGGGATTTTTCTTTCATTAAACATTTACTTCTGGAGATTTATCAACTGTTAATGTGGTCTGGGATCATCTATGGAGCACATCGTCTCTACTCAGGAACGCTCCTTTTTCCATCGGGCTGGGGAGTGTACTACATTTAGGATTTGTGAAAGGAGCTAGACAGACCACTCTAAAAACTGAAATCCTCTGTCTGTCAGCAGAAGGGGCACAGGCAGCAACAACACACCTGTGTGCAGGTGGCTGTAGGAGTCACTTCTCGGAGACAGGAGTCTTGCAGGAGTCTCTTCTTGGACTCACTCTCCCAGCACCCTTGACAGCAAGAGTCTCCCTGCCATTCAGTCCTTGCAATATCCAGTCAGTTTGGATAATATGGACACCTGCCCACTAGGGACTGCAGGAGCAGGCAGGGACTGCTCGTGTGGAGAACCCAGATCTGGAGGGACCTGACTGCAGCCGGCGTGGCTGGGGGAGCACAGCAGAGCCGGGGGAACGGGGGACTGCCGGAGTCTGCCCTAGGTTCCCTGAGGGGTGAGGGGCCCCAGGGGCAGGCCAAGCCCAGGGAGGGGCTGCACTTGCTGGGGCAGTGAGGCTGTGTGGGGCAGGAGGCTTGCTACAGCCTGCAGCCCAGACACTGTTCATAGCAGAGCCAGGGAAGGGGGCAAAGGCAGGGAAAGGCGGTCTTGCAGGAACAGCAGAGGAGCCGCTGCTTGCTGCCCAGAGACCCCAGGAGCATGGAGACGGACACCAGCACCAGGAAGCGTCCACAGACCACGTGCAGGGACACAGACAGTCCCGCTCCCTGAGATACGCCGCCAGGGGCTGTGCACACGGGATCCCCAGTACACCGTGTGCAAGTCAGAGACTGTGTAAATAAGTTCTCGAGGGTTTATTAGACAGTATATCCATGTGTTTATTTAATGATTATTTATTATGATGCAAATAATTAAATCTTGTAAACAGTTTGAGAACTGTGTGCAAGGGTGCTTGATTGTATGAGGAGGGTCTCTGCTCGGGGCACTGCAGCAGCTTCCCAGGGGGGCTGGGCAGGGCTACTGGCTCCCGGGTACCTGAGGATCCCATTATTCAGGTGAGGGCGCATGTAGTGTCACACCCAGGGTTATATATGAATATGATATAATGAAGCTCGAGGACAAAGCACTATGCCTACCAACACCACCAAATATGTTGGGACCAAGAGGTTACTGCATAATGGCACCAATATTTCATTTATTATTTTCCTGTTAAAACATCCTGTTTCCAGCAACCATAGAAAAATAACTCATAGGCACTGGAGTTAATCTGTGCATGTTTTACTTACACGTTTTGCAGTCCTGGCTCAATCAAAAGAAACAAAAACTCTTTAAAAAATAAAACTCTTAATTTTTTTTTTTTTTTTTTTTGCAAAAGTCTTGGTGGTCTAATACAGGTATCATCTCTACTACAAGTCCTGACTGCCTTTTAAAAAATAGCCCTTCCAACTACAAAGTTCAGCTTGCTAAAGCAACATTATACTTTTCACAAAATCTTCTAGATATCTCACTAAATTGCAACTCAGATATTGATCAAGCTCATAATTAAAAAAATAAAGTGGGCTAAGGGCCTCTAAGCACTTTGCAAAGGTACCTGCAAGACAAATGAATTGTATATTTCTTGTCTCACTGTGCTTCACAATGCAGTGCTGTCAGTCTAATGCACTGGGATTATGCTAAAATGATAGCATATTTTTATTTTATATATATATATATATATATCATAAAGAAGAGGAAACTCATGTCAATGATGTGGAGCTACTGGATCTGTGGAGATCTACAAGGTCAGTAGCTTAATGAAAGCATCCTGATAGAGCGCTGTTAGACATCACCTGTATTGCTGTTTAGCTCAAAGAAACAGAAAATGAAACTCCTTCCACTGAAAATGGCCTTTGCAGGGACACGTGTTTTCCAACACCTCAAGCTGCTGCACTTTGTGATGCCTACATGCCAACACTGGCACTTCCAAGTAATGACAGCCTCACATTTAGGCGAGCCGCTATATCTACACTGCGCACTTGCACAGCTGTTAATGTTTTTTCCCCTCCAGTACACACCTGCTCCTATGGATTCACCCCCATTCCTATCCCCAGAGTGGAGAGAAATGGTATGGTTCAGTCACCTCCATTAACCCACATTCATAGATGGTTAGGGGCTGGAAGGGAGCCCGCAGATCATTGGGTCCAGTCCCCCAAACAAATACCACCCTTTCCCCTCTTAGGACTC
>JAGPOW010000304.1:11422075-11440008 GCA_030014935.1 Caiman crocodilus
TAAGGTGCTGTAGTGATGGTGGCTGAAAAGAAACCATCCCCACTTCTGTATCTCCTTCAGGCTTCTATAACTTTCCAAAGAACTAATATCTTTGGGTAGAAATCCCTTACGTTGGGTCTTAACCAAAGATGCTATCTGCATGGTAAGGAAACAGTTTGAACCCTGCTTGTTTGCTGTTGGACCAGACCAAGAGGAAAATAAGTGAGGGTTCACAGTGTTCAGTGGGGAACACAGCCTTTGTTAAGTTTGCAATAAATAAGCTGAAGACTCGGTTAGCAAACGCAAAGCTCCTAGAGCCACTAGGATGTATATTCTGCAATGTATTTCCTTCCTACGTTTAAGTGCATTCCAACAGCAGTTATCAAACGTGCACATAAACTTGGCACAAAGCAGCCATAAGGCACAAATATGCCTTAAAATCCAGATAGAGGGTATAAGCAAGTCATGTACACCCCTTCCTAGCAGGTGGCTTTGCATAAGGCTTAAGGCCCTGACTCTGAGTGTCTGTCTGAATTGCTCCTCTAAATGAACACCATCTGTAGCGTCTGTTAACCAATAAAGCACAAAAATCAGAGCTGTCCTGCCATCATCGGTGGCAAACAAGAAACAAGCAGAATGGGCCATTTTATTGTAATTTTACCTCCAATGGAAAAAAAAAAAATCCACATCTCAGCAAAAAGGAAGGTAAGAAAAGCACTGCTTAATAGAAAATAGCAATCGCCTTGGAGAAAGATACTTAATATGTTTCTATTTCCTGAAAAAAATACAGCAATAATTTTAAACTATTCTAATTTCTAGCAAAAACCAGTTAGAGGGAAAAAAGTGGGGAAATGATACAGAAAAGGGTTGTTAAGTGCTGGTTGCAGTATGCTGATAGCTAATGTTTCATACACAGCAGTTTCTCTCTCTCTCTCTCTCTGTTACTTTTATGCCAGAATCTACCAGTGCAACACAACTTTTGCATCTTGGTACGTGTGTCCTGAATCCAAGAAAAGCTTCACAGCCACTGCTTGCTTCTGCCTTCTGGTTCAACTTGGCTAGGTGTATTTTAATATCAGTGATGTATTTTAAACTTACCTTTAGTTGAATCATCTTCAATAGGTTGCTTGAACAAAGTGATGTCTTTAAAAGTGCACAGGAATAAAACAACTTTTTCGTGTTCATTTCTTATGGGTGCAATCTGCATATAGAACCAAACTGGGGTTCCTGGAGTAGAAAAAAGAGAGGACATGTCATGTGGTACAAAACCAGCTTTTCACAACTTACACACAGAGCACTGCATGGTTTAAAGGCTGATTCTTAAAAAAGACTCGTATACAACTCTGTTCAGGTGTCTGTATATACGCCAGTTCATCAGTCTCATCTTTGAACCTATGATACGTTAATTTAGTCACATAATCATGAAAATGAGTTTACTGGGTTGGTAGTACTTCCTCATAACCAAACACAGAAACACACTCTCCTCCCTGGAATGAAGAGCTTTCCTCCTCCTTTCTTATTCCCAGTTTTGCCTCACCATATGTTACCCTCCTTGGGTTTAGTGTGGTTCATGTCCTCAGGGTAGGCAAGACTTTCCGATATTTAAAAAGAAAAAAAATACAGGAAATGGGAAATGTTGGAAGCTTCTTTACCCATTACAGACAAATTAAAACACAACTCCCCACCATTCCTGTCCCCTCCCTTCCCCCCCTGCTCTCCCCAGATTTCCCCTCTGAGGGTCATCTTTTTTAAAATCAAAGCTACTGAATTCTCTCTAAATTAGGAGGACACAGTCAAATGTAACAAGTCCCATAACTTGACACAAGGCAAAGAGGATCCCACCCAGTCCTGGAAACAGAACCCAATCAATCTGCCTCCGTCTCCTGGGTTAATCACTAGATCCCAGTCCCTAGAAAAAGTGGGACTCCAATTGCCAGCCACCCCAGGCTTCTCACCATGGTGCATTTTCCTTCTAGCATTTTAATAAAAGGCAAAATAGTTCTACCATCCTACTGCTTTGGTCAAACAACCAATTAAAACCATATCTACAATGCTGAGATGGTTTAAAACAGCAGCTAAGTCCATGGCAGGAATACAGCACGCTTACTGGTATACACTCAGTATTTACAGAGGGCTATTATGTGTCCAGAGAAGAATGACACTGGCCCACACCCTACTCTGCACAGGGTGAAATTTAACCCTGTGTAGACAGGCAGCAGAAGACTTGTGCCCCACTCTGGTTTTATAATCCATGCTTGTCAGTGGCGCACTGCGGTGTATTTTATTCCTATTGATTGGGATCTCAAACAGTTGACTTCAAAAGGCTCAAGTCGATTATGAACGTGCATAATCTCGTGAGGTTCAACAAGGACAAGTGCAAAGCCCTGCACTTAGGACAGAACAATCCCATGCACCGGTACAGCCTGGGGCTGACTGGCTGGGCAGCAGCTCTGCAGAAAAGGACCCGGGGGTTACAGTGGACAATGAGCTGATTATGAGCCAGCAGTGTGCTCTTGTTGCCAAGAAGGCTAACATACTAGGCTGCATTGGTAGATATGTTGCCAGTAGGTCAAGGTAAGTGATTCTTCCCCTCTATTCAGTACTGGTGAGGTCACATCTGGAGTCCTGTGTTCAGTTTTGGGCCCCCCACTACAGAAAGGATGTGGACAAATTGGAGAGAGTCCAGCAGAGGGCAACAAAAATGGTTTGGAGACTGGGGCACATGACTTATGAAGACAGGCTGAGGGAACTGGGCTTATCTAGTCCAGAGAAGAGAAGACAGAGGGGATTTAATAGCAGCCTTCAACTACTTGACGGAGATGTTCAAAAAAGGATGGAGCTAGACTATTCTCAGTGGTAGCAGATGACAGAACAAAAAGCAATCGTCTCAAGTTGCTATGGTCTGTCTCAAGTTGCAGCCAGGGAAATTTAGGTTAAATAGTAGGAAGAATTTTCTCACTAGGAGGGTAGCAAAACGCTGGGACAGGTTACCCAGAGAGGTGGTGGAATCTCCATCCTTGGAGGTTTTTAAGACCTAGCTAGACAGATCTTTGGCTGAGATGATCTAGTTGGGGCTGGTCCTGCTTTGAGGAGGGGTTGGACTAGATGCAACCTCCTGAGGTCCCTTCAACCTTCATTTTCTGATTCTGTGTCAACAAAACTTACAGTAGAAAAATCTAATTCACTGACAGCTGTGTGCCTGCTCAACAAGCATTTCATGCACCTTACCACCACTCACAGACATGTGCCAAAAAGCATGCCTGCACATTAAATGTCATTTGTTCTTCATCAGGGGCAGTATGGGCACAACAGGTGAAACATTTAGCCTGCCCACTGGTATCCCACAGGGCACCAGTGACCTTTCAAAATCCCTCACAATGTTGTTATTGGCAATCCCTAAAATTGAGGATGATTTCTACTATGGTACACTAATGGGTCTTCAGACAACTTAAAGAGTCCAATCCTTGAGCCACAGAACTGTCCACAGAAGTTGCAGGTCCTTTCATAGGGGAGAAAAGTTGCAAGCTGGGATTCCTCTTCTTTTTCCTCATCCACCTTCTCTTCTCTGCTTTGAGGGCAAGATGATGCATTTCAAAACGGGCTGCTGTTTGGTTGAGGTTGTGGCTTCATTGGAGTCAGTAAGCAGTCAGCTCCTCCCAACTCTTGATGTAAGCATCCATTTTCTTGAGATATGCCTTCAATGTGTCCTTGTAGCATTTCCTCTGGCAACCACAAGATCTCAGGCTATTACCAAACTGGGAGCAGAGCACTTGTTTTGGGAGCTGAGAGTCAGAGATCTGCACACAATGTCCAGTCCACTGCAGTTGGTGCTTGAGGATCACCAACTCAATGCTCGTAACATTGGCTTCAGCAAGGATGCTGGCAGCAAAGCACATATGTGGCAATCTTCCCATTTAATGTGGAGGATTTTCTAGAAATATTACTGGTAATCTCTCTCCAGATCCTTGAAACGACAGTGGTAGGTCACCCACATTTCACACTCATAGAGGAGAGTAGGGATGATGACCGCTTTGTAGACCTGGATGTTGGCATCTTTCCAGAGATCACAATGAATAAAGACATACCAATGCATCTCCTCAATGTTCAGTCTTTGCGAGGCAGCTACTGAGGTAGGGGAAGGGCTCAACTACCTCCAGGTCTTTCACTCAATGGTAATCTGTGTAGAGGGGTCACATTCACTGCTTGGGCCAGGCTGATAGAGCAGTTCAGTCTTCTCCATGTTGAGAGAGAGGCGCAAAGTTCAGTAGGCTTCTCTGAAAAGACCTAGTGCAGTCTGGAAGTTTTCCTCAGTGTGCTGAAGGACTGCACAGCCATTATCTTATTGAAGGTCCAAGATGATTGTTTTGAGTACTTTGGTCTTCAAGCAAAAACATTCTAGGGTGAAGAGCCCTTCACCCTCCTACATTCAGTATCAATTCCAGAAAGACAGCGTTCATTGCCTGGAAAAAACTAAGCACGTCATGCTTGTTAGCATAGAGCTAGATCTCCTCGGCTTCATCTTGCCAACACTGATCTTTAATTCCCTGGATCCTTCTTTGAGCTGTTAATTTAAGGAGCTGATAAATCTCCTTGTGCTGAGATGAGGTGTCATCTTGCCAAACAGAATGACCCTTTCTCTTCTAGTTGAGGAGGGCTTGGATCTTGGCATTGCTCTCATTGAACCAGTCTAGGTATTGACAGGTGGTACAGCCAATGGATTCAGTACAGGCCATATGGACAGTGGTTTTAAACCTGTTACAGTTTTTCCATGTTGTCTTCATTTGTAGACAGAGCAGAGAGGTTTTCATGGAGACTCTACTGGAGACCCTTACAGACCTTCAGATCTTGAAGATATTTGGTGTTCAGGGTCCTTTGCATTGCTTTTGATTATTTTCAATATTTCAGAGCAAGCCAGATGTTCATAATGGATCCAAGAAGAGGTGATCTATCCAGCAGTCATCGATTCCTTGCGTAGGTCACATGATACAGTCATTTGATCACAGTCTATAACAATAACACAGTCGAGAAGATGCCAGTGCTCAGAGTGAGGGTGTCTCCAGGTGGTCTTGTATTTGTCATTGTCTGAAGATGGTGTTTGTAATGACAAGACCATGCTCTGCACATTTGCTCAGGAGGAGGATGCCACTAGACTTGGTTTTACCTATTCCTTCCTTCCCAATGGCACCACTCCAGGGTCCCAGGTCATGTCCGATTGGTGTTGAAGTCACCGAGAATTATCTTATCCTCCTTGTATCAGTTGGTACATGGTCCAGGTTGGAGTAGAATTGTTCTTTGACATCAGCATCAAGCATTGGGGCATAGGCACTGATGACAGTGGCGTACTGGTTCTTGCTGAGCTTAAGATGGAGGGTCATAAGGCATTCGTTAATGTCCACAGGAAGCTCTGTAAGTTGACTGACAAGCTGATTCTTGATGCGTCCGTGGTATCTGCTTCAGCATCTGCCCTGAGCCAGTTTCCCCTTCCAGAAGGTGGTGAAGCAGCTTCCACCCTCTTCTTTCAGCGGACCTCATCCAGTTGTCTTGTCTCACTGAGAGATGCAATGCCAATGCTGTATCTCACTAGTCCCCTACAAAATGATGGCAGTGGCAGTTATTATTTCTGGTTCTTCATTAATTTGATTACCCATTGGGATGCAAATGTTCCATGTTGCAAAAATCATTGACTTCTTGGGATGTTTTCTACCACAGTGATTCCACTGGATGCAGTTATCCAGGCAAAGCAGATAAGACAGCCTAGGTTTAGGGCACCTTTTCTAGCCTCTGCTCAGTCCCATTAGCAGCTGCCTCACAGGGCACAGACAGAAGTTGCATTTGTCTCATGATTGGCCCCTTGAAAGCACTCTACAGCTGTGCCCTTCCAGAAGGGCACAGCTGCAGAACACTTTAAAAAGTCCCCAGTCACATGACAAATTAACCTTCACTATATCAGGGTTCAAATGAAGGTGCTCCAAAGTGGAATTTCTTCATTAACTTCTGTCTAATTGGGTGGCTGGGCTAATGCAGCCCTACCCCACCCCCAGCACCGTCTGTATAATGGGAGGGGGGAGAATTGAGGGGAGAGAGGTTAGACTGGGGCTTGCTCAGCCTACACTAGAGGAGGTGTGGGTGGATTGGAGCACCCCGCCCCACCCTCCCTGCCTCCGAAGAGAAGCTCCTCAGCTGGATCAGCTCCTAACGGAGCTCAATCCCTCACTCTCCTGACTCAAAGAATGTCTGTTGGGTCGGGAGGGTCAGTCTAACTCATGCCGATTTCTGTGAAGCACCACGGATTAGACCGGCGAGCTGCAGGTCCATCAGTGCCTACAATGCGCTGCTCCAAGGAGTAGTATCAGTGCGCACAAGGTAAATACAACAGTTTATTATAGTTTTAATGTGAGCAAAGGCAAAATTACAAGAGCAATTCAATCTGGCGCCATTGAAATATCTGGGATTAAACTGGTGTCACACTACCACTAAAGAGGGAAGGCCATTTGTTCAGCATTTATGCCGAAGACATTGCACTGATCACTCTAATATTCCACCTTTCAATGGCCAACTTGAGGTATAAAACCCTAATCCTTACTCCTAGGGAAGGTCTGTGCACCTTTTGGATAAGCTACTTATTCAGAAGCACAAGAAACTCTGGCCAGCATGGGCAAACCAGGCAGCCATCATCTCAATTGGTTTAAAATGCCAAGGAAGTGGCCAAGGACGGCAGTCCTGTGGAAAATGTCCGAAACCAGAAGTCCCATAGATACTGCCCTTTGGAGAGGTAAAAGATGCAAAATCTAAATCAGAGTTGCTGCCAGAAACAGAAGCACTGAATTGAAAAACACACATCACGTAGACAAAGACACCTAGCACACCTAAGCCCAGGGCCTGAAAATGAATGCTGGGTGTTACTTTCATTGGCCTAGGAAATTGGAGTGAATTCAGTGCAAAAGGCAGGCAGTACTCAGTCCCCAGTAGGCAAAAGCAGAAAGCCTCAGTCCAGCAAGAGACTGTATTTTCCTCAAATGTACTAAAAGGAATGTGAGCTATGTGTTTTTTTCTACACTGTTAACTTTCAAATGTGCTTTTGAGGATGTGTGCATGCTCACTTTAACAATAGTGTTGTGCCAACCTGCAGGAAAAAAGGTTCACATTATGGCAAAACATAGCCAAGCTTCGGAAAATGCATTTGCTGAGACATAAACCAGCAGATTATTAGTATAAAAAGAAGAGCTTTTATGAGACTGAAAGAAAATGAGCTTATAGCCTACACTCAGGATTTTTCTGGTCTAAAAGACCTTCCAGTGTAGAATCATAGAAAATGAGGGTGGGAAGGGCCCCAGGAAGTCACACCTAGTCCAACCACCTGCTCAAAGCAGGACCATCCCCAACTAGATCATCTCATCCAAGGCTTTATGTAGCCTGCTTTTAAAAACCTCCAAGGATTGAGTTGCCACCACCTCTCCGGGTAAAATGTTCCCATGTTTAACTACCCTCCTAGTGAGAAAGTTTTTCCCAATATCTTTCTTAACCAACATAACTCATAAAAACACAGACTTAAGACTTTAAAATCTGGCCACAGGTGAAGATTTTACAAAAAGACTACAGCTCAATACATTTCTGAAACACGATCTGCTAAAGCAAACAATATTCTTTCCATCACAGAACTGTTGACTTGCATGGAGAAGACATCAGGGGAAAGTTTTTATTTCTTTTATTTTAAATGTAAAAGGTATCTGAATTTAAGACACCTGTTAATTGGGAACAACCAGGCTAGTTAATGAGACAACCTGGTAGCAAAGAGAAGAGCTGGATTTCAGGATTCAGTTTGCAATCAGCTGGAAATAGGATGGCAGCGCTGGAAGCTTGTATCAATGAAGATATGCAGTGCTGGCACATCTTGGAAAACTATCCCTAATGTATGGAAGTAATCAGGTGGACGGTGCAGACAGGATTGCAGAGAAGTAGAAAAATCAGGGGAAAGCATCAAGGGCTTCCTCGACTCATTCGAGAAGCATTCTGTTGGTGATTAGGTTCAAACACACACACTATCAAGTGAGAGAGCTGGGAGTTACAGCTGCGTTCACTTTTCTTTTAAGGAAAGCATTGGTTAAAATATTTGGAGGTAATCAGAATTTAAGAAATCTCAGGATAACTTCTTATTGCTTCAGTGAGCACAAGACAGAGAGGAAGATTTATCCAAAGAAGGGAAGCTGAATTTAACATAATGCAATATTTTTTCAGAAAAATCTTAATATAATTTCAGGTAGCCTTGATGTTCAGTTTCTCAGGATATAGATGCAGTAATAATGAAATATAATTCTGAAACACGAAAACATGGTGTGTTCTTTCCCTGTAATAAGCTCTTCTCTTCCTACAACCAAGATATACTGGGAAAAACTATGGACCCAAACCTGAAAGCTGCTGAATTCAAGCACAGGGGTCTGGCTACAGGGAGCAAAGAGCTGATGGCATCTGGCTTCAAGGACCAAAATAAAGATTCAAGTTCAAACACACACACATGCACGCACAACCTAGTGATTTAGAAAAAAAGCATAGGCCAGTACAACTCATAGTTCATAACTACTGGACAAATCTTCCTGGATATCATGCTACAATCCTGTACTGATGATCTGGAACCATGCAGGGAATAGGATGGCAATATTTGGGTGCAAAATGAAATGGATGAAAAACTTACCCAGTTCTTGAAAATTCGCAGGCGTGTCCAACCAGCTCTAACAAAGGAATTAAGGACATTGTATTCCTGCATTACTCTGTCTTCCATACACCTCACACTTATTCCTGGAGGGGACTTAGTCTTGATCTCAGCAAGTTTTGAGTGTCTATCTTTACTCAGCATGAAGCAATCACACCGCAGCTGCTCAACGGACACTTGGACTCTGAACCGTTACTTGTCAGGATTTGGGAATATTCTTTAGGCACCATACACCACATTCCCGCCTTCCCCTCCACCCCCTATACCTAGTTATAATCCATCCACATCCATCAACATCTTAAAAGGCACAAAAGCTTCAAGAACACAAGGAGCAGTCTTGAGATGCCTTCAAAGGGCCAAACTATCAGAACGTGTTGAGTACTTTGTCTCTTTAAGGAGCATCAGACTGGCCAATGACTTTCTGAGACGCCTAAAGAATACAAGTCACTCTTTAAAGTCGTGTCCCAAACTCGCGTGCAAACGTTAAAAGAAACATTTGTCTTCTCCAATTAAGTATCTTCAAAATGTACTGTCATTCACCAAAAGTTGCATACAACTTTATACATACTGTTTTTCTTGTACAGGAGAATTTCAAAGCAGTTTGACTCATAGTTGTCAAAAGTCTGTCTGACTTTTTCAATTGTCTTCTTGTCCGTCAGTTCCCCGTACATAAAACTGGAAAAGAAAAAATCCATTTTTGTTTGTTTTTTTTCCCCCCACAGACAAGTAACAAATTAGTTGCAGTCATTTTAAACTATATAACTATTGGCTATGGTGCACCTGTCACACACTGAAGTTTAACAATAATTTACACCTCATTTCAACATTTATAGTGATCAAAAATGTGATGAAACCTACAAAAGCATGCCAGTGTCTTCTTATTGTGAAAAACATGGATATACTAGCATTTACATTTTATTCAAGTGATTTGAAAGAAAGAACTGAAAAATCCAAAGAGCCAAATGGAATCACAACGGTGGGGGCAATACATAAAAATGCTACTGTTTGAATGATAACATGGAGAAAAGTAAACAAAAGCCATGAAAGTTTGTAAATCTTCTTAGATACCCTTGACAAAGACATCTGGAAAAAGAGTGCAAGACTCTACAAGCAAATCCAAAGAAGACAAGTATCAGTTATCCAAATATAAGATTGCCCAGCATTTGTTCTTTACCCCAAATCTAAAATTCATATAAGCTGCAAAAGTTCCTTTACCTAAAATTATCCAGATGTACACCACAGTCATATAGTCAAAGTTTGCTTATAAAAGTCTGATTATGAATCAAGACCAGATTTCACCAAAAAAAGAAATGCAGGCTGTAATTCTTCTTTCATCCCTTGGAGATCTCAGAACGAGAGCACTCTCCCTACACCTGAACAAGGGTATGTATGCCCAAAAGCTTGCAAAGAAATTTATTCTGACTATTCAGTTGATCTAATAAAATATGTCACATCTACCCAAAGAATCCTATCTGACTCCAATTCCCTTCTTTCTTTCCTTCCAGTAGGTCTCAATCCAGCACAGCGTACAAACTATCCCATTGAAATTATGCTTGCACTTAGTCCAGGATAGTCAGAGGGTGACACTGAGACTAATCACATGCTTAAAAGTTAGGTATGTGCCCAAGTATCTTGCTCAATTAGACGTTTATATCTCCTACTCATCGTTGTACCTTTCAAACAGTGCATTTCCACCCCCATGTAGATAAGTACCAGTGCCAGGGAACAGAAGTGTGAATGCAAGCAGGATAGTACACAGGATCCAAATTCACCAAGGTAAATGTCCCTAAGTCCATAGATCTGCAGCCTTTGTACTACTAGAGAATTTGGTCCAGCATAACTTAAACATAAAAGGAAAAATGCCAGATGTACCTACTTGATATTCACTTTGCTTCCCCAATTTAGGGAATAAAACAGAAACCATGAATTGCCCTTTTATTGAAAACCTTTAGCAACCAAGCTGTGCTGAGCTGTGGTGTCTGAAAAGTGTAAGTATGCAAATTAATTTGGTGAACCAATTCAATTCGATGAATTAATTCAGTTAACTTTTGTATCAGACACTAACGACATGTATCTGGAGGCTTCCCAGACATGCACATTCAGACAACACAAATGAAAACTTAATGCTGGCAGTTCCTAGCATTTGACTGTGTCAACTCAACATGCTTCCCCAGGGTCATTTTCTCAGCTAGTAGAGATGACCAAACCCCATGACTTCAGCTCTGAAAGACTGCGTTTCATAGCAGACCATCTCAGCTTTCTCTCATTTCTCTTGGGACTAAAAAGGAATGAAGACTCTTCTATTCAGATCTCCAAGTAAAGAGGGGGAAAAACAACAGAACAAAGGGTTTCAAAGGGTTGAATCAACATACTTTTAATTGATCAATAAATTCCATTTTCTTTGTTCATAAGTGCTTTCAGCTTGAATGGAAACCCAAAGTGGAAGCCTCCATGAAAACTAAAGCAGAAACAAGGTTACCAGTGCCTCTGTCATTTAAACATAGTTTGCTTTGATTGCTTTATAGACCTTCAGAGTATTAATAAAATGATGAATTTTACATTTGGTAAGCTGCAAGAATTGGAAAACAAGAACAATAGAGCTGTTAATGACACAAAGAGCTCTTGCATAGGGTGTGCACATGCAACATATTTGCACTGGCTTTACACTGATTTAAACGTGGAACAAACACAAGACAGGCAGCCCTATGTGAGTGGGAAGTCAACCCAATCCTGACTCTGAGGGTGGAAACAAACAGTGCCTGGGAGCTCACTAAAAGTCTTTATGGCAGCACAAATGGTAAACTAATAGGCCATGTGTAGATGAAACAAAAGGCTTGTGTGCACAACACTTTAAAGCAGACTAAATGCTTTTGCGTGGCTTTAATGGTGTCACGGTTTGCACTCCTCTGCGGCATATTGCACATTAATTCCAGCCACTGTAGGAAATTTGGCGGTGTGATGCACCTTAAATGACTTGGGGCACAGCCATGGAGCGAAGCACCGGGCTCTGGGCAGCTCCACAGCTCTGCAACAAGCCCTGCAGGCAGCCTGGCAGCAGCCCGGGAAGGCAGGCCCAAGAAAAGCAGTGAGCCTCTGATCTTTCCCCACCTCCCAACCTGGAGCCTGCCTGCGCTACACAGGGGCCTGGTGCTTCTCTCCACTGCTGCAGTGCCCCCTGGGACCACCCACACCCTGGGGTGCCTTGCTGTAAGAAAAGAAGTTGGGATTCCCCACTAGCCATCAGCCAGACCGCATGACGACAGGAGTGAGTCTGGCTGAGCAAAGGAAGTTAGGGATGAGTCTGGCAGAGCAGGAAAAATGGGACTCTCCGGTCAGTCAGATTTACTCCTGGGATTGAGAGGGATGGGGCTGTACCCAACCACCCAAAACCTCCTCTAGAGATCACATCACCCCTTCTCCTGCACCATCACAGCATGTTTGGCCCAACAAATCCAATCCACTGTGCTGTGGCACACCTGCTTCATTTAGCAGCATCTACTGCTAGCCAAAAATTCAGGAGTAACTATGCCCTGCGGTAAGTACACTAGGGGAAGGAGCCCACCCATCATAATTCTAGTCGGCTTCAATCCAATTTCAACAGTCCTTTATTTGATGCAAATGGCCTATTACTTGTTCCTTGCCACCTACTGGCAAGATGCTACAATAGCATACTGCGAGCTGCTACCTTGGGCAGCCTATAGATTTGCTCCGACACATTCTAATTAGACCCGATTAATTGAGTTTGCTCCATGTTCTAATCAGAATGCTCTAGAGTCGCCTCAGCATCATGCATCTTAAGCTCCCTCCATTTCAAAATGGCCAAGGGGGTGCTTTAGCTAAACCCCACTGAATGAGTTTTAGTTAAAGCATTCCCGTGGCCATTTTGAAACACAGGGGGCCTTAATACACATGACGCTGAGTTGTTTTAATTAGAGCACTGCCTGCTTTAATTAAAATGCCACCCCCACCACACACACACACACATGCATGCCTCTAAGTACATCTATAGGCAACCCTGCTAGTCACCTGCCCATCCTGACACTAACATAATGCATGTGTATGCCCACATTACATCAGTGTAAGTATGGCATGTGCCCACACTCCATAGTCTGGTTAGATTTTGAACATTTTACTTGCACAGATGACCAGCTGCTCACCTAAATATTTCCACTGGACTGAATAGGCCTAATCACAAAGTAAGGTACTGTATGTAATATTAATTCGAGGATCAGAATCTCGCCTCCAGAATAAAATTTCCCAAAATATTTGCATGATAGCATAGGCAGTAACAGTAAAAACAAAAAGTAAAAGTTAAATAGGCTGCTACTGCAAGTTAAGGAAATGCTACTTGACTTTTTGATGAGGAACGATGACAGTAATTTATTTTTTACCAGATCAACAAGGTTGTGGGTTTTTTGTTTTTTAGGGGGTTGTTTTGTTTTATTTTGCAGGGTTTTTTAACAAGATTTCCCTCATTTCTGAATTCAACACCAATTTAGGAATGCCAGCGGTCTGCGCTCAAACCAAACACTCTTCAGACATTCATCTGGTAACTGGAAGTGACAAAGCTTGAATGTTAAATTACTTTTTAATTCAGTACTTTAATGTTCTGAAAGGGCAAAGCAAGCTAGTAATGTATGCCAGATAAAAATAAGACCCAATGGGTTTAGCACAATGTACTCTGCAACTGAATTCTCTGTTTGAGTCAAGAGGTAAAACAACGAATCCCTTACCACTAGACTACAGAAAAACAAGAATCTCGACATGTTTTATCAGTACAGAAACAATCTGTACCAATTAGCATTATAACGGCGAATTGCATTCAGTATTCTGTATGACAGACATAATAGTTAGAGTGTAACTATACTGCTCTGTCGAACATGATCAATCAATTTGCTGTTTAAATTACAATCAGTTTCAGATAACAGTAACCCTGCAAATTTTCAAATCTCTCATCTTCCCATATAAAGAGCTCTTTTTAAGCGCTTGTGCTGTAATAGCAAACCGCGTCACCAGCCAGTTTTAATCTCAGGTACCCAGGGAATTTAGAAAGCAACTTCCTTTATAATATAAACTCTGTTTATCACAGATTTAATTTAATTTTGTCTGCCCTGTTGGGTACACATCGGGGAACTCCCACTCCCACACCTTCAATCAATCACTCTGTCTTTCTCTGCCTTGTGTGTTGCTGTTATTTATTACTTGTCAAGTGCTAACAGCATGTACTGTACAAGACACAAAAATCCAATCCACCCTATGCCTGAGAGCTTAGTCTCGATGACAGACATACAGTAGCAAACGAGCGTTGCTGAGAGACTCGGGGAAAGAGCAACCTTTGATATTTGTTCCCCTTTTCTTGCACAGGCCACTCATTATTTAACATGTCTGCGCTCTTGCCTCCTTCCCAGGCATCTCCCCAAGACAGAAGAGCCCCCTCAATGCAACGCAGCCATCAGTTTGCAGAGGACTCTTGTAACCCTACTTGGTTTTCCACAGTTATTGCCAGTGTGTTGTAGTGCAAGGACGGTCATGTTTAGTGGACCATTATATGGCCTACCAAAGGTGAGTGTGGGTCAAAGCTAGATCCAAACTGTTTGTCAGAAAGACTAGATGCAATGGGATGCAATCTTCGTGCACATGGCAGAACTAGGCCCAGAAGCAACAGTTGCCTCCGATTCATAATTTACAAGCTTCATACATTTGCATGTTAAATGACACATATATTTGTATGTGTATGTGTTGGGGAGGGGGACATATAGGGGCTCAGAGACCCTCAAAGCTCAGTGGGTCTGATTTCCATTCACACTAAGGCTTTTATGCACAACTCTGCCACAGTAAAGAGGCCTTAGTGTAATGAAAATCCGGTCAAATCAGTATCATCCCAATGCCGAGCTCAAAACTTCTTGAGCAGTAGCTGTAATACAGCGGACACAAAGGGTGATATCCCGGCCCTCTGAAGTCGACGGGAGTTCTGCGATTGACTTCAATGGAGCCAGCATTTCATTTGAAGAGATTTTATCCAACTTGAACCGGCTGCAGTCCTTTCCCTCCCCGCTCGAGCTGACACAGGGTAGAACATTACGGCAGTCTCATCATCAGTGCTGCCTAATAAACTATCCGCTCAATAAAGAAATCTGATCTCTCGCTACCGTACAGACAGAGGAAAACACCCATACAATGTGCCCTGCGAGACCTGGGAAAGCTCTGGTTTCCTCTGAAAAGTATCACTAGCCATTCCCAGCCCCGTGCCAAGCTCTGAGGTGCAAGAGGAAGGGAACAAGCCAAGACAGAAATGAAGTAAATGCCAGAAGAAGTGCCGGGGGCAGCTTTCCAGACCAGTCACTCACGGTGTGTTCAGAATCCTTGCTAATGAATGCTGTGAATAATCAGGTTGAGTTTTGAAACGAGCATTAGTCCTAACCATATCAAACAGCTTTCAAAAGGTTTTAGAACATCTCTCTCTAATGTATACAAGAAGCCCTATATCTGCATCTGCTAAAATGTACCCAAAGAGAACTATTTTCCTAAGTGCAATTTCAGCAATCAGTACCAGGGGGAGCAGAGAGGCTTTTGCATGTGCAGCTGCCATTTAAACAGGTTGGAACTGCAACTGCCCCTCAAGCCATCCCAGGGGAAATCTCTTGGAAGCAGAAGGCTTCATCAGCAATCACGTTCCACCTGCTAGAAATCTTTTCTGTGTCCCCCTGCTATTGTGTACCCAATTAGGCATGCAATTTCTGGTGTCCCATGTGCCATACAAGATAAATACATAGCATAAAGTTCTGGCAGTTCTGATTCTCACGCCTATGCCAGCTACTACAAAGACACCATGCAGCCATGGGATCCAGCCACTGCATAATGATGTCCCTAGGCGCTGAAGATCTAATAGAGCACATCTTGGGTATGGGATCCAAGTGACAGCAAAGGGATATGACCAATGCATCTCTATACACCAGCTGTTCCCAGTACCTGGGATAGCCCAGTGCTGGGCTGTTTGAGGCTGCTGTAATTTGTAATGGGACCGAAACTGGCCCACCTCTGAACTGGACATCTACAAAAGTGAGACAAAGCTACCTTGGTCTTTTATTTCACCCAGGGCCTGCAACAAGCACAGCTCAACTGGATCCTGAGAATCATGGCACAGGTTCTGAAGTATCATAGTATCTAGGGTCAGACGGGGCCTAGAGCAGGCCATCTAGTCTGACCGCCTGCCAATGGCAGGAACGAGTGCTGGGGTCACAGGACCTCAGCCAAGTACCTATCTAAAAGTCTCTACGTTAGTTGTATTTCTGTGCATAGACACACATTTTTGCACTCAAAGCAATAAAACACACCCCTTCTTAAAGAAAATAATCAATAAGCACCATAGCACTCTCATCCCATTAATCTGCTTTGCTTTAATCCATTTAATGCTATGTATCAGATAAAACTATTCTGGGCATATACAATGTACAAAGCTACCTTGGTCTTTTATTGCACTCAGGGCCCGCACCAAGCGCACCTCAACTGGATCCTGAGACAGGGCACAAGTACTGAAGTTTCTACATTAGTTATATTTCTGTGCGTAAACGCACATTTTTGCATTGAAAACAATAAAACACACCGCTTCTTAAAGAAAATAATAAGTACCATAGCACTCTCATCCCATTAATCTGCTTTGCTTTAATTCATTTAATGCTATGTACCAAATAAAACTATCTTGGGCATATGCAATGTAGCAAGCTGTCTTGCCAAATGTAGACTGAGAGCCTAATTTAGAAAATAAAGAAAAATAACTGCACCAGGTCTCAAAAAAAATTTTAAAAAGCATACAGACATTTCTGGGCTATCGTCTTCACAACTCCTCCTCCAGATACGCTAAATATCACACACCATTTCTTATTCTGAGCCCCACATGTTCAAGTCAGCAAATCTTAAAAAGACACAGGCAGCCCAAAACTTGTTTCCTACTGCATTCAGTAGCAAGACTCCTTATTAGTGAGAATCTCAAATCTGTTCCTGTCTCAAGGGGCTTTCTGCTGCACATTGCACCTAGCTGGGAATTCCAGCAAAGATCGGGACTTCTGCTGAGGCAGCATTGCTGGGCCCTGGAACAAACAGCAATCACCACACTGCACTTCTATTTTTGCCACGGGACCCAAAATGATGGACATGTGGAAAATTGTATGCATTTCAAGTGACAGGCCTCTTCCCAAGGGAGGCCAGGGCCCTCAGGCTCCCCCGCCCCCCGTACTAGGCTCTTCTGTATAGCACACAGTGATTCCACCGAGAATCAGGCACAGAAAGGGGTGCCTTCCAGTCTTTAAGGAAAAGGCTGCTACTAAATATACAGACTGCAGAAGCAAAGTGCTAAAAACAAATCTATCCTACAATTTAACTTCGCATGTAGGCAGAATTCATCTCTGCGGAGAGAACCAACACATGGGTGTTCAACACACTGAACATCTTGCTCTTCAAAGCAAGACCCCGCACGGATTTAAACTTTCACATCTTAGAGACAGGAGGTAGGAGACAGCTCTGAATGCTACATCCAAACGCAACGCTATGGAACACAAATTGTGGTCCCTTTTCTCCGTTTCAGATGGAGAAATTGTTAATTGTTTTGAAAGGTGCTGAGCTAAGTGCTTGTTCTGTCTTGGTCCTGGGTTTAATTTGCATTCAAAATTAAACCTGGCAAGCAAACAACAGCTGATATGAATGTAGCAGCCTCTAAAAATGGACCCACCTGAATAGAAGGGGAAGAGCTGCCTGGCAGAGGCAGAGGGGACACTGTAGGCTCTGAGGGCAAGTGAAGCTGGTTGGGGGCAGCCCTGGTGGAAGTGGTAAGGGTGCTGTAATCTCAGACAGTTTTGAAAGGGAGCCAGGAACGGCTCTGAGCTGGGGACAGGCTGGAGACCGGATGGAGAGTGTCTCAGCACAGCGGTCCCTCAGAGCCCCGGGGAGAGGCCTGCAGGAGCAGCAGGGGAGAAGCTGCAGTGACAGGAGCAGACAGGGACTGCTGGTGTGGCCGGGTGAGCACAGCAGAGCCGGGGTGGGGACTGCCGGAGCCTGCCCTAGTTCCCCTGAGGGGTGACAGGCCCCAAGGGTGGGCAAAGCCCAGGGAGGGGCTACGTTTGTGGGTGGCTGTGTGGAGCAGGAGGGTTGTTATAGCCTGCAGCCCAGACGCTGCGCACAGCAGAACCAGGGAAGGGGGCAAAGGCAGGGCTAGGCTGTCTTGCAGGAACTGCAGAGGAGCCGCTGCTTGCTG
>JAGPOW010000304.1:11457350-11486404 GCA_030014935.1 Caiman crocodilus
CTCATCTGGAGGGGGGAAGCTCCCACTGCTACGTGCCACTCGAGCAGGAGCCGCTGGTCTGCTGCTCATCCAGCAGCTCCTGCCACTGCTCCCGCCACTCATCCAGCAGAATATGCGATGGGGGGATGCCCCCAGATCTGCACAGGGCATGGTGGACCGGGAAGAGCCCCACACAGCCCTAGCCTCCGCCCGCCCCACCCCACACCCACACCGATCCAGCGGCACATGCCCCCCTGCCTGTCCTCCCAGAGAAGCGGTGGAAGCAGCAGCGGGATCCATGAAATGATCAGGCAAGTGCCAGACAGGGGGCACCTGGATGAGTAGCACGCAGTGGTGGAAACTGTACCCACTCCCATACCCCCCCAGGACAAGCCACCACTCTGTCCTACACCCACCCCGGCTGGGCATCACTTCCTCTAGCCCCTGTTCAAGCCCCACTCCTTCCTCACCACGAGGACCTTGATCTGCTCCCCTGTGCCCCCCCTCTCCATGACCCCTGGATGAGCTGCAGCTCCATCCTGTGCCTGCTCCACCCCAGCTGAGCAGTGCCCCAGCCCTTGTTCAAGCCCCAACCACACTCCTCCCTCACCACGGGATCCTTGATCTGCCCCCTCCATGCCCCTCCTTCTCCCCACCCTTCCACCACGCTAGACTTACCAGCTGCATGCAGCTCCTCAAGCCATTGGGCTGGTATTGGAAATTGGATCAGTTTCGGTTGATATGCCTCCTTAAAAATTGGCTATGAGTATCAACCCCAAAAATCTCTATCGGTACACCCCTAGTTTATTCCCCTCTCCTTCTCCTGTCCTACCAGCACAGACCCCAGCTGGGGTCTACCTGGCCAGGGTGGAGTAGCCTACACCAAGGTCCCCCCCACTCACTGCTGCAGGGCAGGGGTGCAGGCATGGCCCCTGAGACAAAGGGGGCAGGTAGGGGGTTTATTCCTCCTTCCCACCTCTCTCCCCAGGACACCAGCCCATCAGGCATAATCAGAGCAGCCCCTGTCAAGCACTTACTACCCCCCGCATTGCCGCTGGAGTGGCCAGGGTGGGGGCAAGGCTTGGCCAGCCCTGGCAGTAGCCTAAAGTGAATTGGCCAAAGAAAGGGCTTGAATTCCCCCTGCCTTGTCCCACCGGCACAGACCCTGGGGCACAGCAGACCATGTCGGGTCATTCCCCTCTCACTGCTGCAGTGACAGGGGTGGGGACCCGATCAGAGGCTGGCTGGCATGGCCTCTTGAGGAAAAGGGAGCAAGGTGGGGATTTATTCCCTCTTTCATCCCCTCTCTCCCTAGGGGATCACAGCCAGGGTCTGCCAACACCAACCACTGCATCCACTGTTCACTCCCTGACAGGGCAGCAGCCCCCATGATGGTGCCCTGGGGAGTGCAAGCCTCTTCCCAGCAGGGGAGCTTCACTGCCATAGACTGCACGGGGCAAGCAGCAGTGGTCACCACAAAATTTGCCTTATTCCCCATAGCCGCACCTTTGAGCCCTGCTGCCGCTGCCACCCACCCCGTACAGACTGCAGAAGCTCTGCCCACTCTGCCCCGGCCCACAACCCAGCCCCCCACAAGGAAGAGGCTTGCATTACCCAGGACACCATCCCCACCTTGCCGGTTCAGCAGCAGGGGTGAGCGCATGCCAGACACCCTGAGGGGAAGGGGCCAGGGAGTGGGTTTATTCCACCTTCCATCCCCTCCCCTGTGGGGGACCCCAGCTTGGGTCTGCCTGGCAAGTGCGAGTGGTGGAGACTGTAGCCAGGGCTGACAGACCCTAGCTGTAGTCCCCTGGAGGAAGAGGGGATGGAGGGGGGTATAAAACCCGTCCCTGCCTCCTTTCCCTTAAGTGGTCATACCAGCTGACATCTGGCCAGGCCCCTGTCCCTGCCGCTGGACAGCAAGGGGGGAGGAATGGCATCCCAGGGAGCACAAGCCTCTTCCTGGTGGGAAGGGGGGTCTGCACTGCAGGCTGGAGCGGGGCAGGGGGATATAGCGGGATTGCCCACTGGCTGGGAGGGGAACTCTGGGGGTCCCGGGTCATGCTGTGCCGCAAGCAGGGGGTAAAAGCCAGGCATACCCCAGCTGGGGTCCCTGCAGGCCAGGGTGGGGGTTTAAACCCCTCCCCAGTCATATTCTGACCGCTGGGGCTTGGCTTCCCTCCAGCCTGAAGGGAAGGGAGGGCTGCTCTAGCATCCGCCCCTGGCTGCTAGCCTGAGCCACAGCATGCGTCTGCATTTCCAGAATCGAAGGGAACGTCTATTCACTTGCAAACCAGTTCAATCTACGCAGGTTAAACTAACCTGCAAAAATTGAATCAATTCAGGCTCTGACTTTTTGACCGTCTCTCCCTAGTCCCAGAGACAATTAGGCATTTCTTAACAGAGTTGTTTTTTCTCATGACTCCTAGGATATCAGTCTTTCCAAATTCACCCAAGGCAGACTCAGAAGACCAGCTCAACAAGGTCAAATAACACTTTTCCACTCCTGATATCTAAAGTATCATTATTCAACAGTTACATTTCAAAAGCAGATTGTTCTCTATCTCAGGAACAGGGTGCTACTGCACTGAGTGCTCTACAATGGCATAGTCCCTGCCCAAAGTGCAGCTCCCCGAAGTATAAAACTGGGGACTCCAATATAAATCCCCAGGTTTCATCAGCACGTAGGCTAGGACTTTATAGCAATAAGGCAGGCAGATTGCCCCACAACTTGTCTGAAAAAATCCAAGTCATTGGATGCTGATCACATATTTTATGCCACTCCTTGGCTTCTAAATCAATCCATGCCTTTGCCAATTATCTCCTCAACTACCAAGAAAATACCCATAAGCTGTTTGCCAAATGTTTTTCTTCACAAAAATTACGCACAGTGCCACCGAGCCAGATCCGTCTTGCCTTGCTCATGCAGGCGATCGCCTTACATTCAAATGGGACTACTCACAGCTATGAAGCCAGTGGGATTTGGACTATCTGGTATGAAACCCACCCCCGCATACCTATTTACTAAGTTATCATCACCAACCTTAGTGCAATACAGAAGCTGATGCAATTAGGAATGAAGGCTGGAAGATGAATGGCAAACCTTTATACCACTTTGTATTATTAATTGTTTCCGGAATAATATGGTGGGGGTGAGGGACAGGGGGAATGACTGACTCTGCAAAGGCATGTACTTAACTGTATGCAGACAAGTATGCCATTGAAGTAAATGGCACAATTCATATGCATGAAGTTAAGGACAGCTGTAAGTCTGTACAGGATTGTGAACTTTTTCTGGAACCTACCTACTTTTTCAGGTGCCCGAGCACAGCTCCCACTAAGAACAATGGGGCTTCGAGCATCTCAGGTTGGGAGGAGGTGGGGGATCATCAAACCGATACCTAAATAGCATCCAAACTGTAACCTCCTCGTTTGGAAAAGTCTGGCCCCTACTTGTAGTTCCTCTAACACAGGCTAATCCTGCAATCAGTTACGTATGTGAAACTATGAGTCATGCTATCAAGCTCAATGTATGTCAAGAAATGTGTTTTGTCTAAGAATTTTGCTGGATTTTCACTAGCTCCATGATTCTTGGGAATGACTGGCAACTCCTTGAAAGCTAAGTGCTACATACAGCAGGCATTAGGATCAAGGTCTCTTCTCCTGAGTCACGACTCCCAAGAGAGTCAGTGGGGCTATTCACAAATCAGTAGGATTAGGCTCGTGATTTTAAGCATATACCGCTGTCAGATTCACATGGGAGATTTCATTTCTAGATCTGATTATACTCACCCCACTGAGGCAAAACTCACCTGAGCTGAGCAAGACTCCCTCCTCCACCCAATAAGGACTGCAGGACTGGGCCTTAAAGCCTAGGTTTTCTGGGTTTAGCTCTCCAAATATAGTCAGTCATTCACACAAGTCACTGAGTACAAGAAAATTGGACATAAAGAAACCTTACTGAAGACACAGAAAGTAGAAACTTGGACAGATGACTAGGGAGGAGTATAAGAGTATTACTCGGGCATGCAGGGACGATGTTAGGAAGGCCAAAGCAGCCAAAAGTGCTGAGGGAGTTGGCTGGCCGACATAACTGCAGAGCCGCTGGTCATTATCTTTGAAAACTTGTGACGATTGGGATAGGTCCCAGATATTTGCAAAAGGGCAAATATAGTGCCCGTCATTAAGAAAGGGAAGAAGGGGGAACTACAGACCAGTCAGCCTAACTTCAGTCCCTGGAAAAGGTGGAGTAAGCCCTCAAGGCAGTAAGTCCTCAAGCAATCCATTTCTAAGCACTTGAAGGAGAAGAAGATGATTAAGAACAGTCAGCATGGATGTACCCAGGGCAAGTCATGCCTGACCAACCTGATTGCCTTCTATGATGAGATGACTGGCTCCACGAATGTGAGGAGAGCAGTGGACATGATATACCTTGATTTTAATAAGGCTTTTGATATGGTCTCCCATTCTCATAAGCAAGCTAAGGAAGTCCAGGCTGGATGAATGGACTGTAAGGTGGATACAAAACTGGATGGATCATCAGCAAAAAGGGTAGCAATCAATGTCTCAAAGTCTGGTTGGCAGTCAGTCCCAAGTGGACTGCCCCAGGGACCAGAATTGTTCAAAGTCTTCATCAACTATGGGATGGATTTCACGCTCAGTAAGTTTGCGACTGACACCAAGTTGTGGGGGGAGTAGTAGATGCACTGAAGGGTAGAGCTAGGATTCAGAATGACCTAGACCAGTTGGAGGACGGGACCAAAGAAATCTCATGAGTTCAATCAGGAACAGTGCCAAGTCCTGCACTTAGGACACAAGAATCCCATGCACCAATAACAGGCTGGGGACCAACTAACTAAGCAGCAGCTCTCCAGAAAAAGATCTAACGTTACAGTGGACAATAAGCTGGATATAAGCCAACTGCATGACCTTTTTGCGAAGAAGGCTTATGGCACACTGGGCTGCATTGGTAGAAGCACTGTCAGCAGATCAAGGGAAGTGATTCTTCCCCTCTCTTCAGCACACTGGGAAAACTGTCCAGTTTTGGGCAACCCACTATAGAAAAGCTGTGAACAAACTGGGGGGAGACCAACAGAGAGCAATGAAAATTGTTAAGAGGGCTGGGGTACATGAATCCTGAGGAGAGGCTGAGGGACTTGCGTTTAATTTAGTCTGGAGAAGAGAAGACTGAGAGGGGCTTTAAAAGCAGCCTTCAGCTTCACCTGATGGGTAGTTACAAAAAGGACAGGGTTAGACTTTCTCAGTGGTGGCAGATGATAAAACAAGGAGCAATGGTCTCCAGCTGCAGCAAGAGAAGTTTAGGTTAGATATTATGAAATACTGTCTCATTAAGAGGGTCGTAAAGCATGGGAATGGGCTACCCAGAGGGGCTGCAGAATTTCCATCCCTGGAGGTTTTAAAGACCTGGGTAGACAAAGCCTTGGCTGGAATAATATGGTTGGTGATCGCCTTGCTTTGAGCAGCAGGTTGGACTAAATGATCTCCTGAGGTCCTTTCCAACCATGATTTTCAATGATTCTATAAGATTTTGGAAAATGCAAGTTAGAATTTAATTTCAAAGATTTATCTTCAATATTACCTCTTAAACATATCCCTCAAATGAGAAAATACTCTTTTATTAGTTTGTTTTTTAAAAAAAGGACAAGCAGACAGACATCATATTCTGGCTAACTACCAAACAGTAGCACGATAAACTGGACAAATTAAATGCATTTCTTGTTCAATTCACTTTCTTACATTATTCTTTGGCTATATCTGTCTTCTAATAGCAATAACAAATTAAATGTTTAATCTAAAAACCAATAATTTCATTTTACTATTTCCTTTCAGAGTTATGCACTAATCTGTAGATGCAACAACACTTACAGTGACCTCTTGTGGCAAGTACTAAATACTGTTCGGTGCTGTCCCAGAAAAGATGTAACAATGCCTCTCTAGTTCCAGCATCCTGCTCTTACTGGCTTGGAAAGAAAAAACATATACTTATGTTAAAAAACTTAAAAGAGACCTGCATTAAAGAACAGTTAATCAAATATCAGTGAAACAAATGTAGTGATTCCCTTGTCCAGTAAGATGATATTCTTCATTTTTCTTAATTATTATACTGGTATACAATTTTCATGAACAAATATTGACTTTATTAAAAGCACTCTAAATACTAAAGGCCTGGAGTCATATTAATAAAACTCTTCCTTATTTTAAGAAGGATCTCATTCACTTATAGCTTCAGGATCGGGCCCAACAGAAGAAAGTAGTTTGGAGAAGAAGGGAGTCTGTATATTCCTCAGCTGCATTGCATAATGCCATTCAGGTTCCAGTTCAATCCTTGTATTGATTTATAAATCAAATTCCAATGGCAACTAATTGATTATTTCAAAGGGAAGCCTCTGCATTTGAAAAACTAAAGCAACCACTAATTACAAAATCTTACTGGAACAATATTATCCCTGGGCTAACCTCTGTGTAGTCAATGGAGTTGGACTGCTAATTAAATTGGCCCAGTTTATAGCCCTTTATACTTAAGCGATTATACTCATAGGATGAGGATCATACTTCGTGCCCCTGTTAACTTTCACACGGGAGAGAACATTAACTGCATTTGAGTTGCACAAGAATCTCCAGTTAATTTTTATTTTCCTCCCTAGATCAGGCAACTCACAATGGCTAGTTGAGGGGTAGAAGAGGAATGCTGGCTCCTGTTTTATCCATTGACAGACTCTGAGAAATCAATCAAGTGCCTAAATTTGGTCTGTGATTGCTTGCACCTATTTCTTCTACTTAACTTGCAATCAGTGTCAGTCTTGTAACTGGTTCAAAAAAAATATCCCCCAAAACAGCAGACCCAACCAAAACCAGTGGAGCTGCTCCAGCTGGAAAAGAGAACTCATCCCTATGGGTATTGTGGGTCTGACTGCAGGCTCGTGATGCTAAACAGTGAATTCTTCAGGACAGAGTGCACAAATGAAACCCTAGCTACACTGAAGTCACAGCGAGACCCCCACTGCCTTCAGCAGAGCCATACCTTTACACATACCTCTACAAGATCTAGCACAACAGCATACATTTCTAACTGAGCTTTCAAGTGGTAAAAGAAAGAATACAGATAATGATTATTGCTACTCCTCTTTAACCTGGGTTTGCACGTTTGCAGGCCGCTTTTCCATTTTGTAATGAATTCCCAAGGGCAAAACTTATTACAAATCCACACCATTCCGATAAGCCCGTTTATAACAAACAGGCTTGGGATGGCACTGCTGGATTACGCAAAAGGTGAAGTTGAACCGTGAGGATACATGTCGTCTCTTATCTTGAGACAACTCAGTACTCAACTTCTACATCTGGCTTTCCTGGCCTGTAATAGAGACAGGCTTGAGCCACAAAGTTCTGCTCCGGAGTCAAAACTTGCCAATGTCTAAAGCCAGGTCCCTTCTCCAATGTGCTGATCTCAAGTTACCATCAGGGGAGTTCAACACATGGAGAACCAGAAAAAAACATGAGAGACTGCTGTGAAGATTTCTTCTTGCCTTAAGGCAGGGGTTTTCAACCTTTTTTAAGGAGTGTACCCCTTCTGGTGGGTCCCACCCCCGCTCCTGGACTGCCCACCCTGAACAAGTGGGGGGAGGGAGGGTCCCCCAGCAGCTGGTTGATGACGGGGTGGGGGGGAGGTCTCCCAGTGGCTGGTCAATGGTGGGGGGCAGGCAGGCAGCAGCACATGGCAGCACACTTCCCAAGTGCCCTCGCTTCTCCGTACTGCAGCCGAGTACCCCCTGGGGCCTTCCCAACTACTCCCAGGGGTACACGTACCCCCAGTTGACAACCCCTGCCTTACGCAAAGCCCTTATTAAACCCCCAAATTTTAATAAACATAAAACAGCAGTAGCGTATTCTAACCTGATACCATGACAAAAGATTTTCTCCTTCATCCGAGAAATACTCGAGGCAGCAAGGGCCCCTGAACCCAGAAGAGCAAAATTCAGGTCTAGTATTTTCTCTTTTATGCAAGCTCTCTCATAACCATTAGCCAGGAGGAGGACAATAGCATACGGTATATGATCAGCAAGCAGGACCTGGTCCAGGGCACAATGAACTTCAGAGAAAGATTGTATTTTTTTATTAGACCACATAGGTCCTCAGTGGAGATGTTTTCTTTATACCCCTAAAAAGCATACTGATCACATTCATATAATTGCAGGGTGTTTAGCTTGGGACACCACCAAGTTTTATTTTTTTTTTGGCAGCGGGAGGGGGAGAGAGGGGGTTAAATGAACAGTTTGCTACCTTTGGGAAATCCTGTCAATTTTCTAATGCACCTGATGAAGCAACACGGTGCAGTCCAAAAGACAAGATATGCTGGTTTTCTAAGCTTCAGAGTGATAAAAGATTAGCTTGAAGTTCCCCAACAAGAAGAGAATGAAGCGAACATCCCAAGACAAAAGGAAACCACCAGCAAATCTTCCCGCTTTTCAGCAGGAAGCCATAATTTTAATAAGGTGATCCCAGAAGCTCATTCCAGCAAATGAACAACAGAAAAGTAGTGGCCAATATATTTTTTTTATATGCATTTTAAATTATGACCGCCTCATCATGGGATCTCTGGCATTAATCTCTTTTGTTGTCGAAGCTGAGGAGAAAACCAGTCCTTGAGATTCCTAAGAGACAAAATTTCCAATTCATGTTGAAAATAAAACATATGACTGTTTTTAACACCAAAGTCTATCTACCACACTCAATATGTGCACACAACTCCCACTGTCAAAAACAGTGCCAGTGCCAGCTTTCCACATGTTAAAATTACTACGCATTTTGTACAGAAAAGCAAAGTTATTCAGTTGCAATTTATGGCCAAGAAAAAGTATGATGGGATTTTACATATAACAGAACTTTTCAGAACAGTATTTTTCTTTTTTTACCCTGGAAAGATCTTAGAGGGAGCGTCATTGAGGTATTCAAGATGCTAAAGTGATTCTAAACAATCAAAAAATCCTGTCTCTTTACCCTGTTCCACCCACAAGGTGACACTGAAAAAAAATCTCTCAAAATTATTGCATACAAATGTATGTAAAAATCAAATAGTACTATTTCATACACTGGAGTCTACGTTGTTGACTAAAACCCTGCCATAGATTGAAAAAGGGACATCTCCTTACCACATAGCAAGCAGGACTACTTGAGCAATATTTGGTCCACTCACAGTCTATTTAGTTTGTCCCATCTAATGGGAAACTCACTGTTAATGAATGAGGTTATTTCTAAAAAAACCCAAATAATGTTATGACCATGACAACTTCAATGGTTAAAGGAAGGATAATCTAACTTCATGCTTCAGGGCATAAAACTGATCACCTACATGCTCCAGAAAGCAAGTCCCAATCTATACATCATTTTCCAAAATGGTTTGGGGCATTAGGGAGCGTTTTTGTCCCTTCCTGAATCAGGCAGGCCAACTACAGGAATCTATTACTTGATCCAATATGAGAAATCCCAAATTCCCATTTTTTGGTCAAATTTAAAATGAGATGGAAAATAATGTTTTAAAGACACAGCTTTAAAACAAAATCGTATTGGCCATTCTTTTTGAAGCCTCACCCTTTACTAAGAATTCATTAGGAAAGACCTAAAAACGAAGACACTCATGTTTTGTTCCCTGCTAGTGACCTGCTGTGCGAACATAGGGAAAAACAACTCAACCGCCCGTGCCTCAGTTTCCTCATTAGTGTTAAACTAGAATGTGAATGTTTATTTGCACCTGCTTAGTAACATTGTGAGCTGTAATTAAAATCCACTCAATGCTTTGAAATGGTCAGAGGACAGGTATACCTCAAATGCACAATTATTCAATCTTGCATTTAATATTCTGGTGGATACACTGCTGCATGAAACCCTAGCTTTCAGCGATCCATCAGCTATCGAACGTGATGCCGAATCAGCAGCCAATCACATCACATAGCTTGATTTAGGTTAGTACGAGTGCGAGGGGAAGGCAAAAATGTTTGCTGGGTTTTTTATGAAGCTGACATTTAATCACCAAGCAGAACATCCTTCAACCAAAGCACAGGTCTCTGTCTTGTTCCCACTGACGGCATATGGCCAAATTCCCACCGTCGTCCCTGGGAACAGAATCAGCTCCCTAAGTCAGCGTCTGATCTCAAACCCACCAAACACAACCACTTCAGGCAGAGATGGGAAGTAGACCCAACGCTGCAACTGAAGGGGTGAAAGGGATGATGATGTATGGGATTTGAAACTGCATTTGTGCACTTGTTAACAATACACCCAGCAACTTTTTTAAATGCTATCCACCTGGGGCTCTGTCTATCTAAACTGATTCATGCTACTGCATCATTGCTGATCTGCAGGAAGGGGGGTTGCAAATATCTAGTTGGTCTAATAAAAGATATCACCTCTGCCATGAGTTTTGATTCCTTTCGATCTGGCAGTACAAAACCCGGGTGGTGCTAGATAGACATCGTAGTGCGGTTCTATACTTTTTGTCTGGAGTGAAACCTCTTGTAAGGTTTCAGTGGGCTAAATTCTGAGGTCTGTTTTCAGACTTCATTCACACAAGAGCCCAGGCACTTGAAGCAGAATTCGCTTGTGTACAGACTAGGTAAAAAAAATGCATTTGGCCTAATGTGTACCAATCCCCAGGGGCATGACCTGTGCCCACCTTCACCGCTTCAAGATGAGGGGGGCTGCACGCAATGTTCCTGACTGCGGTTTCTGAGACGCTGAAAGGGTAAAATCAATTCCCAAACCGATCAATAATTTTACAACCGTGGAACTTGAAAAGCTAGAGGACCACCAGCGTTTCCATCTACCGACGGAGCCTGCGGACGTGGAACTGCAGACAGCACCCTTCACGTTTGCACGCCTGCAGGATTACCTCCACCAAAAATCACTATAAATCCCCACTATAAATCCTTGCCACAGATACCAGACTTAATGTGTCACTAAATACTAGGGGGCTTAGACCACAGGATAACAAAAAGAAACCTGTGACTCTGTTATAATAAATAGAACATGAAAGGAAGAGGGAAAGATGATTTCAAAATTTGCTTTCTGATCCATTATTCTCAGCATTGGTCCAAGAAGTCAAAGCATTAAAACACAACTTGATGTCTCAGGGAATACTAGAGGGCTTTGACCACAGATTAGCAAGAAGAAACCAGTGACTGTTATAAGTATAACAAACAGAACCAGAAAGACAGACAGACAGACAGAAGGAGACTGAAAGAAAGACATCATTTCGAAATTTGCTCTCTGCTCGGTTATTCTCAGCATCGGTCCAAAAACTCAAAGTATTAAAACGCAACTGAAGTCTCTCGCTATACTAGAGGGCTCAGACCAGAGAAGAGCAAGAAGAAACCGGTGACTCTGTTATAACAAACAGAACCAGAAAGACCGAGAGAAGCAAAGAGAGAAACACAGCAAAAAAGAAAAGAGGCAGACACAGAAAGAAGGGAAGGGAGAGCAGCAGAGAAGGAAAGAGAGGCAGACAGAAGGAAAGAGAGATGGAAGAGGGAGACACAGAAAGAGAGACCAGGAAAGAGAGACGCGCAGACAGCAGGACGAGGCAGAGAAGGAAAGAGAGAGGACCAGGCAGAAGGAGACACGGACAGACGGAGCAAATCCATCGCTGCAAACTCCGCTGCCGGGGCAGCGCCTCTCGCCGGCTGCCCACCCTCCGCGCGCGGGGCCGCCGCCGCCGCCGCCGGAGCAGGTCTTGGCGCCGGGGAAAGTTGGGAGGCGGCCGCGGGCGCGGAGCGGCGTCGCCCCCGCGGCTCGCCCGGTCCCGTCCGCCCGCCCTCCCCGCCCCGCCCGGGCTCACCGCTGGAGCGCCGCACGATGTTCTCCAGGAAGGTGTTCTGCGGCGCCACGAGCCCGCGCTTGCCGCCCGGCATCCTGCGCGTGCGGAGCGGGGCCCGGGAGCGGCCGGCGGGAGGGGGCTCGGCGGGTGTGTGGCGCCCGGTGCCGGTGAGGAGCGCTGCGGAGGACGCGGCAGCTCATGGTAGAGGCGCTCGGGCTGGGGCTGGGGCTGGGGCTGGGGCTGTGCCGCGCACCGCGCTCCGGCACTGCGGGCTCCGCGCGGGGCGCGCCTGCGCCCTGCCTGGCCCCACGAGCCCCGCACCGCCGCTGCTGCCGGGGCCGGGCGGCGGCATGGCCGGGCGCTGCCCCTCCTGCACCTGCCCGGGGCCGCGGGGCGGGCTCAGCCGGCGGCGCCGCCTCCCCGCTCCGGAGCGACTCCGAGGATGCGGCCGCGCCGCCGGGCGAGGAGGAGAGAGGGGAAGGGGGAGGCCCCCGCCCGTGGCACACACGGGGCAGCGCGGCAGGCTGCGAGCTGGGGCTGGCAAGGGTTTTCTTCCCGCTCCGCCCGGCCCCGCAGAGGCTGCCTGGAGTGTCCCCGCCCGCACGTGTGGCCACAAGGGACAGGCCAGGCGGGAGGGAACAGCCTGGCCAGCCACTGCCTTGACCCGTGTCTTGACCCCTAGTTTGTCTTGTGAAAGGCGATAATAAGGCCCTACGGATTCGCCCGTGACACCGTCACCCACGGCTAGGGCTGGAAGGGACCTGGGGTCCAGCCCCCCTTGCTCTGGGCAGGAAAGACCAATGTCATGTAAACCCCTCTGCTGTCCCACTCAGGGTCTCTTTTCTAGACACAACAGGCCTCGGCTCTCCGGTCTCTTCTCCTAGGGAAGCTCCTCCATACCGCCAGTGGTTCTTGTTGCCCTTCTCCCCCTCTTTGCTCTTCTTTGCCTCAACAGCCTTTCCCTCCCGCTGCTCCCCTCAAGGCTTCATCCCCTTCGCAGCCCAACATTCACGCGGCGGGCCAGGCAGCAGGGGAAGGGACTCGGCGGAGATGGGGGCAGCCAGCCACGCAGCCACTGTTGCGTCTCTTTGCCCTGCCAGGAGTCAGCTCCCATACCACCTGTCTATGCCCGTGGCCGGGCACCCTTGCCCCTGGGGAACTGAGCTGGTTTATGGCACAGCCGTGTTGACCCTGATGGGAGAACCTGACTTCACAAAATGAGCTTGGCATTGTTCATCTGCACGTGCTACTAACAAACCCTGCAGCACCAAGTAGTAGCCCAACTCCCCACAAGTAAGCGCTGTCCATTTGCATCACTGAGTAGCAGCCCAGCTCCCCACAAGTACAGGGCAGCAGCGGCTGGCGGCAAATCCACGAGACACTGCTAGATAGTCTTGCAGCAGCCAAGCTGTCCCCGAAAAGAGCAGGGATGCTCCAGGCTCTGCACAGCTGGAATGCTGCACCTACCCCCCGCCCCATACAGCTTGCAATCCAACAAGACAAAACACAGACACGCCGTTTTAATCGCACTGAGCTCTCATGGTTGTCATTGTATCGATAAGCATCACACATCCCCCCCATGGCAGCCTCTGTGGCTGGCGTCATTAAAAGTTGGCTGATATCTTGCAGATACCAAGACGACACAACTGAGTCTGGATTACAGGATTCCCGGGGGCAAGCATTTTCACACTGGGAGTTTGTACAGCACCTGGCACTGCAGCGGCATTTGAGTGTTTTTCCAATGCGAATAGCCATTCACATGTTACCACCCCAAGCATTCAGAAATCGACTCGAGCACCCAGGATCATGGGATTAGTTTAAAAAGCATGAGATTTTAAAATGTCTCTTGGGGATGCATTGTCTTCCTTAAAATTTTGCTCCATGGAGTTTGCACCTTGGTACTTTTCTGAAAGCCTATTTAACTTTATTCCAACCATGCAGTCGGTCCAATAAAATATATCTTCCCCTCCCCCTCAGCTTCCCCAAAATATCCTTGCCTCTCAGATACTTTTCTGTTAGTGCAAAGGCTAGAAATATTTTTTTTTTAAATGAAAGCTGAGATTCTCATGTATTCACATGATTTCAGCGGCAGGGCTTGGGGGAGGGGGAAGGGAGTTCCAGGAATCACAAGACTCCCAATAAAACTGCAGCTTGGCAGCGCTGCTATAAGGATTTGTACACAAAGAGCAATGCTTTGACATCAGGTGCAAAGAGTTGCCATCTGGTAGCAGGTAGATAGTTGAACCCAAGGAGAAGGAAGCAGCCACGCACAGAGGGGTCTCAGCCTCTTATGACCTCCCTGTTTTATTTTGGGCTCTTTCCCTACTATCTCTCTCCGATGTGAGAGTCCCAGAGGAATGGATGAGTCAATGTTTTAACAGAGACTGCACGTTAATTGCTGTGCGTGCTTTTCCACTCCTGACCCATCTCGGGTTCTGCCTCCAGCAGGATCAGAAGTTACACAGTAATTTTGACAATAACTTTGAAAGGTGTGGACACTAAAATCCTGGGAGCTAGCTGAATGATCTGTTTTTTCTGCTTATGCCATTTTTAAAGCCATTTCAGACTATACAGGCTCTCCGCTATTTTCCATCTTCCTCCTTCTTTTTCCATTAAATTATCTAGCCCATCCCTGCCAGAACATGAGGATGCCCTGCAGAATCCACTTCAAGTGCTCTGCCCGCTCACTTTAATTGGCTCAAACACAAGCACTTCCATGTATGCTGTAAATAAGTCTGAATCTTTTAACTATGCTTAGACCCAGACCCAAATCAACTGAATTTCTCAACTGCTTAAAGTTTAGAACATACTTAAGTGCTTGGTCACATCAGGGACCTTTTTCTGCCAAAGGCAGCTATTATTATACGTGCCACATTGTCAATAAACAGTTGCCTGAACCACTGAAAATACAATGCCTGCTGCTGTTCTCATTTCAACTCATGCAAATCAGAAATAGTGCCACTGAAATCATGGGGCTCACTCGGATACAAAACTGGTCCTGGAGGAGAATCAGTCCCAAAACAGCATGTTTTCATTGGACTGTTCAAGAACAAGTCTGAAACCTTCAGGGGTTCCCCCTACAGGGATGTGTTTTACGAGCTGCCCCTGCTGAGCCCTGCCCCAGATACAAGCAGCGCTAGCATCTAGTAATTGGCATGTACCGAGCACTGCACGTCTATGTCTTTAAAGTGTGTGATAGCCCTTGAGGTGCATCTATGCATAGCCAAATGCTGTATGACTGATCTGCCTGGATAGCATTTTCAGTTGCGGTGCTCCCAGCCCAGCCTCCTTCTGACCCAGATTGGATTCTTCTATTTATTTTTCATCCATTTCTCACTTTGTTTGTGAAATCCAAACCACCCTCCTCCCTAGCTCTGAATTCTGAATCAAACCCCTCTCTTGCTTTCCTTCTCTATGTCTATTTACTTACTTTTCTCTCAACATTTGAAATATGACAACCTAATCCAACACTCATCCCATCTGCTATGCGTTGTGCATCCAACTTTGAATATCCCACTTAAAAGAAAAGTTTTACCACTCTGGTTTTAGGCGCATTAATTGGAGTCTAAGTTTTGAAAAGGAGCAAGCTCCAAGGAGAAATCCTTAAATGTCACAGCTGTCTGGCAGGACAGGGGCAGCAGAATGTGCACAATAGGATGCTAGCCTTCCTTCAAATCTTTCTAGCGCCAAAAGGCTCTAGGGGACACCTCATTTCTTTCCTGAAATGCTGGGAAAGGTTAAAGATAACCTTGGAAAGAAAAAGTCTGATGTAAGAGAGAACAAACCGTGAACTGCAGAGGAAACTCATCATCTTGTAGGGATCTTCAAATTATACTGGGTTGTTAGTTGGAAGTATAAAGTGTCAAACTAGCAAGGAGTGAGCTGTCAGATAGCTTGAAGATCGGCATGATCTGGAGAGAGCCTACTTCTCTTTTCTTTCCAAGTCAAAAATGCCCCTCTCGACCATCTGCTCTTAAGTGGGACAGAAAATGTACTTGGTTCCAAACACGCTTTCTTGCTGTAGAGATGTTGCACCAAATTGTGCCCTCTACTACATTTGACACCCCTGGAATTTGGGGGGAATTTTAGGGAATCCATTATTTCAGAAAAAATATGCAATACTGGTTTTGGTTGAAGAACTGAAACCACAGTCTAAAATCGTATCAAAATGGGACAGTTGGAGTAGCAATGCCAAATGGTAAATCCCACTCCCTCCCTTTCTCACTTCTCTTCCTCTGACTCGATATCTGGGACACCTGCTCAGACCTCAACAGCATCCTCCAGTGACATCTCCAGAAAGACAACTGCTCACTTCCCTCAAGTTAGAGCCAGTAATCCTGGGCTGATGTCAATATATGTGATGAAGTTAATTTATACCAGCTGAGCACCTTGCCTTTAAATATCTAAATGCTGTTGGAATAGGTTCTTTTACTTCAGGGAGGATTTATTACTTTAGGACTGCTTCCAAAATAAAATGAGAGCCTCTGTTACTCATAAAACTAAACATCTCTATTTTTCTACTTGCCACGATCATAAATTAACAGAAAGATGCACGCTTTCAGCCTGCTTTAGGCCAGATGTAATATTTTTATGCTACCTTTGGTACGAAAGACCTATTCATTCAAGCAGCCTGCTCAAATATCTTTGATTCAATTATTGTATTAATTGAAAAGTAATCTCATTTTGGCACAAATTCATTCTGCGAGAGGAAAAGGAAACCTAGAGATCATCTGGTCAGCATAAACTGCACGTAAGAGGCTTCTCAATTTTTCACTTAAATGAGTTCTGCCATTAAAGTAATAGCAAGTTTTTAATTTATTCATAGTTTTGCCTTTGCTTGCAATGTTTATATGTAACAAGGTGAATCAGGTCCCCCTGGAGCTGTCTGGGTACTAAGGCAGGAACCACCCACATAGATACTAAAATATATTTTTAAATGCACAGGACTCTGAGGTGGGATGAACTTGGCTGTGCTCAAAGCTGTTCTGTTCCACTATGCCTCGCTAGTACTGAGAACACAAGATTTTCAATTATAAAAGGTAATCCGGTAGACCACAGATTATGGTTTATAAATATTACTTTAAGACAATCAAAACTCCTGTGCAAAGCCACATCTGACAAAATGCAAGAGTGTTATTCTGCATAACAGAACTCCCAGTAGGCAGAGTTCAACTCAACTGGAAAAGACTAACATAACACTGCTAAATCCAATGAAGTTATACTAGCTCAGTGACATCAAATGAGTTTTCCTGCTTCACAACTGCTGCCCTATCCATTGTATCTGCAGCCAAGTATCACTGAAACACCTTGTGACAAAGCACAGGGAAACCCCAGATGACACAGCAGAACAGGGCATGGTACATTCTGCCTCCTGTTTTTATTCTGTGACCCAAGGGACTGTAGTCGGTAAGCGTTATTGTGATGCGGGTATCATCTTTTCAGCTTGTTGCAAAGGGGAGCAAGTATGGTCCTGGATCAAGGAGAATAGTGGGCACAGGGAGCCAGTAGCAGACGGGGGCAGTCAAGTCCCAAGCTGATTGAGGTGATCTGCAGAAAGATGAACGGACAAAAAATGGCAGATGAACTTCAATATCAAGGTAACACACCTGGGGAAAAATAATTTCAGCCATACATACATAATGCTGGGTTCTGAACTAGCTGTTACAACTCAGGAAAGCCTTGGAGTCACTGTAAATCTCTAAAAACATCAGCTCAGTGTGTAGTGGTGATCAGAAAAGCCACAAAAATGCTGGGCATGGTTAAGAAGGGAATTAGGCCTGTGTGAAGCAGCTAGTATTTGCTTCGGATTTGGATTCAGCTGATTTGGGGGGCAGTGATTCGATTCGGTGACTCGAATCATTATCCCAAATCGATTCAGCCGAATCTGATTTGGAAATTCAGCTGTTGCCGAATCAGCCGAATCCCTGAATCACACAGGCCGCATCCCCCGACTGTGCTCCCAGCCCCACCCACCTCAGTGCCTGGCACTTTAAAAAAAAGCCTCAACTCACCGGGTACTGCCAGGAGGGGGGCTGCCTCCCACGCCACATGGGGGGCTCTGCCACGAGCCCCCCCAACCCATGCCTGCTCTCCCAGCCCCCCCATGACTACCTGCCCCCCCCAGCTCTCCGGCCCTTTAAAAAAAAAAAGCCTTGACTCACCGCCTGCTGCGAGGTCGGGGGGGGGCAATCCCCGATGTCCCCCACTGCCTTGCGCTGCATGGGGGGCTCTGCCATGAGCCCCCAGAAGCCCTGAGGCCTCTGCAGCAGCCAGTGAGTGGGGCTTTTTGGTGTGTTTTGTTTAAAGGGCCAGGAACTGGAGCCAGGTGGGGCAGCCATGAGGGGGCTGGTGAAGCAGCCGAGGGCCAGGGGGGCTGGGAAGCAGGCAGGGGATGGGGCGTAGTCGGGGTCCCCCCATGGTCGCCTTCTCCCACCCTCCCTCCCCCGCTCCTTACTTACCAGCACAGAGTCCGGGTCCAGCTCCCTGCAGCAGCAAGCAAGGACTGCCCAAATCTCCGAAGCTCTCCAAATCTTTTCTGAATCAATCTGGAGAGCTTCAGACCTTTTCACTGGTCCCCTGATTCGATTCGGACTCAGAGATTCGGCCGCCAAATCACGCTGAATCTCCTCTGAATTGAATCAGCACCCAAAGCGTCACACAGCCCTAAAGGGGATTAAAAACCAAACAGAGAACACCATCCTGCCACTTCACAAATTCATGATGTGCCCACATCTTGAATGCTGTGTGCAGTTCTGGCCCCCACATCGCAAAGTGGATGTAGTGGAATTAGAAAAGGAACAGAGCAACCAAAATGATCAGGGGCATGAAGCAGTTGCCAAACCAGTACAGACTAAAAAGGCAACAACTCTTCAGTTTAAAAAGAAGACTGAAGGGGATCTGACAGAGGTCTATAAAATCATGAAGGGTGTGGACCAAGTGAACAGGGAAGTGTTGTTCACCAAATCCCAAAACTAGGGGGCACCCACTGAAATTCGTAGGTGACAGGTTTACAGTTAACAAGAGAAAGTACTTTTTAATTCAATGTGTAGTTCACTTGTGGAAATCATTGCCACACAAGGTGGTGGAGGCAGACAGCATAGCTAAGTTCAGAAAGGGACTGGACAAAATAATGGGTGATAAATCTATTAATGGCTTTGAACAGAATGGGAATTTTTACACATGCTTCTGGACAAGGTGCCGGGCGCTTTAATTAGCAAGCCATGCTAATTTAAAGTGACTGCATGTCACGTGTATCAGCGTCGCTGCACACCCCCATGCTGAAAAAACAGCAGCAGAGCACTTTGAACTAAGGTCATTGGACATGTTTTATTTCAAAGTGCCCCACCGCCGTTTCTCAGCGCAGCAACACTGATGCACATGATGTGCGAGGCTGCCGGAGCACATCAATAGGCTCCAACAGACTTAATTAAGATGCGCTGGGTTTCCAGCATGTCAGAGCAGGCTCCCCACATGTGTGTAGGAGCCCAATGGTTGGAGATATTTCCTCTAGCATTTCTAAACCAACAGCGGTGGAAGCCAGTGAGGATAATGTATAGGGAAGTGATCACAGATTCAGTGCTCTCCTACTATAGCAATAATTTCTGCCACTGGTGGAGACAGAATACTGGGCTGCATGAACTATTGGTTTGACCCAGTATGGCACTACTGCTGCTCTTAAACTATAGAATGATCTTTATTCCTCTCCCTTGAAACATGTTGCAAAGCTGCCTTGAAACCATGTACCATAAGCACTGAGAAATACATTGTGAAATTGCAAAGTTTGCAGATAATACTAAATTTATTTGGGACAGTTGAATCCTGAGCTGATAGGAGTTGCAGAAAGATTTTCAGAAAACTAAGTGAGTAGGCTATAAAGTGGCAGATAAATTTCAGTGTTGACAACTGCAAAGTAATACACACAGGGAAAAAAATAACCTCCACTACACATGCACAATGCTGGGCTCTGAACTACCTATTACTACTTAGGAAAGAAACCTTGAAATCATTGGAGATGCAGTGATCACTGGGGTCAATAAATACAGGCACACAATGAATGCAAATAAAATATTTTAATTTGTGTATCAGCAGGCTGCAAAATCTTCTGATCTGTCTCTCTCTCACTAACTGGCTCTCCACAAGAGGGACCCTTTCCCAATCCCCAACTCTTCTCCATTAGGAAGTATCTCTAAATTATAACTTTTATACCTATGCCTTTCCTCCTAACAAAAATTATAAAAATCAATTAACTTCCTAATCTATTAATGCCCATCTACAGAGGAGAGGTTACTCGTGTGTCACTGTGGCGTGAATCTTTACCACTCACGTTCCAATTCCTCCTTTTCTGTAGCTCTTTTCACAAGTTTCTGTGAGTCTGTCATGAGGTTTCACTTTCTTGATGGACAAAGCATCAGACCCAGTTTCTGATGGGAAGCTTTTCTTCCAAGTCTTGCTAGACCTGAGTTCTTCTACGGAGATCTGACTGACTTGCACTTTTGGTAGCTGTGCTTCTGCACCTAGCACAAAGTTCATTAGCTACAGACCGCTGAGGCTGATGTCCTCTTTCTGCATGACAGTGCCGGCATTTATGTATGTAGCCACATCGCTTCCCATAAGGACATGGTTGCTGCTTGTGTTCTGGGCTGATTGATTTCTTCCTGAGAAAACTATCTAGATTGTGGAGATGATGGCCAACATGATCATCAAGAGGCTTGGAAGTTGTGTCTTGTTCTACTGCAAAAACACACTTTTAACTAGATTCAGTTTCCCACAAGCCAGCACCTGATTAAAAATTGATCTCACCTCTGGAGGCACCCCAGTGAATGGGGGTATGTATATTCTATGTTTATACTAAGTGCTAGTGATGCCTTTCGCTAATATGTTTTTTTCATGAATAGCTAGTTATTTTGATGTTTGTTTGACTCACTTTTGGTCTCAAGTTGAATTTTCTATATTCATTCTTTGGTAAAGTATGAATCCAAGCTCCAGCATCCAGTTGCAATGGAATAATCATTCCTTGCACTTCCACTAGCAAAATTCAGTCCCTCTCATGGATTCTGCTTGATTCTGCCATATCTCTGTAACATCTCTTTGGTGGGCTTTTAACCGTATGCACGTGAGGTTTTTGCATTTGGGATCTGCAGCAACTGGCAAAATGGTTCCTTTTGTTACACTTAAAACAGAGCTTTCCAAATACAACACAATGTTTAGGGTCATGTTGCCTTCCACGTTCAGTGCATTTTTGCTTGCCAAGAGAAAATCCCACTCTGTGAGAAGGCTATAGGAAAATGTCATGTGGTGAGGTGGCTTCTTCTAGCCACATGTCTTCATGCCTAGTGCATGACCTATCCCTTTTGGTGAATTTAGCTCTGCAGCCTGGGTCTTTGCAGTTTCCAAGCCCTGCACATTTAGACAGTCTTTTTGTGGGGCTCAAACTGCCTTCATGCAATAGCCTTTCTTGTAATGCAGTATCTGCAATGCCACAAATAATCCTATCTCTACTCAGAAATTCTGTCAAGTTCTCAAACTCACAGCTCCTGCTCAATCTCTTTAGCTTAATAACATACTGATCTATCCTTTCTTCTGTTGTTTGTTTGCATGTAAAAAAAATCAGTGTCTTTCAAGGGTCTTGTTCTTTTTTGGCTTGCTGTACTCTTCAAATTTGGACAGTATTTCATATGGTGGCCTTTTCTTTAAGATAAAGATGCTATAAACAGCCAGAAGTTCCCACAATATGCAAATGTACTGAGGATTTGACTTTGTCATTTTTTCTTCTGTCCCTGTGGCTGCTCAGGTACCCCTGTTTGAAGGCCTTCCTGTGCCCTTCTATAATGCCTAACATTGGAAGGGCAGATGGAGGTTGCAAAACTTGCATGACTTTTCATTCTTCTATTTAGACTATAACAGTAAAGGAAGATCACTTAGAGGTCCTTGTCCTTCCATGTCCATGTGTTGCTCTAATTACTCTCAGTTTCCAACGTGTGTTTCAGTTTGGAAATCAAATTCCTTACAGTCCTGTCTCATTCACCACTTCTAACACCACATAGTGATCACTGGCTGCAATACAGGCATACAAGAAATGAGAAGAACCACACACGAATTTGTGGAGCAGTATGTAAAATCTGCAGATCTTTTGTCCATCTGGATCAGGAATGCATCCTCTCCATGAAGAGATCACCTCAGATATGCCCTTTTCATATGTTCTCCCTCTAAAACATCTACTACTTGCCACTGTTGAGACAGGATATGGGGCTACATGGACCATTGATCTGGCCCAGTATAGCATTTCTTAGGTTCTTATCTCATCTCTCTTGCTGAAGAGCAGTGGGCATAATGACAGCCAGCTGAAGAGCCAGTACAGCTCATCAGAAAACATTTTCATTTGTGAAGAATTTTGCAATAAAGTTTCTTATATATTTCAATTAAATATTCTGCAATATTGCAGCTTTTTCCACTAAAAATATCTGTGTAGAAGTCTCATTTTGCAGGGTGAGGGGGGGAAGCCCTTACATTTTTTTTTTAAGAAATAGATTTGTGAACACAGTGATTAGAGAACACAAAATTTGTGATCAGCAGTGAAAAACATGGTCCAAGTCACTGGCTTTCTATTACATCACACCTCTGTTGCAGAGGCAGGGCTAACATCTAGTTCTCCAGGGTACCATTCAGCTTAACTATGAGACCAGCCATTCTCTTCCTGTAGTCCTTTGTCTCATCTTCCAGCAAATGAAGCCATAGTCATGCTGACAAACAACCTGCTTCACAACTCAGCTCCCATTCATCCCCTGAGCACAGTCCATCTATGCAGTGAATGAATCAGGGATCCTGAAAAAAATAAACAATATGATCATGGAATGAGAGACTGTAGTCAGCATGTGCACACAAGGGAGAGGGAGGCCACTTAGTCCAAGCCCTTGCCCAAGGCAGGATCATCCCTACACAAAGCATCCTGCACAATACATAATCCATCCTATACAATCCATGATTATTGTGTAGTACACATTACAAAAAATACCAGTGCAGAAAACAGTCTTCAAAATGTTATTGGGATTGTTTTCTATAAGCCTCTATCTGAAAAGCCATTATACTTTAGTTCTACTGTGCAGGCCTCAGTGGGAAACATAAAACCCGCCCAAATTACTGAAGTTAGCATTTATATAAAAGCAGGGTTGTCCCTAGGGGGGTTGAATAGGGGCGACCACCCCAGGCCCCATGCTTTGGGGGGCCCTGCATCCAGCCACTCACCACCCCCCTCCCCGCAGCAGCTTCTTTAGGTTCAGGATCGGAGCGGGCGCGGGCCCCACATGGGCTGATTTACCCAGGGCCCCGCACCCTGCTCGGGTTGCCTCTGTATAAAGGTGTCACAGCTGTAGAAGTCCATTCTGCAGTGCCTTCTAGGGCTTGATCCAAAACATCACTGAGCTATGAATCAAGCTCCAAATGCTTGCTGGGAGGCAAGGAATCCCTGCTCTTCCCAACAGCATAAAGCTGCTATTTCTAACCCCAGGAAGACAAAAAGGTACCCATTCTGGACACAAGTTATGGTTAGAAAAGGAGAAGCTATTTGAGGCAGTTCAGGAATTAGGAAAGTTGCAAACCAAGACAGATCCTGTCCGATCTGGCAGAGAGCACACAACATGTTCAGAAGGTGCTGATGCATTCTTATCTCAAATGGCTCTAAAGTTTATCCCTGTGATGCTACCTCTTTGTGCACAATGTACATACTCATATTATATGTGTACTTAGGCATATAGGGTGTGTGTAGAGAAAACAAGGTGTGTGTGTGCACAACACTTTAAAGCAAGTTAAACGCTTTTGCACCACTTTAATGGCATTGGAGTTCGCAGTATCAGCGGCGTATTGTGCATTAATTCCAATGGCTGTAGCGTATTCAGTGGCAAAATGCACTTTAAATGACTTGGGGGCGCAGCAAACTGAAATACCTCTGAGGAATTTTAGTTTGCTGCCCCACAGCTGCGAAGTAAAGCACTGGGTGCCGTGTGGCTCGGGCTGTGCTGGCAGCCCATTCAGGCAGCCTGGCAGCAGCCTGGGAAAGCAGGCTCCACCCAAGAACAAAAAAAACGGGGAGCAAGCTTGATCTCCCTCCCTGCCCCCAGCCCTGTGGAGCCTGCCTGCCTGCATGAGCTGCATAGGGTCCTTCCCTCCATAGCTGCGGCACCCCCCAGGACTGCCCGAGCTGGGGGCCTGCAGGCAGGGACCGCCTGGGAGGGAGAGGGAGGGTGCCACTGCCACAGGGAAGCACAAGCGCCACCATGGACCGCTCAACCTGCTGGCAGCTCACTGTCCTCTCCCCACCACCAGAGAGGCAGGTAAGACACAGATGGACATTAGAAGAGGGTTTATTTTACTCTGAATTGAAGCGGTGAGATTTTAAAAACCCACCATGTCAATTTAGGGTGAAGTAAACCCCCATTACATCTACACATGCCCATAATTCAGAGATAATTCAGAAGAGATGATGGACTTGGTCAACAAGCAATGCATTTAGTATACAGAATAAGAAAGAAAAGGTGATTCTCCGATAAAAAAGATCAAATGTCATCAGCGGGGAGGTAGTTAGCCGTGTCAGTCTGAAGTCAGGCAAAGTGCCAGCTGAAATTTATAGCCGGTCTCTAATGGACCAGTGGGGATTTCCCTCAGCAAGGTTTCTTCCTGAGAAATAAGGTGCTGAAACCAATAATTTCAACTGTTAGATTTAAAAGAAGTGAGTTGCCACATTAGGAGAAAGAATAAACAAATAAATGCCAGCCTGTTTTTCTTGGCTTTATACAACTAGAGAAAAAACATTTCTGGCCACAAACAGGTAACGCCTGAAATAACAAATCATGTTAGATGTGATTGCAACTGACCCCGTGCTCTAAAAATCCCAGTCTCCCTGGTTTATGTCTGCTATTCGGCAGTTCATCACAGGAAAGGATGATAGCTGAAAATGATTTACAGCAGGGGTGTCCACAGGGCTGGATGAGGCATGTGGGGCCAGTATGCAGGCCATATTGGGCCCACAGACCAGCGCCCAGCACTGACCTAGCGAGGGTGCCGCATGCAGCATGTGCCCTGGACTAGCCATGCATGTTGCACACCACCTCCAGCCCCATGTCACGTGGCACCTGGAGTGTGGGACTTGCCTGGGGTATGTACTCCACGCAGAGCACACCCCAGACCAGCCCTGCACTTTGTGCAGAGCATGCTGGCTCCACAGGGCCGATCTGGGGCGCACGCTGCTTATGGCATCTATGCAAGCCTAGCACTACATGCTGAATCCACCATGGGGTCTGTGAGCCCAGTCTGGACTGGCTCTGGACCCAGCATGCAGAGCTGGTCTGATGAGGACACTGCATGCAGCAGTTGCCCCAAACCAGCCACATGCTATGTCTGCAGCCAAGGCCAGGGCCAGCACTTTCTGCATGGGACAGTAAGCACAGCAAGTCAGATGATACAGCTCCGTGGGCCAGACCCAGCCTGTGGGCCATCTCTCTGACACACCTGACATCCAATTACTGTCTGAGAGGAGATCCTGGGTGCAGCTAGAACACCTGAAACATCTGTTCCACTTGTAAATCCTTGTATACAAGTACACATGCAAGTGATCAGAAGAGCAGTTAGCACTTGCAGATTTGGTGTCCCGGTGAACCCAATCCAGCAGCCATCATGCTTACAACACTCCCAGGCAATTTAGTCTGCCATTGCTTCAGAAGCAGATATGAAATTAATTGTTATAATGTCAGAGGAAAAAACTGTGCCCCAGATATAACTCCATGTACACAGTCTTTCTGCACAAAGATTTTTCAGGGTTTTTAGTACAAATGGGCGTTAAGTAACGAATTTGATTTGTAATACCTGCACAGAATTTCAGGGCACCTGATGATGCTCCAGTTTTATATGTGGTGTTTCAACAGAAAGAATAGATCCATAGCTGTTCGGGGGCTGAAAGGGCCCTCACACAATCATCAGGTCCAGCCTCCCCTGCACTTGGGCAGGAAAGACTGCTGAGGTCGTCTGACCCCAGCAAGATGCGCAGTTTCTCAAGCGTCACTAAGGTCATGCTCACATCACGAACTCAACTCAAATTTGATTGTTATCAGTTGTTTTACAGGGTTATTGTGCAACTAACCATTCATAAATCTCATAGATTTCTAGGGTCAGAAGGGACGTAGTAGATCATCAAGTCTGCCCCACTGCGATGGGCGGGAAAGAGCACTGGGGTTGAGTTCCCCTGCCAGGTGCTTGTCCAATCGCTTCTTGAACGCCTCCAAGGTGTCCGTCGATTCTTGGGCAGTCAATGGAGAAGTGAGCCTAGAATCCGTAACCTTCCCTTCTTCAAACAACCAAGGACCTGATTTCCAAAGGTATTTAGTGCCTAGATACACAGATAAACTCCCTAGTGGGATTTTCAAAAAGTACCTAAAAAGATTAGAAACTCATTAATTTCAGGGAAAGCTTAGCAACTAAACTGTCTAGGCACTTTTGAAAAATACCACTAGATACTTAAATACCTCTAAAACTCTAGCCCCAAGTCCCCCAGCTAACAACTACAACAAATGCATCTTACATGAACCAGGCAACAAAAGCAGACAAAGACTTACACTTTTCTGGTATAAAATTACATTGTTACCTTACACAGCTCCCGAAGGTAGCTTGTTCCTTTGTCTTCCTGTTTTTACAGTTAGGAATTTTATTTTGGGATTTAATCTAACGTCTTCTTTGATGCAGTTTAAGTCCATTGCCTTCTGTCCGCCCTCTGCAGCAAGAGAAAGTAAAACAGTTGTTCCTCCTTTTTTTTTATGGCAGCTTTTCAAATATTTGAAACCTGCCATCCTGGCCTTCTCTGACCCTGTAATCTCCTTTTCTCAGATTAAACATACCTTGTTTTTTATGCTTTGTACAGCATGTACTCCAACCCCTTCACCATCTTTGTCACGCACCTCAGTTTTCCTACATCCTTCTTAAAACATGGATCCCAGAACAGCACACCGCACACCTGCTGAAGCCAAACCATCATTAAAAAAAAGAGAGAGCCATGTGATCACCTCTCATGTCTTGTATACAGGATCGGTTAAGGTAGCTCCCAGTTGCTTTTGCTTTTTTGCAACTGCATCGCAATGCTGACTCACATTGAGTTCAAGATCTATCCTAACCCCCGGAGTATTCTTGGCACTGCTACTACCAAGCCAGTTGTATCCTCTGACATCCCTAAACCAATGACAGTTGATGCCAGGGAAGGTACAAGAAGGGATGAATCACTCATGACATGCCCAGTCTCCCTCTAAAGCATCTAGTACTTGCTGAGATGGGATGCCATGCAAAACTGACCATTGGCCTGACCCAATATGGCACTTCTCACATTTTTAGTTATCTGCCATTCTGTGCTTGTACATCTGTTTCTTCTTCCCCAAGTATAGCACCTTTCATTTGCCTTTATCCAACTTTTTTTTTGTCAAGACCCAGTTCTCTAGTTTATCAAGATCCTTAATTATTCTAAACCTCTCAGGATTGGAATTCCAGGTTTGTGTCATCCGCAGACTGATCAGGAAGCTCTCTATTCCTGCATCGTGGAATGTAATTATAATGACAAGACAGGACCGGATGCACAACTCACCGCCGTGGAATCTATTCGAGACCTCCTGCTATTCTGATATCATTCCTTTTAGATTTGCCTCTTTGCCCGTGGCTATTCAACTGATTATGTAGCCGTCTAGCAGCAGTTCTATAAAGCCATGTTTCTCCAGTTTCCTTACACAAATGTCACATGGGACCGTGTCAAAATCCTTACTGAAGTCTGGGTTTATGATGTCCACTTTGTTCCCCTCATTCACCAAACAAGTTACCTGGTCAATGGGGAAAATCATGCTAAATAAACTTGATCTGTTCTTAACAAATCTGTTGACTGCTAGTGTTCACCCCTTCTGATAATTTGCTCTAGTCCCAATCCAGTTCCTCCTTTTCCCCCTTTTTATACACGTAGACACTATGGGCGTCCACACAAGCGTTCATGTGCCTCTTGCCCCGCCTCAAACCCCTTTGAGGCGGGGCAACAGGTACATATGGGAACAAAAAATCATTCTCCGCACTGCAAGTTTGCAGCGAGAGGAGAAAATTAGACCTCTGGATATCCAGGGGTCTAACAAAACCAAAGTTTAAAAAGTGGAGCAGATCCAGGACCATGCCCTGAGGCAACCAGAGGCTGGGTCCTCCATGGAGACGCTCTGGCTGCCAGAGCGTCTATATGGTTGGCCCCTCACCCTGGTGCTGAAACACATGGCTGGCCAGGCTACGTTTCAGTACCAGGGCTCCGGTGCTGGTGAGTAAGGGGTTGGGAGGGCTGGAGGAGGGGGGAGAGGACAATGGGGGGGACCCCCGATGGCCCCGCTCGCTCCCCCAGACCCCCTGACCCCTGCCCTGGCTGGTCCCTCCCCTGACCAGCCCCATCCCCCAAACCCCCCACCCCATAGTTTTAAAAAACAAACCAAACCCCGAGTGCTTACCGGCAGCTGGAGGTGCCGTGTGGCTGCCTGGGCCCCGCCTGCACAGTGCAGGGCAGGGCGACAGCCCCAGCAGCCCCAGCCTGAGCCCTGCTGCCCCCCCATGGCCTGTGCTCCCCAGGGGGCTCTGCCAGGAGGCCCGGGAGCCCCTCCTCCCCTGCTTCAAAGGTAAGTAGAGACCTTTTTTTTTCTTTTTTTTTCTGGGTTTTTTTTTTAAGTGATGGTGCCTGGGGTTGTGGGAGTAGCCATGCGGGCCTGGGGGGTTCAAGCTGGAGGGTGAGGCTGAGTGAGGCAGCCAGTGGGGGGCTGGGGCTGGGTGGGGCAGCCACTGGGGGGGCTGCAGCAGCTGGTGGGGGATGGGGCCAGGTGGGGTAGCAATTGGGGGGGTGCATGTGGGCCTTGTAGGGTGGGGGTGGTAGCCCGTGGGGGACATTTGGCCCCTGTTGGGGGGCCATACCACTTGTGTGGGGGCCAAATTCCCTGTTAGGGGGCTGAACCTCTTGCGTGGGGGCCAAATCCCCTGTTGGGGGGCTGACCCCCTTGTGTGGGGGCCAAGTCCCCTACTGGGGGGGCTGAACCCTTTGTGTGGGAGCCGGTGGAAGGGCAGTAAAATATGTATTCATGAATTCATGAAACATGTTTTTAGAGTTCACTTTATTATTATGATAAGAGATTTGCTTTAACGCTGTAGCTATGTCAATAAAACATTGCCCAACTGATCGCTGTCTCTGTCTCGCTCTCTCTCTCTCTCT
>JAGPOW010000304.1:11495462-11523266 GCA_030014935.1 Caiman crocodilus
CCAAGGCGAACTGCGTACCTCAGCACCCCCACCGATGGCCAATTCTAGCGAGCTTTCCTCTGAGATCTTTTCAGAGGTCTTTCTCCGCTTACCGACCCAAAGGTCTTAGACCAAGGAGGAACTGTAACCAGCCAGGACCGTCATTTAGAACGATGTTCCAGTTATTTTGTTCTGCATATAATTTTGGTGCCCCCCTCCCCAGTTTTTGGCACCCTACGCCACTGCGTAAGTCACCTAATGATTGGCCCGGCCCTGGGTTTTACATTCTCCTGCTTATCCTAGCAGCCCTTCTTTGTACTTGTTCTAGATTGAATTTACCTTTCTGAAATACAGGTAGCCCAAACTATGTGCAGTTGTCTAGATGAATCAGCAGTTAGAAGACCTTAAACTTTATAGCTTGTTGGTTTACTTACGATTCTGTATCACTGCACACTTCATTCTAAATCATAACTGCTATCTCACTTCAGGGTCGTACTGAAGTTGTTCTGTTATTTTAAGTCCCTTTTAAGTGGAAGGCAGCTCATTATGCCAACCTTTCAAATGTACATTTTCTACCCAACAATGTGTTCAGAAGCATACTGGTTTACAAAGACGAATCTCATCAGCTCTGTTTTATATAAATACAATTAGCTCTTACCCCTCTAACACACTACTGAATCATTCCAAATTCAGAAAACAATTCGCCTAACAGGCTACAAAAAGACTTGAAAATAACAAAATGAGCAGATATATCTGTCAAACTGCAGCTGGCCAAATAAAACTGTTGTAGAGTGGAGTAACTCTCTTTTTTTTCTCTCCAAAAGGAATAGAGATGGGAACATAAAGCTGGAACAACTACTCTGCATAAAGGAGTAGGAGTTGGCATTTGCATCTGTAATAATCAGCGCTATAATATGAATGTAGTACAAAATCCAGTACTGAAGAGAGAGGGCAGATTTTCCATACTTGCAGCCAATTTCCATCATAAACTATTGTGTGACCTACTGTAGCTCTGCTACAACTTTTATTCAGAAAATTTTGTTTTGCCCGAAATTTTCCAATTTATTCTGAATGCAAGTTTGAAGGATATTTGTCAACTGGTTTCTGAGTCCCAGTTTATTCAGAAGTTACCCCAATTTGAACTTATCATCTGTTCTTTGAAAATATTTGTCTTTGTCCCCATCTTAGACAAAAACATGGGCTAAAAAATAGGCTCTATTCGTTTCTGCTAAATCAGCAATGACTTGTGACCAATCATGCTTCTGCTAAATAGAGTTAGGGGCCCAGTCTTCCTGTTTATAAAGCTTCTATTCAACCCAATTACTTCAGCATCATGTCTTTGCTAGCTGAATGCAACTAAAGAAATATAAGGGCCCTTCTGTAACAGATATCCAGTTCAAATGCTCATCCAGTGCTTCAAATTAGGAGGCATCTTTAATTGCCCCACATGCAGAACTTGGAATACAGATTCACCTGGATGCACTCATAGGTCTCTGCCACATGTTCAAATTAAAGCTGGCTAGAAACCAGCTAGAGAGTTGTTGCACATTTTTAGGCACTAACTTTGTAGCTGGTTGGCTCTCTTATAGCTGGCTAGACATTTTTTATGGCATGATAATTATTTTGTACATGTGTCCAGTCTAAATTTATTGTGCAATTAACCAGTCAGTTGCATTATATATGTAACATGTAGAAAGGGCCATAATGACCTATTTTACTGGAAAATATTTGCAATCTGCTACATCTGATACGTGTATAGACAAGTGTAGCCACAGCAGGGTATGCTACAATAGCCTGGTTTGTTTGAGACAGAACTGTAGATGATTTCAATCAGAAAAAAACTCTGTACAGCTAGCAGTTAGACTAGGTCAAAACACCAACTATTTTTTGAAAGATTGTCCTGAGTTTTGCAGTAAAAATGTATAGGTTTTGCTGAAAAGTCAAACCAAAGTCAAATTGTGGGAATAGTGTTTATTTTTTCCTTTAAAATACTTATCTAAATGTTTTGACTTTTTTCATTCTTTTTTTCCATGGAAAAACCAAAAGTGTGTGACAAGAATGCAAGACTTCTTACCAAAAAAAAAAGGTTTTGTTCTTAAAGCCATTGAAAAACATGGTTTGGTTTTTCAAATTCAGTATTGGCTCTATCAGCTCTTTTGGCAGCAGACAGACAATACGGACATGCTACTATTCTCTGAGATCGCTGCAGCAGAAATGGAACGACTGAGAACTCCCCAAATTGTGAACCATTTCGGCAGGAGATAGGCTGTAGTTTGTGCACATCTGTAGATCCCTCTTCATGTTCTTCACCCAGAGCACCAGATTTAAAGAAACAGGGGGAGGTAGCAATACAGACCTCGAGTTTTTAACTCAAACACTTTTTAAAAAGGAAAGAAAAACAAACTTCCATTTCCAAGGATAGGACAGTGTACAGCAGTCTTTCTGAACACAAGAAGCTACAGATGCTGGATTCAGTGCAATAGCAATGCAGAGCTGGGTGTCTGCTTAATAGCATTGCCATCCATCTCACAGTTTTCCATGTCTCAAAATATACACGAGCCTCAATAAAGAGATGACTACATTAAGTTAAAAGAGAGTTTAAATGACTTGCTCAGTCTCACTCAGGAGTGCTGCTCAACCTTTTAGAGCAGTGAGCTGGGTGTTTACAAACCAGCTGAATCATGGGCTACCACTCCCTACTGGTAATTAAACTAGAAATTATAATTTCTATTAAAAAAAAAAAAATCACATCATTTTTTGAGGCTGCTCTGACCTTGGAAACCTGGTAAAACTGTGTCCCCACTTCCCTGTCTCAGGTCCTGTGAGATCTGAGTGTCAGCATCCTTAGTTAGTTCTGTTTGTAACTGAGTCCAGGCTGCAGCTCTGTTACTAGGAGGGGTAGACAGCTGAAGATAATTAACATGCAGTAGGCAAGAGGTGTGCCACACCCTCTGGAGCAGATGAGGCTCAGGAAGGAGAGATGAGAAGGGGAGAAGACCTATGAGAAACTGCCTTCAGGCACCTACGCGCTAAATTCACGCTGAATTCCAAGACGTATTTAAGGAATGGCCCGGGGTTTACCATCATATTATCACTCTGCCAGGACAAATAATTAGAGATCACTGGCAAAGGTTACAACGCCATTTATGGCCTGTCGTTCAGAAATGGATTGATCAGATGAAGGAACGAGTGATTATTGAAGAATCCAGAAGTCCCTGGAGAAGCCCCATAGTGGTGGTACCGAAGCAGGATGGATCTATCTGGTTGTGCGTGGATTACCAGAAGCTAAACAAGAGACAGCCAGATTTGATGCCTTTGTGATGCCTCAGATCAATGACATGATAGAAAAGATAGGCCAAGCCCAGTTTATATCCACGTTAGATCTCACAAAGGGGTACTGGCAGATCCCAATGGCAGAAGAAAACAAAGAAAAAATGGTGTTTGGGACCCCATGGGGGCTTTTCCAATTCAAAGGGATGCCTTTAAGGCTACACGGGGCAGCCGCCTCCTTCCAACGATTAATGGAACACCTACTCAATCCACATCAAGAATATGCAGCGGCCTACATCGACATTATCATCTCCCCCAGTTGGGAGACCCGTTGTGAACATCTGTGGCAGGTACTGGGGAGCCTCCAACAGGCAGGGCTCACAGCAAACCCAAGAAAATGCGTGCCGGGAAGAGGGAAACCCAATACCTGGGGTTCATAGTAGGCCAAGGGACCATCAAGCCCATAACTGATAAAATGGCAGCCATAAAACAGCAACCTCTACCACAAACGTTGGAACACCTCCGATCCTTTCAAGGGTTGGCCAACTATTACCGGCAGTTCATCTCTAACTTCTCAGAGAAAGCCGCCTCGCTAACAGAACTGACGAAGGGACACCGCAGCCCGATTTTCCTGGAACCCAGAGGCTCTATAGGCCTTCGACCAACTGAAAGAGGCCTTAGGCCAACACCCAGTTTTGTACACTCCAGACTTTCGGAAAACCTTCTTCCTCCAAACAGATGCATCGGCGGTAGCACTGGGTGCAATATTATTCCAGAAAGAACAGGGAGCTGAGAGGCCAGTGGCCTTTGCTAGCAGGGAGCTCAAACCCATGGAGACACGATATTCTACCATAGAAAGGGAATGCCTAGCAGTATGGTGGGGCATAGAATTATTCCGATGTTATCTATTAGGCAGGAGGTTCATGCTGATCACAGACCACATGCCCCTGCGGTGGCTAAGGACAGCTAAATTGAACAATGCTAGGCTTATGAGATGGTCCCTGGCCTTACAACCTTCTTATGAGATGGTCCCTGGCCTTACAACCTTTTTGTTTTTCAGTGGAGCATCGAGCAGGATGGAGAAGTAGAAACGTAGATTTCCTATCCCAACCAAAAGGCAGTCCTAGCAAAGGTTTGACACCCAGTTAGGACCTCCTAACATGGGCAAGAATCGTTAAGGAGAAATCCATGCCTCAGCTTTTGCATGAAGTTAATTTCCTTTTTTTTTTTTTTTTTTTTGGGGGGGGGGGGGTGGTTGGGGGGCCCACCCTTGTTAACACTCCCCTGCCCAGGGGAGACAGGGTCTAAAAAAAAAACCGCGCCTGCAAGGGGGGAGAGGACCAAGTAACTGGAGGAGGAAGTGTGTAACCAAGTCCCAGCTGCAGCTCTGTTACTAAGAGGGGTAGACAGCTGAAGATAATTAACACTCAGTAGGCAAGAGGTGCACCACATCTCTCCTTCCTGAGCCTCATTGGCTCCAGAGGGCAAGAAGGGGAAAAGACTTGCAAGAAACTGCCTTTGGGCACCTACACATTGTAAGATGTTGGCAAGAAACTCCATGGCGAGAGATCCCAAGGAAGACCCAGAGGCAGGGACTCGATCTGCCCCTTTTTGCTATGTACCTGAAACCCCCAACTTCTGCGGTGAGTCGCAGGGAATGGAGCAGCGGCGCAGTAAAGAGCCATGGCTCCATGCTAAGACGCGGCGGGGTTACCCATGAGGAAAAGGGGGTGGGGGAACGCTTGACCCAACCCTGAAGAAACGGGACCTGACCCCTCATTGGAGGCCGAGAGGGTGGGGGCAAAGGAAAAGATTGCGAAAAAGCCGTGATCCCCATGCCGGCACGAGATGCAGCCGGGGATGGTGCCAGTGTTCATCAGCCTCTAAGGAGGCAATTAGTGGCTGATAACTGGGACGACACCCAGTACTTACCAACTGAGTAAGTTGGCGGCAATTGGCCTGAATACACAGGGGGTCTCCAGAGAGAGTCCAACGAGCTGCCTCCTCTGCCAGGTGTTCCTGGAAAGAGTAATACCAGACTAAGAATAATAAAGCACTGTTACCATACACCAATCCAGCATGGTCCTTCCCGTGGGTACCTGTGTGTTTAACATCTCCTCCCTCCCCATTGTGTTTAAAGATCAAAAGTCATGGCAGGCGAGAATCTCGGGGTTAAGGGGTACCCAGCACCGACACACTGATACTGCTTAAGTGAAGTGAAAACGTACCATTGACTATGTAACACAATCAATGTCAAAATATCAATCAGTCCTCCAGATCCAGACGCGTCAGGCCAACATCTATGAAGAACCAGAACCAAATAATAACTTATGCCCAGTTCACCCTGAATTTCACACCCTAAATATCATTACTTCCTGCTAAATATTAATTATAGGAGGATTTAGCTATAACACATCCACAAAAATCAGACTAGGACAGAAAGCTAATGGAGTAATACTCCATTCCCAGAAATCCTCTCTGGGACGAGATTTACGCTGGAAAGTGGATGTTTGCCATTAAAAAAAAAAAAAAAATCTGCTGTGTGTACACAAAAGCTTTACTCCCTTCCTTGATGAAAGCAAACACGCACAAATAGAGGCCCACTGAAAACAACTTTGTCCTCTAGATTTATGCAACTAAGTGTACTCACAAATCATTATGTCAGACCTGCCTAGGTACTAGAGTTATCTTTTTTATTTAATCTGGAATATACTTTCTATCCTTTAATATGGCAGAGGCAGTAATGCATTTCAACTACAAACCACGTCATTCCTTAGCGTAGTACAGCTTCCACTGGAAAAAATCAGCACCTGTTAATAGCCACCGCGCTCTTCAGTTATTTCCTATGCCAAGAATTAGGGACACCTACAATAAAGCGCTGGGTTAAATATTCCATGTGTGGCAGGATGGATTTCCCCGGTGGCATGAGCCCAAGGCACATGTGGAGAAACAGGCGGCTTCTCATTCACAGTGTCGGTTCTAGTGGAGTTGTGGCTCTGCAGCTGGAAGAAAAACCACACAGGGAATCCAGTGTAAAATGAATGCAGGCTCATTACCTTTTCCACCAATTTCTTCTGTGCCCTGGCCCCATACACAGATCCAAGGGATGCACGCCCTGTCACATGCTTGCCTGGGGGTGCATGCAGTGGCGGGAACTGCCCCCCCACCATATGAGCCACTTGCAGCTCTGTCCCACACCCCACCCTGGCTGGGCAGCTCCTGTTGGTGCCCCTTCACTTTGGCACCCAGGACGGTCATCCCACTCGCCCCCCCCTTGCTACAGTACTAGACCTGGGATTGTGAAGGCAGCTCTGCTCTAGACTCTCTCTCTCTGTAGTAAGCCAACTCCAAGGGAATAACACAGCCTGGGGGCACAAGTGGAGCTGGGCCTCCATGTTCAGAGGCACAAAATCTCAGGGATATGGAGCTTAACGGTAGAAGCCCACTTCCACTACCACTGCATAATTCCCTATGGTCCCTTGAGCCTCGGAAGGTGTTCAGCTGATGTGTAAACTGGAACAGATGATTGTGACCAGCCCTGGCACTTTTTGCCTGGTTGTAAATGTTGGTTGAAAAATGTGAACAAGGTGTGGCATGCAGCACAGAGGTGTGGCAGCTGGGTCGTACGTAGCTTGCATGCTCTGTGCAAATGCTCGAACGCTTCAGAAATCATGCTGGCTTATAGAACAAGAGCAATGTGCTGGTGAGTGGGAGCCCTTTCCATAGCCTGGGTATGAAAGCCAGAGCATAGAAAGCAGAAGAGCCAAATCTGAAAAAAGGACTTGGGTATCTAAAGTAGGACTTGGGCAGAATGCATTTGTCCATGTCCAAAGTTGTCCTGATTTGTTACCACTCCCTAGAGGTACCTAAAACCCTAAGGCACGATACAAAGAATGTCTTGAAGTTCACTGGCACTTCCAGTTGCACCCCTCACAGGCCCACAACTACCCTACTCTTGACAGGGCAGAGAAGCTCAGCCTCTAGATCATGTGTGAGCCTGGACATGACGTGTTCCTCAGCCTTAGCCTGGTTATGGGCTCAGTCCAGATGTGTTCTGCAAACGCCTGACACACACTGTTGGGATCAGGCTTACTAAAGCATGGGGGTGAGGAGTGGCCAAGGTGCTCGCCCAGGAAGGGGGAAGCCTTGTTCAGTTTTTCCCCTGCTTGAGGGGATTTCCAACCTACTGGCCCCATTTCCCAGGAGCTCCTGGATCCCACCCTGAGGCATCTGACCCTGCCCTCCATGGAGAGCCTGTGCCTGTAGAGGACTCAGCCTACCCAAGGCAATAAGCCCTGCCCACCCCCACCCGCGCCCACTCCTAACTTTCAAGTACATAGGTCTTTTGTTGCATATGGCCCTAAACAACTTGGCCAAAGTTAGATGGAAGCAGTAAGCATAACAAGGGGTGGTGGAAAAGGGGGTCAAGTCCCTGCTTTGACGGGGGAAGAGAAAAGACCAGATGGGACCTGGCTCCTTTAAAACCAGGCCAATGAACTTGGTATGTCAAAGGTGGGGTGACCCACCCCTCTTACCTCTCTTCTGGATCCACCCCTGCCCTGTGCAGACCAGTTATGCTTCTGGATGGAAATCAACTGCAGAGCCAGAACGGCAACCCAGAGACTCCTGGCGCTGAATTTTCTGCTCTGTCTCATGACAACGCTCTGCCTCTAGCTAACATGCATTCTCTCTAACTGTTCATGTTTTAGACAGTTTCTGAATACCACTGTCCACAGGGTTACAGTGTTTATAAAAAATGTTCCTCCTTGGATATATATATATATTAAAGGGTGCCTAGGCGCCCATTTTTATTTTTGCCAAGGTGGAGGAGGGGGGAAGGCTAAGATGATGGACATGTGGAAAGTTTTATACATTTCAAGTGACAGCCCTCTTCCCAAAGGGGGCCAGAGCCCCTGGGCCCCCACATACTCATATCATACAGCATCTCTGATAGAGTGCATTGTAATTCCTCATCTTCTAAACACTAATGCAGGGTTTCCAAAATAATAATCAAACCACCTTGAAACTGAAGATTTCAAGGTGGGTACTGGGCAACTTTGAAACTGAAGCCAGGAGTGCAATGATATATGACACACGCAACATATAACAAAGCTTTAGGCATTTCATTGAATAAAATCTGGCAAAGCCTAGTATGTAATAAACATTATTGTTGAAACCACTTTGCAGTAGGTTGGAAATTATTTCATAAAAAGAAAATGTTGTTTTCTCTGTACTGTAACAGAAAACATCATTCAGGAAATAGTTCTTGGTACTTCCATTAGCAAAACCCAGTCTGCAGGTAATTACCCAGGGCCATTTCTTTGCTCTCAATGGACACAAAAAGTATTTATACTAAGCAGTTCATAAAGCAAGTGATCCAATATTCTTCCCCCTTTTAGCCAAAAATAGAGGGGGGGGGTGAGTATTTTAACATTTCTCTCTTGCACTCTTCCAAATGACAATTTGAAATATATTTTTAAAATCTTGGTTAGTGGTGAAAAAAGAGAGAGGAAAACTGAATGGAGTATTCAGGTTTATTTGTTAAAGTGTTTTGTGTAATCTAGCCTGACTTTGCTCTGCTCTGGGGCAAGCTGATGTTAATCCTCATATGTAGTCCATTCTGACCCTTCTAACCACGAAGATAAGAACAGCAAAGCTTTTAAAATAATGCAATGTCATATCTACCAAGGATTCCTGCAAATCTGCCCGTGAGGTTGGTAGCATGGGGGAGGGGAGATAGAATCCAATTGAACAAAAGCTTTAAAAAACCCCACACGTGATAACACCACCAACTCATGCAACTGCTGGGCAGAGCTGAAAGAAAAGGGCGAAACGAAAAAACATCTGCTAAGCAGCACTGTGATCGTGGCATGAGGTGAGTTAACGGTAAGAACAACATTGCAGCTTTTGGGGTCATTGAATGACCCATTCGGGGTTAGAAATTGCTCTCCTTAGCTTCCTACTAAATTTGGATGACAAGCTCTGATGTACAAAAAGCTTTATGTTCATGCAAGGTTTGGGAAGGCTTGCAGGACTGAATGCTCAGGTGGCTTAGCTTCAGAGCTCTTCTAAGCCTGCCTCGCTGTCACTGCTTTACATGCAAAGATATTTCTCACTGAGAGACTTGCTAAAGATTTCTGACTCATTCTTTTTGAATTGCTCTTTCATCATGCTACAGGGGTATGCAGACTTAATGGAAAGAGCCTCAAAAAATAATGTTTTCCTGACCCCTCACAATAAGTTAAAAGTTGGTTGTTGCTTCCTGGTAGGGAACTTTTGCCCACGCAAAGAAAACACATAATATAATCACGGTGGTCTATGCCAGTGGTTTTCAACCTTTTGGGCTCAAGGCACCTCTTAGAAAATGCCAGCTCTTTGTTTTCACTAATTTTTTACTATAAAAAAATAAGACAGAAGGTCAGAAGTTTTTCAACACTATGGATTCCCATTTGAAACCATTGGGTTTATTTTGTGAATCATGTTTGCATACCTAACAATGCTGGCATTGTTTGGCAGGCTACAGCACCCCTGTAAAGATCTCAAGGCACCCCAGGGTGCCACTATACCCTGGTTGAGAATCACTGATCTGTGCCATCAAGCAAAGAAGTCAAGCTCTTCTCAACTTGTAGCCATGATCAGGCTTCCATTCCCTTTTGCTACATAAATATATCCATTTCATTTATATCTTTTCCATACCACAATCACATTGGCCTACACATTTTGGGGGGGTTAGACCTGATGGTCTGTTTAGGTCCCTTCTGACCTTAAGCACTACGATACTATGATTGCCACAGAAGTAGCTGCACCATGGACCCAAGATGAGATGATGAACATACATGGTGGTTTATGCAGTTGGGCTCTGTTGCTACCCACTCTCTCATTTTCATACCTCTGCTCCCATCTCTTATTCCGGCCAGCTCCTCCTGAGGCTCCCCACCTTTGACAGATGTGCTATTGGCTCAGGACCCCTGCTAAGCCCTCCTGAGTTTATTTGCTAGTGCAGTCCTCTTTCCTGTCCTTCCTCTCTTCCAGTGTCCCCTGTCTCACAAACATCCTTCCTTAAGTCGGTCGTGGTGTCTGTACACCTGTTCCAGGTGGAGGGGGCACGCCAACAGCATCACATGAATTCAGCATCCTGCATGTCAAAATGGTGGCCCGGTGCTTGAACTAAAGCTCGTTGAAAGAGCTTTAGTTTAAGTGCCCCTGCATTCAACATTAAGTGTTGAATAGATGTGACACGGAGGCTCGATTAATTGAGTCTGCTCAAACATATGCTAATGAGCACACCTAGGAGCAGATATCCAGCATATGAATAGGTGCCCTTAGTCCTCCCTTACTTTACCACACTTCCTCTTCCCTTTAAGGCCTTCTTTACTGAGTCCACCTCGTCCTGGCATAGATCTCCCCACCTGCAGTTTGACCCCTATAGTTAGATTCTCTGTTGAGCTGTGCCACTTGCTATTTTAGGGGCATCTTGGGTCCCGGGTTCTCCCCTTCTCAACTCACCTATCTGGAAATCTGTCATGTCCTCAGTGGCCCATCAGGGTCAGCTTGGTTAAGCATAATAGCCAGTGGCACACAGGAGAGCAATATGACAAGCATTGTGTCCAGGCTCGCTGAGCCAAATGACCCATTTACAGATGGGCCAGCTGGACACAGGCTTCAGATTAAGTCTGGAGAAAAGCTTGAATTTACTCTTACAGACCCATAGCAAGATGCCTCAATTACTCTGCTGCTGTGCCTTGCATTTACAAGTGTAGGCAAGCATGCATTGATGTGACAGGTATCTTTGGGAGACTTCATCTGAATATTACACCAACTTGGATGCCTCACACGTTTTAATACAGCAGGTGCACGTGTAGGAGAGTTGGCCTGGAAATGAATCTCCATTCATGTAAATAGGGAAATCAACATTACACAATGCTTATGAATTTGTCAAAATATTTGTTTAATTTTGGGTTTGCATCCATCAAGCCACAAAATAGGAGGCTACATTAAATAATGAATGAATGCTATACCATATTATACCTGAGTGATCAGATGAATTTACCAAAGATGGCACAGGTTTTTTTTCCCCAAGGGAAGTAGTATGTTTCTCATTCTGATGTTATAAATAATGAACAGCAGCAATCTGGATCTAAAGATTACTTCTGCCTATTAAGGATTATGAGGAAGTAACAGATATATGTGAGTAGAGCTATAAATACATAGTATTGATGTATGAGCTGGCATAATCATCCAAATCAAGCCTGATAGCTTTTATCAGAAAATATTAGACAAGGAAAAGACACTCAGTGGAAGCCAACTACAGGATAAACGGGTGCAAATCTAATTGTTTCACTCTAGTTGTTTACAGAAAGGCTAAATTTGATCTGCTCTCTAAAAAATACAATTGGCCTTTGAGTCTTTGTATATTAAAGCCACGTTTACTGGTTCATGCCTGTCCAGCCCAGACTGAGAATCTACCTAGGAATGGGGCAGCTACACAAAGCGTTTCCTACATAGTATATTGACTTTATTACAGAGTAAAACTGGAGCAGACACAAGACATGTAGTCCAGGGTAAAGTTACTCCTTGAAAAAGGAATAGTAACTTGGCTATATGGAAAAATTACTATGCAGAATATGTCACATGACTCCTGCTTCACTAATGTCATCCCGGGGTAGCCACTTACGCAATGCAAGCTTCTTCCCACCGCTTCGTGGCTAGGCACTGTGAATGCCGATTGTAAGAGAACTGATCACCTATCTGCTTCTTACTGGACACATCTACATGAGACGTTTACTGCACATTAGCATGATAACACTGCACCGTAGTGTGTCACAGGAAAAACAGTGCTAATAGCCTACTGTGCAGTGTTCTTAAGCTAATGCGCAGTAAGCATCACTAAATAACTGAACTGATGTTACTGCACAGTAACTCTAGGTACTGCACATTTAGTTAGTGCTTTATTAAACAAGTACTAAACTAAATGCCCATTTTCTAAGGCGCATTAATAAATGTGCAGACGTGCCTCTTATGGAATAAATTTACTGTAGAAGAAAATACTCCACAGTAATGGTGTTGTATGGCCATGCCCCTAATCCTTAATTCTACCTTTTCCTCACATCCTCCATTTTTTCTTTTTTTTTTTCCATTTCCATCTGCTTTGATTTTTCTTCTCAATAATTTTTCCCCACCTCCAGCTTTATACAATCTTTATAGCCTCCTTATTCTGAGGTAAGCAGGGGACCTGGCTAAATGCCAGTGACCTCAAAAACCCAGTAGTAAAGTTGGGTCCAATGTTCGCATCATTTCATAAGACACATTCCTTCCCTCTCCCTCCACACCCTAGCACCATAAGTGACAAGTTGGTGCCATTCCACCTTCAGGCACCAAGTTCATGCCCAATCATCTCCCACTTTCTCCCCATCATAGCCTCAGGGACCTCAACATAATCAAATCTCTCTCCTTCCTCCCACTACCTGTCCTGATTTGAGAATCTCCACACTCCTACAGAGAGCTGTAGCGATCCCTTGGGATAGAAAAAAAAAATAGGGCTTGAAGTCTAATTTATCGTCTGATGAAATTCCCTCTTCTTTCCCATTTCCAAGATGCAACTCATTTTCCCTGCCCCTGTCTAGGGCTTTTTGATGGCCAGGCTGTGGCAGCTGCCATTCTTAAATTCTTTCTAAGTCAGTGCCTAAGGCTGATATCCCAATCGCCTACCCTTAGTTACTTAGCTACGGCTGCTGACTCTTTTGAGATGAGGCAACCTAAACTGACCTCAATGTTTAAGGCAAGGCTTTTCCATTATTATTCTCCATTCCTTTGGTATCACAGCCCATTTAGTGTCAGTACCTTTCTGATGAGGGTGTTGCAGTATTGAAATCCTCTATAAGAGCTTCACAAAGATGTATTGATCTTTCTCTTCCAACTGAGTCCAAGAACTGCCCAAATCGGCGTGGAAGGAACAGTAGTTCAAATTGCTCCTTCTCCAAATGCATTACGCTGCATTGGCCGACAATACTTTTCAGCTTCACTTAATTCTTCTGGGGCTCCTTGAGCTGCTGCTTACCTTTGAGTAACTTAAAACATTTCATTCATTCAGCAGATGTTTCTACCTCACTCTTTCCCTCTCTTCAAGAGAATTTTAACTATGGCTACACTATTAAAATATGTTTTAAGCATCATCTTTTTAGCTGGAATATTTTTCCAGCCAGCATCATTCTTAGCTGAAATAACCACCTGAGCATTATCAATATAACTATGCCTACACCCGTTTGCACCAGAGTCTTTAAATAGTGTGTAGCTAACCTAGAAAACTATCTGTCTGCTTTTCGGTAGGTTTTTTTTCTTTGCATGGAACAATGGCACCTCTCTGCAGCACAGGATGCAAGGGTTCAGAAGTCAGTCAAAGTCTTAGCTCCCCGCCCAGGCCTGTGTCTAACTTACTGTTGCTGCAGAACGTGCAGTGCTTCCACAATAGGAAATGCTGATGCAAGACTTTTCTAGTTCTTGAAAAAGCAAGATCTGCTTGTTCATGGAGGGTCCTGCTCTTTCAAGCTAATGGCACCCGCTGCCCCACGCTACCCGCGGTTTCTCACTACTTGCAGTAAATTACAGATACAACCATGTAGCATGCAAGGAATAATTTGTTTTCTCACTCTATAAGCCTGAATCTCTGGTTTTAGGTTTGGAAACCCCTGGGACTGAACTAGCTTAGTATAGTGGAGAATCAGGCTTTGAAACGTTAATGTCAAAAGAAATATTCAGCTCGGGACCAGGGGGTTTCTTCTGTGTACCTCCTACTGTTCCCTAGGGAATGTGGTTGTGGCAAATCTTACTGTGAAACATGACATAAGAGATGCTGAGACATTGTGGATTCATACTGGGTTCATCTACCTGTGCACTTAACTGTGCTGTAAACAAATCGACTTTGGTGTAAAGCATCAGAGTCTGCACGTGCGGCGCTATTGGACCACAGCAAACTAATTTTCGCTGATGTAAAATACTACTGTCAGGGACAGTACTATCTTCTTGTAGCAAACATAACTGCACCTAAACACAAGTGTAAACATTGACCTGGTTATAAATTGCATCCAGTCAGTCCAGGCAGCAAGGGGCAGACTCCTGCATGTTGCCTAGCCACACAGCTCTGCTTTTGGATGCTCTCATGTCCCAGCCAGCCCCTCCGCCACCCGATGCTACCACCCAAAGCCTGGGGCTGACCCCTCAAGCCTGCTGCCAGCCCAGGGCTGCTCCACCTCGGCTCAAACTACACTAGAGTTTATTGCTCCATGTATAGATGCACCCAGGAAGTACCCTCATCTTTGAAAGCAGGCCATTGCTGCAAGTTAGGGCTCTATGATTAGTTAAGGTACAAATGAATTGCCCCTTGATTTTCTACTTATTAAACTTGCAAATTATTACTGGCTTTAGTGAGAGATCAGTTTTTGTGAGAGCTGTCACCATGGGTCCATTGAGTAATGGGACTAGATTATCAAATTGCTCAGTAGCCCAAACACCTCATTAACCAAACTAAAATTTCCACTAAAATACTAGTTAATGAAGAAGTTTTTTAACATGTCAATCATTGTATCACATACCTAGAAGAGCAGTGACACATCCTCTGAGCCATGAAGTCATAGCCTTAGGCTAATCTTGAGAGACAAGTTTGTAGGACTCGTTAACTATGAATTCAGATGATCTCAAGTAAGCACTTGAGTCGCCTGAACCCTTTCAATAAGCCTTCCACTAGTAAGTTCTTCCATGCTGGCACTGCACCTTTTATAGGCTGCATAAAACCTCTTCATTCACAAAAGAGGCCAAAAATTTACCTGGAAACCAGAAAGACAGACAGACTTGGGGGTTTCTGATTACTTCAGCTTGGTAAAAATTATTACGTGCGCTGCTGTGTGTATTTGGACAATCCAAAGAGACTGAAGGTATCAAAACTAGGCAAGCACTCCTCCGAGAAGAGTTAGTTTTGTATAAGTGCATCAAGAGACACCGTCAAACCACAAAGAAATTGCTATAACCACAGACAACCACAAATTCTTCACTGAGCTGTAACAAGCATTCAGATGTGAGTGCTGTTGGTGTTAAAAATAATTGTGAAAGATTAGGATACAGTAGACTTACGAATCATAGCTAACAACAAGTATTTCTCCATGATTTAGTCATTATATATTCAGATGAACAGGACTATCAAGATACTCCACATTAGTACATATAGCAGGGGTGAGCAATTAGGTCAGCTGGAGGGCCACTTAATAAGTTTGGTGAGCTGTTGAGGGCCGCAGTGGTAGCCCCGCCCTTTGCCTGATGCCACCCCCCCTGGCCACCAATTTGGGACCACCCCCTAATGCTTGGCCTTTGCCACTTGAAGTCCTGCCCCTCACCCCCAGAAGCACTCCTAGGGGGTGGGGGGTGCCAGGAAAACAACAAATTGTATACTAAATTCAAACATTTATTATAACATATCACTGCGCAACCTACTGAAGATCATGAGGAAAAGGCTGAAGTGCTCAATGCCTTTTTTACCTTGGTCTTCACAGGCAAGATCAGCTCCCAGACTACTGTACTGGGCAGCAAGGTTTGGGGAGGAGGTGAGCAGCCAGCAGTGGTGAAAGAACAGGTTAGGCACTATTTAGAAAAGCCGGACATGTACAAATCCATGGGGCCAGATGCAATGCATACAACGGTGCGGAGGGAGTTGTCTGATGTGATTGCAGAGCCACTGGCCATCATCTCTGAAAACTTGTGCCAATTGGGGCGGGTTCCAGATGATTGGAAATGGACAAATATAGTGTCAATCTTTAAGAAAGGGAAGAAGGAGGATCCAGGATCCAGAGCTACAGAGCAGTCAGCCTCACCTCAGTCTCTGGAAAAATCATGGAGCAGATCCTCAAGGTATCCATTTCTAAGCACTTGGAGAAGGAAAAGGTAATTAGGAACAGTCAGCATGGACATCTGGAGTCCTGTGTCCAGTTTTGGGGCCTGCACTATAGAAAGCATGTGGACAAGCTAGAGAGAATCCAACAGAGGAAAATGGTTAGGAGGCTGGGGCACATGAGTTATGAGGAGAGGCTGAGGGAATTAGGTTTATTTAGTTTGGAGAAGAGAAGAGTGAGGAGGGATTTGATAGCAGCCTTCAACTCCCTGAAGGGGGTTCCATAGAGAATGGAGCTAGACTGTTCTCAGCGGTGGCAGATGACAGAACAAGGAGCAATGGGCTCAAGTTGCAGCAAAGGAAGTTTAGGTTGGATATTAGGAAAAACCTTCTCACTAGGAGGGCGGTGAAGACCTGAAACAAGTTACCCAGAGACGCTGCGAAATCTCCATCCTTGGAGGTTTTTAGGACCAGGCTAGACAAAGCCTTGGCTGGGATGATCTAGATGGGCACGGTCCTGTACTGAGCAGGGGGTTGAACTAAATGACCTCCTGAGGTCCCTTCCAGCCCTAACTTTTTATGATTCTATGATGCTATATTTTAATTTTATTTAAAAAATATTTTTGTCCTGATTCATGTGTGTTTGCACAGTGTATATAAGAGATGATTTCATAAGAGCTCAAAAATAGTCTTAACTCTTGTATAGTGTGTAGTGGATGTGTGTGGAGGGGTGTGTGTGGGGAGTGGTTGGGGGGTGTGATGGTGGCATGTGTATGTGGGTGTAGGGGGGGTGCTGAGAGGGTGTGGCTGTATGGGGGTAGTAAAGTGTATGTTGAGGGTATGGTTGTGTGTATGTGTGGTAAGGTTGTGCGGTGGCCTGGGTTTGGGTGTAAGGAAGGGTGGGGGTTTGGGTGACCCCCCACATGCCCAATCTCATGGCACACAGCCCCTGCCACCACCAGCAGCAACAGGCAGTGGGCCCTCAGGAAGCAGGGAACAAGGCTCCCTGCCACTTCTGGCAGAGCCCTGTTATCTTCACATGGTGGCAGGGAGTGGGGAAGGCAGCCAGCGTCTTTGCACGAGGGCACGTGACTCCAAGGAACTGCACGTATTGCATTTCTGGACCTGCCCCTCTTTAGTATTCCACAGCTCTGTGTTCCAGTGACTTGGTGGTGTTGTCCTGATGCGAAGATCACAGAACCCACAGCCTTTACTCTCCAAAATTCAGGTGATCTGTAGATATTAGATCCTCATAGACTGTCTACCATTCTGTCCCTTTTGGCAAATGCAAACATTTTTCCTTGACCCATCTGCCATGCCAGTGTCCATCTATGCTGACAGTTGTGGATATAACTTCCTTGCAATTCTAGTTCTATTTGGTTCTATCTAGTTCTTACCTGATGAAGACCACCTGGACATGACAAAACTAAATTATGCCAAAAATATCTCCATGATATTGTCATCCCTGCCAAAAACTATCTGGTTAAGATGTCAGCAGCTCGTATATTTTCTCTGGATCTGTAGTTAACCACTGTATCACATTTCTATATGTACATCATCCTATTTTATAGTTTTGTTTCTGATGCCTTTCTTCTTCCTTTTGCTTCTAAAGCAGTGATTCTCAACCAGGTGCCGTGGTACTTTGGGGTGCCTTGAGATCTTTTCAAGAGTGCCATGCTACATTAGCACCATTAGGCATGCAAACCTGAGTCACAGGATAAATCCAGACATTTGAGATAGGAATCCATAGCATTAAAAACATTCTGACCAGGTCTTTTGGGGAACTTTGTAAAAGAAAAATTGCTCCATTATTTTTCTGGAGTCAAAAACCAAGTGAAAACGAAGAGCTGGCATTTTCTGAGGAACACCTTGACTCTAATGAGGGGTTTCTTGAGTCTCACAAGTGGAACCTCAGGACTAAAAATGTTGAGAGCCTGTTCTAAAGGTCCATGGTCAGACCAAACTTCTCTCTTATGCTACATACCAAAATGGATGGACATCTGCACTTGCAGCTGAGCAGCGTGGCACATGTCTCTTTCAATCAATGCATAGTTTATTTCTGTGGATATAAAGGATTTGGATGCATGAAAGACGGGCTTCCTCTGGCAGAGATACTCCTCCAAATCAGTGCATTGATTCATTCTTTAAGCTTTGTCTTAAATTAGTTGGCAGACTCTTCAGGGCAACAATACCTTTGGCATCCCTGAATCTTAATAAAATGTTCCTCTCTTATTAGCTAATCATCTGTGGTTTTAGATGGCTAAAACATTACACACACAATACAGATTGTGAAATTATTCAGATGATTTTAAAAACCATTGTGGTTCACTCTTTGATCAGAAAAAGCATCGGCATACATGTACGGTACAGTCTTTCCAGTTACCCCAGGACTCCAGCTAGCAATCTAGGAACCGCCATTCTAGTGAGACTTTCTAGCGAGTCTGTTTGACTTCTGATTACAAAAAGTTCCACTCTTATTGAACCTGTCCTTCACACCCTCGGTTGTATTTATAGACCTGTTATTGCCTGGAAAGCTCTAGTTTACTCTTGAAGCCAAAGAGAGTGAGATGTGTTTTTTATTTTGCTGTACATTGCACATTAGCAGCTAAATGCTGTTCTCCTTGTTCATAAACTACTCGCATTAGGAGTTTCATCGCAAAAGGCCAACTGGTTTTGCCACGGGCTTCTGTCATTGAAATGTGCTTCCTTTTAGTTTTCCTCTGTCATTCTTCTCTCGTCTAGTTTCTGCTGCCTTTTCATTCCTGAAAAACCTGTGACAAGTGCAGTGCAATCATATGGACAGCACGTTCTGAATGGCCCCCTGAAAACTTCACAAATGTCTCTTTGAATCAAAACTGAAATGCATTGGTTCCCCAGTAGTTTGAACATTCAGCTTTCTGTATGACACAATTGAGGTTTCTGGGCCTGATCCACAGGCTACTGAAGTCAACTTGCATTGACTTCAGCCCTTTGAGGATCAGGCCTTTAATGAGGAGTGAGTAAGCTGACTCCAAATCTCCTCCTCCAACAAAGGTCTCATTAGCAGAAGCTTTTCTGTTTCTGTATCTACCTGACAGCAGCTGCTAAAACGCAGCCCAAGAGAACAGTATGAGTTGGAAATGGAAGAGACCTGGCATTGCTGGATTGTTCATCCTCCACAGGCGCGATGTTTAGATTCAAATATTTGTTCAGTGAGCAAGTTCACTAGGAAGTAACGGTTTGAGTGACCCAAGGACTATCAGCTCAGCGTCCCTCGCTCATCTGCATTGTCCCTCTAGGAATTCTTCCATTGAGCGCTACATGGACCATGGTAAATGCACGGACTTGGGGCAACCATGCACTCACTGGCCCAAACCTCCATGCTGATCCTTGGCACCCCTTCTCTACAGCTCCCTCTTGCCACTGAAGACCCCAGCTCCTTCATAAGCTGTCCTGACCTGAGCTTCCCTGAAAACCCTTGTTCTCAGTGCTTACAATGCAGAGAGGCTCCACAGGATGAAAAGGATTCCTCCACAGGGTCCAAGGGGCTGGTAATCTTGCTTCATATCTCCCCACAGACTCAGGACAGAGGAAGAATCTGAAAATGCAGCTGGCTGTCCAGGCAGCCAGCCCCAGTACCTTCCCTGCTCACACCCAGGTCCCCAGGCACCAACAAGGAGAGGCTGCCCCCAACACTGAGGGAGGAGGCTGAGTCTGTGGAAAACAGCTTGGGGATAGCCAAGATATGTCTAAAGATCAGAACTTTTATTAAAAAGCGTCCTCTGTGCCATTTCCGTAGGTTTTATATATGCAAATATTTCTGTCTGCACACGTATAGTAGAGCATTACATCAGGCATTACATGTGACTGTTAACACTGGACAGTGGTTAAATAACCTGGCAACTTCTAGAGTGCCGATGGCTTTGGGCAAAAGGACAGCTTAGAGGGGGTACTAGTCTTACCTCTGGTGGAGGAAATACCACCAAAATGTTGTACTCGCTCTATGATATGGTAGACTGGGCTCTTTAGCCCTGGCTGGCAGCCAGTCTAGGAGCAGAGCCCTAAAGGATGGACAAATGGACGATCTCCTTTTCTCCAGCAGCTCCTGCAGCCAGGCTGGTTTCAAACGTACTGGCACTTGCCTTTCTTTCGGATTACTCCAACAAGTCTGAGAGTGGGACACTGTAGTGTGGACAACTCAGTGTCCCCATGTACACGGCCCGGGCCCTTGGTTCCTGGAGACACCACTCCAGCTTCCCTTTACCTTTCAAGTGAGGATTCAATGTGGGAGGCAGCAGTTACAAGGTATAAGTCCAGCGTACTACTACAGCAGGCACTGGGGTGAACATGCAGAAGTTGAGGCATAGATTTGCAGACAAGTTTTCAAAGTTAGGTCTCCACGGTTCTTTCCTATCTGCCTATTTCAGGTGATTCAAAACCAGCCAGAAAGCAGAGATAAGCAAGCCTGCCTCCAGGACTTGGAGCACAAAGCCAAGCAGCCCTGTACAGTGGGCTGGTCTGCCTCATTTTCCCACCAGAGCCATTTTTGTAGTATTGCATTTTTAATTTCCCCTGACATCTCTTCTGAAGCTCTCTGTGCAATTCTGTATGGCAACAGCTTCTTTCCTGCCAGAGGTGGAACCTACTCATAACTCCACAAACTTTGGTTTACAACAGACAAGGATTTGGACTGAGGTGTTAAAATATTTACTAGAGAGGGACTCTGAGAAGCATTATAATAATGTTTTATTTGCTAATCAAATCTTTTACTGTTCCCAGTGCATTAATTACAAAACTGGATTTATTTCAACAATAGAAAATCATGGTAGACAGATGGGCGAAAAGAATCCGTTACTATTTCTCTGGAGGGAATGTCAGAGAAGAAATGATTTTAACAATAACTGGAATCAAGAACCAAGATATGCAGCAATCATCATTTCATAATTAATCCATGCAATTAGAAGTATTGGGAAAGGGATGGAAACTACAGCATCAGCTCCCCCTGTGCTGGGCTGGTTCTGATTTCGTACTAACTTATTGTTCAGCTCACCTACTTTCAACTATCACTTTTGATGGGTCTTCTAAGGCAACCCTCAGAAAATTACTCCACACCAAAACAACTTGCTGCCAGAAAGCTTTTCTTGGGAGTCAGACTAAGGTTTCTCTGTTTTGTTACAATCTTGTTTGAAAGCCTCGCTGCTTGGCACCTACAGTCCTGTCACCCTATAGAAATGCATTCATCTCCCTTCCTCACCACTATCCACTATTATTTGTGCCATTGTTCTGCTGGGGATAAAAGGGCCGAGGAGGTAACTCTCACCATTCAGTGCAATTTCCTGTTAGTCACAATGGGCCAGAGTGAGCTTTCCTGCAAAACTAACAGCAGGAAGGCAGCAAGCCACCCAGACACTTTGCAAGGCAGTTTTCTTCTTTCAGTGGAAAGGGTTTTTGGGAGTCCACAAACAAAACGGAACACAAATGTCTTTTCTTTGTACTGCCGTTCCCCTAATTCCCTCGAGCATATAGGCACACGTACTGGGAGCCCACACTGCCTCGCTGTCTTCTACATCTAGATGCAGCCACTGAGCAAACTGACAAAATGATATGGACTTAAAGGGCACGTCCACACATGCAGACACGTGAGGTTAACGATGCCATAAACCTCTTTCTAGCAACACAAACCACACGCGCTGCATGTTAAGCCTCATGTAGCACTGTTAGTTTGCAGTGTGGGAGCAAAATTTGCTACTGGGATTCCCTAGTAGCACCTACAGTCCAGGGGGGAATCTTTAAGAGGATGCTGGGGGTCTTTAAGAGGAGGCTAGATGAACACCTTGCTGAGGTCGTTTGACCCCAGTGCTCTTTCCTGCCATGGGAGGGGGCTGGACTTGATGATCTGTCGAGGTCCCTTCTGACCCTACAAACTATGAAACCCTGGGGAAAAAAGAAATGCAAAGCACACCAAAATAGCATGCGTTAGGACAAACATGGAGAAGGGGGAGCAGGCATCCCCGGGCTGCCCGCTCCATCATCTCATGTGCTGCTCCCCAACTGGCTGGGGCCCGGGGTGTCTCACTGTGGGGGCTGCCATCCAGCTAGCCCCCCCCCGAGACACCCTGTGCTCTAGCCAGCCCTGGCCTCCCACCCCGCCTCCCCACCCCACAGCACACGGAGGCTAATCGGAGCAGCACACCAGGAGCTGCGAGAAGCTGGGCACGAGCAGTTTGCCCACGACAGGAAAATGTGTCCCACAACAAAGCGCATGTGTAGGGGCATGTGCTGTAACACACGGTAGTGGCACAAATTTGTGCCACTGCAAGCGCACAGCCCCGCTCGTCTGGACATGGCCAGAATGCAGGCACAAAGGCACAATCTTTTGTCCATTGCTGTATATAACCATAGCACTACCAGCAAAGCTTGATCAACTCATGGATGAAGAACAGCTTGTTGAAGCTGAACCCACAGATGACAGAAGTTAGCTGACAGACAAAGGAAAGTACTTGGAGGAAGTTCTGCCATGGTACATTTATCTTCGCATGAAGGCACATGCCCCTGCTCAATCATTCAATCAGATGAAGGGTGTTTGGTGTCACCGAGCCTCACAAACCAGCTTTCAGGAATACAGCTTCCTGCTCTGTCTGGTTGTCCAGGAGACTGTCACATCTTGGAGCATGGGGATTATCCAGGCCTTTGTTAGCTCTTGTTTGAGGTACCTCAGCCTAAATATGTCTGGGCATAAAGACAACAGTTCATAGAAAATACCAACCAGGATGAACAGTGATGGCAAACCCACCCTGTGCCCTAGGATGAATCCTGACTGAGGGGCTCCTCAAAGGTTGGACCTGGATCTGACAGCAGCAAGGCAAGAAGTAGCAAAAGAGGGGCAAGCAGTGCTATATGAACACAGGCGTTACTTGCCCCCAGTGACACCAAAGGCCGTCTCCAATGGGATCCTGTTGCCCCAAGTTCTGCCCCTCACTCACCTCACCCCTGGATTCACAGGTCTTCTGGAAACCCGTTGGCCAAGATGAAATGGCTCCATGGTCCAGGCATAGGCACCAACACCATGAAAAAGTTAACAAGCACCCACTGGAAAAAGTTAACAGATGCTTGGAACCCACAGAGCTGCTTGCAGATGTTAAACAAAACCAAAACCACGCTTTCCCGAAACAAGCAGCACATGATTTCAACTCAGCTCTACAGCAACTGTAAAGACCGGATGCTTCAGCAGGGTTTTGGTGCTTTTAGCTATAGCTGATTCAATTAGCTATTAGATAAAAGTTCCAAAAAAGATCCACGAAAGCACCCGATCTTTGCAGATGCTGCAGAGTCAGGTAGAAATCACATGCTGCCTCTTCTGCGCATGTGAGGGGCCTAGCACAGGAATGCACCGAATTAAAAGTAAAGTACCATTTTGTTTTGGGTTTTTTCTTCCTTTTTTTTATACCTGCAAGTACTCACCAGCACAAATCAAAGTCAGTGCCTATGAGTTTGGGCTATATGTTAGACACCCTTGGCACAGAATATTGCAATACCTCTCCTCAACCACAGTGACTATCCCATAATGTTTCATATCTGCCCCTGCTCTCTACCCTGACATCCCAAAGAGTCAAACTCAAGATCTTCTTCCTTATCTCCACGTTCTCAACAAGCACAACATTACCTAATGCTCTAGGACGAAGACCAGGGCTGACACCTTCACTTCTCATGTAAAATGGAAGTTTTTACCGTAAAGAATAAAGCGTATCTGCCAAAGAGAGAAAGCCTTCTTGTCAGCCAGGCCAAGAGTCTGGTATGCTCTCCCATAGGACCACCACAAACCTTTCAGTTGTTCCCTCTAATTACACAGTGCACTTTGGTCCACATTCTCCACTGCCAATGGGCATAGATGAAGGCGACATGAAGAATGGTTGACTGCACTGCTATTTGTTCTGTGGTTGCTGAATGACTGCCCAGAAGAAATCAATCCCAAAACAGGGGTGGAGGAACCACTTCAAGATTTTGCCCTGCCTCTTTGAAAACCTATCTACGTCCTTGCTACAGCATGTACATGGGGATAGAACATTTCTTTTATATGAAGTATAAGAAAGACTTAAAATGAAACATTATTCTGCACAGAGAATTCTCCCAACAAAGGAAGAAGAGAACAAACTACATATGACATATGTTGGCCACATTATTTTAAGGCAGCTGTGGAAAGTGTCCCCAAAGGACAGGAATGGGGAGGAGCGGAGAAGGGGCTGGAGAATAGGGTTCAGTGCGGACTTTGCTTACGTGAGAGAAGATGCAGACATTGAGTCATGGTTAACTCCACCCGGGGTATCCTGTAGGGGATCTGCTGCCACAACAGAGGATAATGCTGGATTCAGCAGTGCCTTTTAGGGCTGTGCAAAGCTTCGGTCCCTGTTTTAATTCAGCAGAGATTCGGCCTGATTTGGTGACCAAATCTCTGAATTTGAATTGAATCAGAGGACCCTTTAATCTCCCTGAATTGATTCAGAGGGATGCGGATAGAGTCCGCAATTTGGACATAGATACAGCTTTAAATGTTTTTTCCTACATCCCTCTAGGCAGCAGGGGCTCTGAACGCTGTGGTGCTGGGGCAGATGCAGATGCAGTGTCCCACAGAAGCATGGGGGGCTCCCTAGCATATTCAGCAGCAGACCCAGAAGGGGACCAGAAGCACTTCCAGTCCACTTCCTGGTCCACTGGGGAGCGCACTGGGGCCCCTCACCCCCCGCGCCCCTGCGGCTTGGTGACTGGTGCCTCCTGGGTCTGGTGGGGGGCACTCAGGGTTTCCCTGTGGCTGATCACTGAGCCAGGGGGGCCCCAGAGTGAGCTCCCTGGCAGACATAGAAGTGGATCGGAAGTACCTCTGGTCCACTTCTGGGCTCACTGCCAAGCAGCTGTGGGATGCTCCATCTGCCCCAGCACTTCAGCGATCATGAGCCATGCCTGCTTCATCAAGGTATGTAGAAAAAAACTTTTAAAGCTGTGCCTGCGTCCAAATTGCTGATTCACCAAATCAGCATTGAATCTTCAAATTCAGATTCAGCCAAATTGAATCCGGGACAGTGATCCAAATCAACAGATCGAATCCCTGTCCCTGATTCAGACTGAATCTGAATTGAATAGGGCCTGTTTTGCACAGCCCTAATGCCTATCCTAATCCAAGCAACCTGTAGGCACCATGTGAAAAGCCCCGAGGTTATTCACATGGGTCCGTAGCATCACTTTCTGTGTCCCCTACTTCCCTTGGAAGAAATCTGCGCACATTTAGCAAGCTGAAGAGGAAGTTAGCCTGAATATTACCAGGACCATGCCCATGAGCAAGAGCCAAGGACACTTTCTGCATCTGGAGAACAGGGAATGGGCAGAAAATTCCCCGCGTACAGTAATCAGTGACTAGGCAGCGTCAAGAGTTCAGTTCATTGGCATGAATGCCAAGGAGAATTGCCACACAGCAAAAACACTGCTTTAGCTACTAAAGCAACCATTTCCTTAATGTGATTTAATTAACCAAATCTGAGACCTGTCCCTGTGCTCAAAGACCTCCTCTTCTCAAATTAATCCAATCCTTCATTTTGCCGTCACCAATGCACTATAACAAAACTGTAATCCTATCTCTTGGGAGATTAGAGTAATCTACAGAGCCTAGTCAACATAATCAGAGTGGCATTCAGGACTTGAATAAAAGTATTTTGGAGTTGCTGCCATTTCTGGACAAAACTGGAGTTTTCAGCAAAACCATCTGGAATTTTCACATTGATTAAAACAAGCTGAAATTTCCAAATTATATTATGAAAATGATAATGCAGACAGTGTATTACAAACAAACCACTTTACCTGCACTATTATTATTTATTATTTGCATTACCCTAACAGCAAGGAGATCTAATTATGGGCCAGAACCCAGCTGAGGAAGATGCAACAAATACAGAACAGAGTTTAGGGTTAGCTCTTGACCTGGTTCTTATTTATAACACATACACCAAATTCCTCTTGTTTGCAATACTGACGATGTCAGTGAAGTGACACAAGAGAGCATCTTCATGCTACAAACCAAAGATGACATGCACTTACATACACTGATCAGGGCTAGCATTACACTATTGTTAACAGTCTCAGCCACAGCAAGCTCTGGCTGCACAACCTACCCAAACCCCTAGGTAAGTACATGAATAACTAACCCAGAGTGAGCTCAGTGGTGTAAGGCCTCTGTACTGCAGCCAGGCACCTAGGTCAGCAACACTCAACTCTCTAAGCAGGGCCAGCTGAACCTCAGCCTGGTGACGGGTTCTAGGCCTGCTTTTAAGGACCTCTTGCAGCTCTTGGACCCGGCTGTGCAAGAAACTGGCTTCAGTCTGTGAGTAGCTCCCATCTGCGCGACTTTCCCCACGCCTTCTCCTGCATTCCTGCTGGTGTTCCCAGTCCTTGAATTTCAGAGCCCCAGTTTAACCTCAGCTCACTTCCTGACATCCACTTCTGATAACCCCCAAAGAAGGTACATAGACCCTGGTTTGATCTTGGCTTGTTTCCTGATATCCACTTCTGGTAACCATTCTGGCTCGACGTATGAACCCGAGTTTAACTTCAGTTTGCCACCTGACTACAAAGGCTGATAACATCTCCCAGCTCTGACTGCTAGGTCTAATGCCTCTGTAGATCCTGACAGGTGCTGCTGCAGGTACACTGCTATTAGTAGCCTAGGTATGTCTATGTGGCCTGTAACAGCAGCATCCTTACCTTTAGAGTGTGATTTTACCCTCTAATGAAGGACATTTCATGACTCACTAAAGGGAATAAAACCCCCTCCAATGATGGTGCATTTAATCACAGTGCACCCATAACAGAAGCAGTCAAAATCTGATATACCAGTAATGCTTTCTACCAGCATGGCCAGTAGTAGTCAAAGGGAAGTATTATTATTTTGTTGCAACTCTCCAACAAAAATGGACAACGATACTGCAGGTGATAAGTCCAACTCTTCATTCTGCTCCCACTTCCACTTAAATCAACATCTCCCTAGTTTATTTTTCACAAGGAGAGTACATTTCAAGAGCTGTTCTCCAGCTTTCTCATGTATACATCCAGTCATGTTCACCGGTTTTCCAGAGGATCCTCCCACTCTAGCTGCTGGCAGGGACTTTGAGAACAGACCTGTCCTTGGAGTGTTTGAGACTGAAAAAAGTGGTCCTTTTGCAATGGATCTTCAAAGCCCCCTGGCACACACACATTTAATGGCACAATGGAATCCGATCCCTAATCTGATTGTGCCTCTTGCCATGCCACAGGTGCACAGCACAAGGCACAATTTTGGAATCAGGAATCAAATCTCAAATGCACCATTACTACTTGCTAGTGCAGGAGGAGCCTGGGATTATTATACCTTGCACTGGCGAGTTCAAAGCCAGAGCTGCTAGGTGCAGGGTTTAATATCCCCAGCAGGCAAAGTCCTTTGGCTCCACCCCACCCCAGCCTCAGACCAGGGCTAATAATTTGCTAATTTTTGGTCCCAGGGGTATTCCAGCCTCCAATGCACTCTGGATCCCAGGACTGACAATCAACTGATTGTTAGCCCCAGCCACATGTTAATTTTAAGGTGCCATATAAACCAGCCATAATGTAAAACATTTTCATCTGTGAAACATTTATGGCTTATTTTCCATTTTATGGAAAATTACACCTTTAAATTAGGTGTG
>JAGPOW010000304.1:11528570-11562931 GCA_030014935.1 Caiman crocodilus
TAGATTAGATAGGTACTTGGCTGGGGTCCTGTGACCCCAGCACTTGTTCCTGCCATTGGCAGGGGGTCAGAGTAGATGGCCTGCTCTAGGCCCCTTCTGGCCCTAGTTACTATGAAACTATGAAGCATTCCCTCCACTGCAGTGCCCTCATTGACTTGTATACATCCAATTTTTCTAAAGAGTCCCTAATACATTCTTTCACCACTGTTGGCTAATCACCCCACCAAACTGTGCTGCCCAGTGCAGTAGGCTGGTAGCTGACCTTGCCTATGAAGACTGAGGCAAAAAAGGCGCTGAGGACTTCAGCTTTTTCTGCATTCTCTGTCACAAGTTTGCCTCCCCCATTCAGCAGTGGACCCACACTTTCCCTGATCTTCCCCTTGTTGCTAACATACTTGTAAAAACCTTTCCTTTTACCCTTCACATCCCTTGCAAGCTGCAACTCCAGCTGTGCTTTGACCTTTCTGATTTCTTCTGTGCATACCAAGCAATACCCTTATACACCTCCTTAGCCATTTGTCCAAGTTTTCACTTCTTGTAATCTTTCCTTCTGTGTTTTAGCCTACTGAAGAGCTTAGCTCACTGACGTTTAGTTCACTGAAGAGTTCCCAGAAGATCAAACTGGCCTTCTGCCATACTTGCTAGTCTTCCTGCATATCCAGATGGTTCATTTCTGCACCCTTTGTAAGGTTTCTTTAGAGTATAACCAGCTCTCCTGGACTCCTCTTCCTCTCAGACTGATCTCCCAGTATAAATGCAGAGGAACCCTATTATCTTCATTAAAGTTAGTCCATATTTATACCACCAGTTACTATCCTGAAAATAAATGTGTTTTTTTTAATATTTTCCTCCTTAAGTTTTTAATGAAATGTGTGTCAATGAAAAGCATTGGAATGATAACTGGAGTTTAGTTGCCTATCAATGCATTCATGAGGTACTATGTACTATTGTGTCTTTTGTTTTATCAGCTTTCTTCTCATTGCTTTCTTTTTAGCTCTGATGGTTTATCCTTTCCTGCTAGCACTGCTTCTCATTAATTCTGGCAATGAGTCATAATTTTTGTTTTTGATGCAGTCATTTTGTTTCTTTTCTATGTGAAGTCACCTTCACTGTATAAGAAGAAAGCAAACATTGTATCTATCAGTAAAAAATGTGGGGGAGGCAGGGGAGAGAACCCAGGAAATCGCAGAACAGGCAACCCAACTACCCAAGAATGTGCCTGAACAAATTATTAAAATATCAATTTATAAGCGTGTAAAGGATAAAAAGCAACAAACATCCACATGGATGTATCAAGAACAAATGGTGTCAAACTAATCTAATTTCTTTCTCTGACAGCATAAGTGGCCTGGTGGATAAGAAGGAGATGTGTTATAGATTGGCTTTAGCAAGGCCTTTGACACTGCAAGGTTCAAAAACAGAGTAAAACAGAAGCCATCAGTGGCTCATTGTCATAATGGGAGAACATTTTAAGAGGTGCCCCATAGAATCTGAAAGCTGGATGGCCTCAAGCAGACCTGCATTCTGCTGTAACTAGGACAACTGGACACAATTAAACTTTGTTAAAATGGGACAAGATTTAGTCCCATTTTAAGCATGCCCCTAAATACCTGGGTATTAGGGCCTCGCAAATTTTCAGTGGCCATTTCATTTCATTTCATTTCATTTCAGATTTGAACATTTTGACAGTCAAAACACTGAATCCAAATGAAACGCAGGGTTCTGAAACAGCTGTGAAATGAAACAGGCCATCTGAAACATTTTGGTAATCTCTGAAAACAATTCAGATGTTTCCAAAACATTTTGGATGTTTCGGAGCTGGGCTTGAAGGGAAAGAGGGAGGGAGAGGATGGCCGAAAGGAACTGCTATAATACTGACATCTGTAGGTGGTGGCCAGGGACAACGATCTGTCCCTTCCAATCCCAGTGCTGGAGAATCGAACTGGGAGCTGGGGATCGAACTGGTAGCTGGGGGAATGTTCAGGAGTTCTTGGTTTGATTCCCCAGCTCCCCAATCTTCCCCCCAGCTCTTCCTGGGGGTCGCAGGCTCCTGGATGATGTGGGATGACAGCAGACTGCCGCTGCCAGCTGCTGCTGGTGGTGGCTCTGGGCTATTTTCCCAGTCAGCAGCAGCAGCCTGCTGAAACCCCATACAGAGGTCCGAAGGTCGCGCCCCCCCGGGAAGAGCTGGAGGAATGATCAGAGAGCTGGGGGAAAGACCGGGGAGCTCTGGCTGACAGGTGGATCCACCCCAGCTCCCAGGTACTGAGCGGCACCCTGTCAAGCCACACTGCACCCATGCAATGTTGCAGGTACCAGGCGGGGGAGGTTCCCTGCTGCCCCCCACTGCCCTGTGCTGCATGGGGGAGCTCTGTCATGAGCCCTCAGAGGTCCCAGTCACTGCTGCCAGAGCCAGTGAGTGCAGGGCTTTTTTTTAAATGGTCCACACTCACTAGCTGCGGAACATGTGGATGACAGCATGCTGCTGCCAGCTGGGGCCAGTGCCAGCACCCGAGTTGGCTGTGGCACTGCCCGTGCTGAGCACCAGGAAGATCCCATGCTGACACTGGTCCCAGATGGCAGCAGCAGTTTGCTGTCATCCCGCATGCAGATCTGGGAGCCATGCCCCCTGAGAAGGCTGTGCCAGATTCCTCCCAGGGAGAATGGGCCCTTGGATCTGCATGTGGGATGACAGCATGCTGCTGCTGCTGGCAAGTGATACTAGTTTTGCTTTAAACAGGTTGAGGTGCAGTTTCCCAGAAACCCCTACACCTATTTTCTTGAAACTTGGCAATCTTCATGGACTCATCCCTACAAGGTTCATCCAAATCAGGCCAGAAATGACAGTTATAGGCAGTTTTGTGATTCCCCACTATAGCCTATGGCCGAAACACCATCAAAATTCCAAAACAGCTCTGAAACAGTTTTGGACAAAATGAAATGGGACAGTGGTTCGAAACACAGAAACAAATCATTGTCCCTCCGAAATGCCGAATCCAAAACTAAACAAAACACAGCCATTTTTGGCAGCTCTGCAAAACACTGAAATGAAACACTGTCCCTTGGAAACAATAAATCCAAAACCAAAATGAAACGCAGGCGTTTCACACAGCCCTACTGCGTATGCAGCAGGCTGAGTGCTTGAAGTTAGGCATGTGTTTCACTAGTTTGCTAAATAGGGTTCACAGGTTTGTCAAGAGAGACACCCTCCAGCATATGCTCTCCTTCTATGAACCAAAGTGCAAATTTGGGTATTAATTCTCTTCTGGTCCTAGTTAATTTACCAGTTTCCCATTGTAGGTGATTAATTTCTTTGGCACATTGGCAGAAATCTAACCAAACTATACAGGAGGAATACTAACAGGACCCAGACCCAACTTCAACAAAGAAAACTACCGCCTTGTCCAATCATTTGGTTCTGTGCATCAGAAGTAGGAATGACTAACCAAAGAAGGAATTCTGCTTTTAAAAAGTAAATCAGGCTAATACCATTGAAATGAGCTCCCATCCTACATTATTGAAATAAATATAAAAGTAGCAATAAGAAGGTTAGCAAAAAGGCATACATTTGTCTCTATATGCTTCATTATGCCACAGAAGTAAGAGAATCAGCACAGAAAAGGTCACAATAAGTCAAGAAGAGAAAGTAATAACTAGGCTTGTGAGAAAGTGGCTGAGTAAATCTCACTTCAGTTTCCTAGGTTCTGACCAAATCTCTCAAGAGGGGCCGGGATCTATAAAAAACATTCAGCTGAGTTGCTTCTCCTCTTCAGCTAAGACTGCAAACAAGGCTAGGACTGGTTCCTGCCAATGGAATACAATTCTCACCCTTATTTCTTGTACAGGATTGGTATTTATTAGCAATATAGTCTTGATCAAATGGTTGGGCCAGGCACCAGAACACGCTTTTGTAGTTCTTGGGGCAGAATTATGAACTTTTTCTGTGTCTTTTCCTACTGGTCAATGCCTACGAAGAAATCTTATGATTCCAGTCCAAGGACGTTTGTCCACAATTTCTGAGGTTTACAACAGTTCAAATGTTAATATGGACTAATGATTTAGGATACTGTTCATCTAGGGTTGTTAGTGAGTTTGAACTGACAACCACTGTAACTGTTACCTGGTAGAAATGGGCCCCTCTCTGTGGACCAAGCACCAAAAGAAGCCCCAACAGACTTGGACGAGAGGCTGTACTTCCTGCAGACCATAGCAGGTCAAGCTTCTACATAACTGAAGGGCAAAAGAATACCCCACAGGACATTTTGTTAAAAACTGAAAAATATAACTTATTCCTTTTTTCCCCAAAAGTGCTCCTCCATGATAGGGTCAATGCACAACAGATTGCATTACTCACGTGGCAGGTTGATTTAATTAAAACTGACGATCATCCTACAACCAGCCCCTTTGGAAGGACCAAGCTGGAGGAGGATTCTAGGAGGATGTGAATACAACTCTGTAGCATGATGGGAGGGTTAGTGAAGAGCTGGGGAAGATATTCTGTGTATATGCTCTTGCCCTTTGATACATGGAGGTTAAGCCTCTTGTCTTAGACCTCTTGCACTAGGTGGGGTGGGGGGGAGATTAGTGCAGGTTAGTTTCCATTTGCCTTGCCCGGTAAAAGCTGAGCTGCACACAGGTGGGTTCCTCAGAGCAGGTGTTGCTGGGTAAGTCCCTACTTTCTTTCCTCGTGCAGTAAATAACTCATCTGCTCATAGCCTCATGCCTCTAAGTTGGATCTGGGACCGTTTGAGTTCTCTTCAGTTCCTGAATAGCACAAAGCCATTTGAGCCATGTTATCATGGAGTCCAGAATCCACTGCTGTCCCAAATTACATAGGTGGATGACTGCAAATTCAGCGCAACCATATGTTTCAGAAACTTTTCGTCAGACTCTCCATGACACCTTACGAAAGTTGGGTCAGTTCTGATACGGCATGATGATGCTACAAAGTTGCCTGACTTTCTTATACCCATGACACGGCTTAACCACCAGGTGCAGGACAGTGGAGCTCCACATAGCTGCTCTACCCCGCATGGAGCTCTCTCATATACTCTATAAATAATGAATAAGTAACAATAAAAGATAGGAATAATCGCTCCAAATTAGCATCATCTTTCTGCTTTAAGCATCCTTTGATTTCAAAACACTTGGCAAAAGCCTCTTTAGGTCCATTTTACAGAAGCTGAAATAACTTCCAAGTCCTTAAGAGGTAAGCTGCAGAACTGAGAATACAGCTGAGATTAAGTAATAACAGCAACAAAAAAATGTCACTTAATAAAGGGCAGACACTTCTTGTTTATAAATTCTGCTCACTTTTGGCATATGAATAGTCCTCATGAAGATAATGTGGCTGGTGGTGTGATTAAAGCCCTCTCTACATTTTCTTTTCTTCACGTAACTTATAACACCTTGCATTCTAACGTGCAAAAAATTCAAGTGATTGCATATGTTTTCACTGCTTCTCCTTGCTCACTGCTTGGAATTTGCTATGGCAAGAGAAGAGCCAGCATCAGGTTTGCAAAGAATCAGCCTCTAGTTCGTTTCATTTTCAGGACTTTCTACGTCAGCCCAGTACTGCAATGTTTAAGTTGCCACCAGGATGCATAAATAAGAAAGAAAGAAATCCAGTTGAGTAATAAATGCCTGTCAACGTTACGTTTCATAACTTGAACCTCCCCTCCACAAAGCCAGCAGTTAGAGGCCTATGGAAAGTATAAAGCATCAATAACTATTGCAGTCATTGTTCACACCTGACTCAGCTTTCTTTCCATTGCTTCGTTTTGGCTAATGAGTATTAATTGTCAAGCAATCCCTCTCTGCTTTCAACTCGGTTATCTAGACAACAGCGTGAACATATGGGACGTTGTCATAATGACCCGTTTGTTCAGATGGTGTTTTTCCACGTGGTGTGCCTCACTGCCTGGCCGCTAGGTGGAGAAAGAAACTAATGGCTTAAAAAAACCAACACAAAACCTAGATGTCAAACCCAGGGCAACACATTCTCACCTCACACCTACATTTGGGAAATGAACTTTTGCTACTCTGAATTGCAAGGGAGTAGTCCAGCCCCGGAGCTGGATCTGACTGGGGACAAATAAAAACCATAAGACAACCCCTGTGCATTTCATTTAAAGCCCGTGGGTTTTCCTAGCTCCAATGCTATTGTTGAGATGTCAGATCGGAAACCTGTCACGGGTCCAGAAAAGGACTTCATACTGCACGTGCTGAACACTGGCCCACTGCACGTGCTGAATACTAGGCTATTAAGAAACAGCTATTTGAAGCTGTGCATGGGATTGGAATGTAAAAGGCCCACTGGAGCTTCATCTAGTGGGAAGCGTGCAATTGAGATGGTCAAGGAGATAGAGAGCTGAAGTGTCCTTTGTGGTATTACTTATAGGATGAAAATATCCAGGTCGGGGGGAAAGATTTTTCAAAGGCCCCAAGTCCTTTAACTCCCACTGAAGGGTCAAAAGAGTTAGGCCCCTTATAGGTTTCATGCTTTTGACAATTTGCCCAGATACAGTTCTAATACTTGTGGTCTAAACCTCACAGAAGTAGTGGAAACACTCATTAGCCTTTGTGTGCTTTGGGTCAAGGTGCTAAAGAACCTCAAAAGGGCTTGAGAGTCCAAATTTTGCTGATGGTGATAGTGCTGGGGGATTACCAGCTGAGACTGAACCCCTTCTGATAGATCAGAGGTTCCCAACATTTTTCTTACTGTGTACCAGATTTACCAGCTGCCTGTGTACCCCTACCAGCATGCATTTTCTATTTAAGTCTTTAAATGCCAATTATTATGGTAATGAAAATTAAGTCCACCATTACACAATTTCTCCCAGGTACCCCCCTCAGAGATGTCTTACATACCCCTTGGGTACACAGACCACAGTTTGGGATCCCCTGTGCTAGATACTTCCCATGTGCATGATGGATAGCCCCTGTGATCAAAAGGCCTCTGTCAATAACACAGAGAAGGACGTACATATTGACAGACAGACCAAAGCGGACAGAGATGAAGTGATTTGCCAAAAGTCACATAAATGCTGTGCATCAGACTAGCACCTTAACCACACAACCTTCTTTCTGCTTTTGACAAGATGTTTAGGTTTTATTCATTTTTTGTAATAGAAAAACACAGGAAAACCCCTTTAATGGAGCCCTAATGTCAGAAAAGCAGACTTTGACTCGCTCAGGGCAGGATCCCAGTCTGAGGGGGAAGGAGAGCTGGCGGTACTTAAAGGAAGCCTTACTGAGAGTGCAGGGACAAAGCATCTCGAAGACTAGCAAGGAGGGCAGAAGACCAGCTTGGCTTAGCTAACTCGAAGTTAGCAAGTTTGGTACTGCTAGTAACGTGACCACTGCAGGATGGAGCTCAGCATGGTCTGCAAAAACCCCCTCAGAGAAGCTGGGTAAATACCTGGCCGGTAAACCCAGATACAACACCATATTACTATAGCTAGCCTGCTACCAGTTCCTAAGTTTGCTTAAAACTAGTTTAGCGACACGTACTCTGCAATGCAATCACAACAGTGACTGCCATATTAATCCGCCCTCAGAAACCTGGGAAGCCAGAGAAAAAGACGTCCAAACTGCCTGCCCTGCAGTCTTATCTGAGAATTAAAACAGCATCTGCAAATAACTGTGGTTGGTATATGGTACTTCTTCGTAGCCTTTCAAATAACAGATACTTTGAAAGCACTGGCTTCACTTCCTGCAAGTTTCTCCCTTTGTGCACAGGGTCAAACATCATCACCCTTTGAACAAGATGTTCAGGAGCCCCCAAAATCTCTTTGATTCTTGGGAGTCTACGTTCCTCCTGTAATGTTTGGATGAGGTTTTCCTCTGAACAGCCCTCTTTCCTTTTCCTCTTCCTTGTCCAGCAGCAGAATCATTACCTATGACCGAACAAGAGATGCACTTGACAGCTGCAGCGCTCGTCTGCCAAGTTCAGTATAATGTTCTTCCAAGAGTAACATCTGGCTCTGCAACAGTGTTCCTTGGTGATTCAGCTGTTGTCTGCATGCCTGGCTACCCTGCTCTGCTGGCAACTGTGAAACAGCACCCTGGTCTCCGTCAGACACAGATTGCTGCTTCACAGCGTCGAGGCTTCCTTGCCTTTGCTTCTTCCCCCAATTTTTCCCGTCATGTGGGGCTGAGTGTTTTTCCTTTGTAAATGACTGCACCATATGACCCGCAAGTACTTCACCATATTTTTCCAGTGTATGTGAGACACACAATGAAAGGATAACAGTGTGGGAAAATAAGAAGTTTTAACATATATTTGACCGATGATTGGTTACAACGGTCTAGGCTATGACAGGATTGACCGGTCTTTATGGGAAGTATTTTTTACCTTCAAAATCTCAGGGCTTGGCTTTTTGTAATTCAGCAAACGCACAAAACATCTCTGCACTTTCATAGCTACTGAAACTGCAAAAAAAGTCGTCCTGTTTAGAAACGCAGCTCTCATTTTTACTTGCTTCATACAGAGCATCTTCATGTTGTTGAGTGCATTCCTGATTCCAGGTTTCTTAAAGAACCCAACAATTGCTAGTGGGACTCGATCTCGAGCCACTCAGAGATTTGGGTACCGATAGGTCTTTTTAGCCTTCCTGAAGCTGTGAACTCCTGGCTTTCCTCATCCTTCACCCACTCATTCTAGTAGTCTTTCATAAACATTTGGGAAGGCTTATTAATAGATGCATCCAAGGCTGAAGCTTTGATGTAGAGGTATCTGGTGGCCAGACCATTTGTTTCTGCACAGAATTTCCTCTTTATTCTTGATGGCATGTCTGATTGAAGCGGATTCTGGACCAGTCGGGACACGTTCTTCATAAAAGGCTCCAGTATGCTGGCGCTGTGTTTTGCAGTCCATTATCCCATTCCGGTTTGATCTATGTCCTTCTCATGGGCATGGAAAAAAACCACCGCAGAGGATTGTCTCTGTTTGAAAATCAGCATTGGTTGCAGTTTTACGCTATCAGCACACAGGCCCAGACAACACTGCAGTGCATCTTTTCACAAACAGAGTTTTTACCATGATGCTCTTTTCTTCCCCCCTTCACATTTATAGTCTTATTGAATGACACATCAAAGATGAAAGGAACCTCATTCATATTTCCAACCTGACTTACCTCCAGCATGTTAATTCTTTTTCTTGCACCTATAATGAATTGTGCTCTCATATTTTGCTGGTAGCTTTTATACAGTAGTTCTTGGCTGCACACACATTCAAGGGCATCTCATAAATGGTACCAACTTACCCAACTGCTGACATTTTTTATATTTCTTCGTTGTCACCTTCTGTGCATGAGTCACGAGCATTTTGGTGGAAACAGCAATTTCATTGTGCCGCTGATTGACCGCCCAGTACAACATTTCTTCTTTCCCACAGGTAGCATGCTTCTCCTTTTCTTCCTTTTCGAACACATTTTGTTGTCTTCTACAAAGGAGCAAATCATCATTTCTATGGGAAGAATTCAAAACCAGCTTTCCATTGCTCTCCTGTTGATTTTACTATGAATAATAATGACACAGCGAACTACTGATATTTTCTGTATTCATCTACCCCTCAGTCATGTCATTTTGAGTGGGCTAAAGGGGATCAGAGATGCCCTAAGGGTCAATCCAGGGCATATACAAGGAAGGACAGCAATGGCCTACTACAGTCCCCTGCCCCCTGCTTTCTTCAGAAGTCCCTAAGGCAACAGAGATGAGGCAGGCCCTGATGAAGACTCTCAAATATTTGCCTCTATGGCAACTGATAGAAATGACAATGTCCACAATAGAGCGTATCAGGGAAGTAGAGGGGAAAATGGACAGGGTTGGTGCAAGGGTCTCACTGGCCTCCTATGTAGGGACCTACTGAAATTGCAATTTCAAAGAAATCTGCAAAAGCAGGCAAGGTCCACGAAATCGGGCAAGGGTTTTCCACCACACACATCCCTTCTCCTTGCTTTTCCACCCCCGGATCGGCTGACTCACACCAGTGTCTCCAGGCTGACTACCAGGACCAGGTGATGGTGGTGGCTTCAAGTTACCAGTATCTCATTTCAGTTATCCAGAGTCTTTCATCCTGTAGTTTTGGTATATAAGATGCACCTTACTGTAAGAGCTTTACTGGCAGCGTATGTGTATATGTGTGTGTGGTCGGGAAGACTGCAATTTATACACCATAAAATATGGTAACCACAAATAGAAGAGGCAAGGGTAAGGTTGGAGTGATCATAGTATCATAGTATCTAGGGTCAGAAGGGGCCTAGAGCAGGACATCTAGTCTGACCCCCCGCCAATGGCAGGTCCACCGTGCCTACCCTATAAGCCAATCAGGCAGCAGGGTACTGATGCCTACCCTATAAGCCAATGTGCTGGAGACTGAGCCTCCAGGACATGCATGTAACCTCCTACAACACGAGCTAAACAGCAAGGCTTCTTAGCCAAGGCTATAACTAATTCTTAGCCTCTGGGGATAAGGCAGAGAGACAGAGCTGCAGGACACACTCCCCAAAGAGTTATATCTGCACTTTATATAACTACACACAGGTGGGTCCCCTCCCCGGGAAACAGGGGTGAGAAGGGGCCTAGGCACTCCCATTCCTACTCACAACCATTATGTGGAGGCTACATTCAACTCTAAGATGTATCTGAATAGCCACTGCAGAAATCAGCAGGACCCTTGTCATATCTGAGGAAATAGTTTTGCCAGCTGTATCATTTAAAGTCCCAATACAAAATATAGGATGTGCCCATTGAAGTCGAAGTCCAGCACAGCCATGCAAATGAAATGTAGAAAAAAGAAACCATAAAGAACACAATAAGATCAAAGTGATTAAATGTTAGTGCCCAATAATCTCAGCACTTATGGAGCTTTAAAAAGCATATCACTGACCCAGTGAACTCAGTTAGAGCCACTGCAAGTGCACGGGGGAGTTTTTAACATCCAGCTTACTGACCTGATTCTGAGCTGTTGCAGATAAATGCACACAGTGGGACTTGAATATTAAGAGCAACAGCATTTCCTAAGTATGCAGATTACCAGCACCGTAGACCATCTGACGCTTTGGCGTATCCAAGTGCGTTCAGAGCTTTTAGACCAGAGAGTTCATATCAGTGGCAGTTGGCTTGAGCTTTTATTCAAGTCTCAGAGGATGGCAAGACATGGAGCAATTGCCTGAGGCTAAAGGAATTAGGACTTTTAACTTAAGCAGGAGGGGAACAATCTAGGCAGCTAAATCAACTCTGAAGGGATATGCACCAGGCACCATCACTGCAGATAGTCAAGAACTGTTTAGATAGAGACCTTAGTAGGAAAGAGATGAGCAAGCTTTGTTGAGAGTCAGTGAGTGCATCTACATAAGATGCTGACTGCACAGTAGTCTAATAACACAGTGCAGTAGTGTCCGAGCAAAAACCGAGCTAATAGCATTAGACTACTGCGCAGTTAACATCGAAAAAACCCCATGTGCCAGCACTACTGCACACTAGCACAAGTTACTGCACATTGATTTAGTACTTGATTATCCAAGTACTAAACTTAATGCACTGCAACTATGGCGTGTTAATGAACGTGTAGACGCACCCAGTATGGCATGGTGCTTCTGGGGATCTGTGCCTTTGAGAAGCTCTTCTCTGAGCCAGGTGGGATTGGTTTTACATTGTAAGATGCTTGTGTTATGCAGTACTGCTCCACTGGGACCGAGATGCCGAACGATGAAGCAGAGCTCGGTCAAGGGTGTTGGCTCCATGCTACAAGGCACGTAACTATGAAAATACGCCAAGGGGAAGAATGAGGCAGTAAAAAACCCCGCTGGGTCGAGACATAAAATGTGAAACGTTTAAACAGAGCTTCACTCTAACTGCACTCAGTGGGTGCCAGCTAAAAAGGAGATAATCTGGAAACAGCTGTCCCTCACAATAGCCATTTCTGAAGCATTCGATGTTCTTAATTGTTTTCAGTTAGCTCAAACAGAGGTAATTAGCCATGAAACTCTCTAGCAGAAACTGTATGGATACTGTACTCCTTGATGAAAATGAAACATATTAATAATAGATTTTGAAACAGAGAGTACCAAAAACGGTGAACATATAGCTGGCTCTGTGGAAGATCTCTTTAACCAGTCTTGAATTGTTGAGGAGAAAAGCGTGTCCTCAATAATAGATCAGATCTGGGAGAAAAAGCTGAGGAAAATACTCCCAGAAGCCCCCAGATTAACCCTTTGCCACTCCACCCGAATGGAAATGTTTTGGAGAATCTAAAATACCACTAGAAAAGAGACCTGAGGAAGGCAGGCATACTGAGCTCTAGGGTAAAGCCTGAAAATCAACCCGTGGAGTCAATAACCCGAGTCAAGACTCAGCTCTAGGGAAGAAAGGACACAGCTCAATAGAGTACACTGTTTTGCAAGAGTTTGCTCATCCTGGACAAGGACACCAATAACAGGAGGAGCATCATAAGCTTAGCAGAATGTCTTGAAGGAACAGTGGAAACGCTGCAGCAGGAGATGCACAGACCACCGTCAGCTGGCGTGCAAATGGAACGGTATTAATGTTAGGTTGGACACGGGTGCAGAAGCTAACATGCTGTCATTAAATAAGTACAAGAGGCAGGGTGCGGGGCAACTGTCAAGGAGCAGGACTACCTATGAAGCCCTCGGCAGCTCACCAAAACTCAATTAAGAGGCCCTCCGCCTAAAAGAATTGCCCTCCATTGGCATAGGCAGACAGATCTGGCCTGCAGAATAAAAGATTTAATTTATATAGGTAGATATTAATGTAACGCACTGGTAACTGTATGTTACTAGTTCCCCCCAGTGTCTCATCTCCGGAGGTTATGAGTTACTTCAGCCCCCAGCCACAGGATCCAAACTCTCCAGATCAAGCTGGAGAAACCTGTAATTGTTTTATAGCTGTAGATGAGCCTTGGTTTGATTTTATATGGGCCAAAATGATTTCATAGACAATAGAGGCTGGAAGGGACCTCATGAGATCATCAAGTTTAGCCCCCACCCCCACCCCCACCCCCACCCCGTCTTACCCGCCCCTGGCAGGAAGTCAGCTGGGATCAAGTGACCTCAGCAAGAAAAACATTCACATGCTTTTTGAAAAAGTCCAGAGAATGTGCTTCCACCATCCCTGGGGGGAGTTTGTTCCAAACCCTGGACACACGCTAGGTAAAAAACGTTTTTCTTATGCCCAGTCTAAATCAGCCTTCCTGGAGTTTATGGCCATTAGACCTGGTTGTGCCTCGGAGAGCTCTGGTGAATGGCTGTTCTCCCAGGTCCTCATGTACCCCTCTTACATACCTGTAGGCTGCCACCAAGTCCCCCCTGAGCCTTCTCTCCTCCAGACTGAAAAGTCCCAAGTTCCTCAGCCTCTCCTCATACGGCCTGCCCTCCAGGCCTTGAATCATATAAGTGGCTCTCCTCTGGACTCTCTCAAGCTTCTCCACATGCCTTCTGAAGTCAGGGGCCCAAAACTGGACACAATATTCCAGATGTGGTCTCACCAAGGATGAGTAAAGTGAGAGGATGATATCCCTGGTTTTGCTTCAGATTCATCGGTGGATGCACACCAGTTTGCTTTGCCAGCCACAGCATTGCACTGGTGGCTTATATTCATCTTGTGGTCAATCAAGACCCCCAAGTCACTTTCAGTTGTGGTGCTAGCAAGCGGAGCACTGCTAAGCCTGTAAGTATGTTGAAGGTTCTTCCTACCTTGCACTTCTCTACATCGAAGGCCATCAGGTTTTGGCCGGCCCACCTTGAAAGCATGTCCAAGTCTGCCTGTATCCCCAGTCTGTCCTGTGGTGCGGCTGCCCTCCCCCATAATTTGGTGTCATCCTCAAACTTTGCCAGTTCACATCTGACTCCTGAATCTAGCTCATTAATGAAGATGTTAAAGACTACCGGCCCAAGTAGTGAGCCCTGAGGGACTCCACCGGTCACCCTGTACCATATTGATTTACCACCATCAACTAGTACTCCTTGGGTCTGACCCCATAGCCAGTTACCTAGCCATCAGACCATAAGATGATCAAGGCCACAGTTCCCCAGCTTAACCATGAGGACATCATGGGAAACTAGGTCAAAGGCTGTCTAGAAATCCAGATATATGACATTCACATCATTTCCCTTGTCCAGGGCATGTGTTATCTGGTCAGAGAAGGAGATGAGGTTGGTCAGGCAAGCCCTGCCAGTCACAAAGCCATTTTGGCTAGCATTCAGATGCTTGCTTTTTGTTAGTCTGTAGTTGATGGATCACTTGACCATTTTCTCCAGGATTATTCCAGGGACGGACATCAGACTGATTGGTCTATAATTCTCCAGGTCATCCCTCCTCCATTTCTTAAAGATAGGGACCATGTTGGCTCTTTTCCAGTCATCCAGGACTTCACCCAAGTGCCACAAATTTTCAAATATCTTTGCCAGGGCGGATGCAATGATGTCTGCCAGCTTCATTAATGAAGCAAAAGACATCAGATGTCTTCAAGACGCTTGAGTGAATTTTGTCTGGGTCCACAGACTTGTGAACGTCCAAATTCTCCAGGTGTTCCTCACCTGATCCATATCAATTTTGGACCCGTCACCCACTCCCAGGATGGTGTGTGTCCTTTCTGACAGTGTGATCCCCTTGGGAGGTGAAAAACTGATACAAAAAAGTCATTTAGGAGATTGGCCCTTTCTTGGGCATTGGATGTCAGTTGCCCCATTAAATCTTGCAGGGGCCCAATGCTATCTTTTTTCTTTTTTCAACTTCCCACATATCTGAAGAAGGACTTTTTGTTGTCCTTGATTCCCATAGCTAGCTTGAGTTCGGTTTGCGCCTTGGCTTTTCTGGACCACTCTCGACTGGTGCAGGAGAGTGCTGAGTAGTCCTCTTTGAACTACTCATAGGGCGTGTGTCGATGAAATGGGGGCCCTTAGTTAAAGTGGTGGGTTTTAAACCCGTATTGTGCACACCCTGCACTTACCTGCCTGTCTGGCAGCAGGGAGGGGAGGGCAAGCTGCCAGCAGGTGGTGTGGTCCCTGGGCTGCAGGGGGAGCTAGCGCTTCCAACCATAGCAGTGGCACCCCTCCCCTACCCAGGCAGCATCTCCTTGCAGGCACCTGGCTCAGGCAGTCCTGGGGGCACTGCAGCTGCAGAGGGAAGCACCGGGCCCCCACACAGCTCAGGCAGGCTCCAAGGGCAGGGGGATGGGGATGACAGGCTCACCGCTTTTCTTGGGCAGAGCCTGCCTTCCCAGGCTGCTGCCTGCAGGGCTACCTGCAGAGCTGCGGAGCTACACAGAACTCGATGCTTCAGTCCGTGACTGTAGGGGCAGCAAACTAAAACTCCTTGAAGGAGTTTTAGCCCACTCCTTGAAAGAGTTTTAGTTTGCTGCACCCTAAGTTATTTAAGGCACGTTACGCCGCCATATTTGCTACAGCGGCTGGAATTACTGTGCAATACACTGCTGACACGTACAAACATCAGCATCATTAAAGTGGTGCAAAAGCATTTAGCCCGCTTTAAAGTGTCATGCACACATGCCCCTCATTTAGTCTACACACGGTCATGTAGGTGTAGCCCTGGCCAGGACCAAATCTCAGCTGAGCTTCCTTTAAGCAGAGAAAGTAACTTACTTGAAAAGTGTGTGCAGTGACTCCCACTCTGTGCCTGATCTGCAGAGGATATGGGCTTTACACAACAGCGGCTGTTTAGGTCAGCCCTGATAAGTTTTTACTTAAGCATTTCACTCTCAAGGTCCTTGGTTCAACTCCCTGTGTGTGGGCAAGAGGCAGTCATCACATAACATCTGAAAAAAAACAACATGCCGTAGAATGTAAAAGGGTGAAATTCAGGGCTAGGTGTGGGGTGATAATCCTCACCAGAGGATTATTAATACACTGATAAATAATACGGTGTATTAGCATAATGTACAGATCAATAGCCAACTGGAAAAGACAATCTGAAATTATATCCAGGCCAGGAGCGCCCATTACTAAGTTAAAATCATGTTGAGCCCTTGTTTTCAGCAAGAGGATGCACTTCCTGGTAGGCCAGTGGAGCAAATGAATAGAGGAAGACTTTGAAGACATCTTTGGAGGGACAGGGATGCACTTAACTGAGTACTGGCAGAAAGCAGGTCATGGTGGCACCTTAGAAACTAACTTGTTCAGAGTGGGTAAGTTTTTGCAGGAGACAGCCTACTCTGTCAGACACTAATATTTATCCTTCTGCCTGACTTTAAACTAACACAGTTAACTATGTTTCTTACCCGAGTACAGAAGAGAGTTGAAAGAGCCAACATCTCACAATTCATTTCCTCAGTAGAGCTCCTCTCATGCTAAGGCACAGCTAGAAGTGAAGCTTGATAGCTTTGTTGCTTGGGGAATCACAGAGCGATGGGAAGAATCAATAGCATAGCTGCACCCACTGGTCATTGTGGACATAAAAGAAGATGCCTTCATATACAGGTCCTAAGAACTAAATAGTAGGTACAAAGGGAGCATATTTCACTATTGCCAAGGAGATAAATCCTGAGAGGGACAGCTTATGCCAAATATTTGTCCATATCTGATGCAACAGAAAGATTTTAGCCACTGCCCTCATTAAAGCCCGGTTCATATTTGTGCACACTGGATGCCCTTTTGGAAGACCCTATTTCCTTCTGCTGTGAGGATTACATCTGGCACCTGAAATGTTTCATCAAAAAAATACAACAGATTTGGTGGTGCTGCAAGTCATCAAGTGTAATGGATATTTTGATCTTGGAAAAGACGGTGGGAAATCATGCAACTACATCTTCCAGACTGCAACTAGACAAACCAAAATATAAGTTCCCTGTAACAGAAGTAACATATTTGGGAGAAAAATTAACAAGGAAAGGTGTTACAGACAGTTTTCTCAAAGGTGGAGGTCATCCACAATGTGCATACTCCAGACAATCGGGTACAAAGATTCTTTGAAACAGTGAACTAAGTAATATGCCTTTCTGAACTGGACTTCCAAGCCACACTGATTGTTATCACAGAGCTCTCTATTTGCCTATACACAAGGAGTTAGGTAGTTATCACAGAGCAGACCCAAGATTGTGTAGTGCCAGTAAAACTTGTGCCAAAGGCTTTCTCTGACTGCTCTTGTACATCTTACCGCATCTCACCGCTCTTTTACATCACCAGAGATCTGCATAAGACTTGTTATAATCTGCTTTGAGTAGACTAATAAAAAATATATATTTAATTGTACTCAAGGTGCTCTGGAATGAGAAGGAATGCAGTGTTATGCAGGTTTTATGATTACAAAAAGACTTTATCTTTAATTAAGGATTTGTAAATGATTCAATAACCAAGGCACTGAAATTATTCTCTATGGCCCGTTTGAAAGTAGCTGAAGCTGTGAAGACGAGCTGCAGATGGGATTTGAAATTACTGGAGTATTTCAAGAGTGTCTAAAGAAGGTAACTTGATGACATAGTAAAGCATTCTTTTTTATTGCTCTTATACAATTATCATTTCTGCTACTGGAAAAATATTGGGTTCAACTAGATGAATAATAGTTAGAAGCTTCTATAATACAATATAGTTCAAAACTATTGGAAGCTAATCTTTTTTCCACTGCAGTTGTAGCCTACAATATATTTATTATGCAAGAAACAAAGACATTCATGAGAGTTGAACTATAGAAACATGGCAGTGTTTACCATGATTAGAGGATTTTATAGAGAGAAATTCTTGAAATTTATTGCAAGGCCAGTTCTGGCTGTCAGCCACCTATGGGGGAGGAGGCAAAAAAATGGAATTTGCATTATATATTGAGGGAGTGGGAAGGAGATCAAACTTCATTGTGGCTCATGGTATATTAAAGAGGAACTTTGAATCCACTGAAGTTTAATTAAGTAGGATAGGAAATTCTCATGGGTCCCTTCCCCCCATTATATTAGAATGGCATATTCATATTATACAAATTCATCGCTATAAAGATAGCATTGTCCAAAATACTTCTGTACTGAGGACAAGTGGGTGATTCTGATCTTTAATGGCAAGGTCAGAGACAATCTAAAGCAGCTCTGATAAGATGGCAAATTAAAATTACAACCAATTTTGCTTTAATGTGAGACAAAGGGTGGATACTGTCAATAGAGAGTACCAGAATAAGAAGGCTGCATTAATGCAATTTCTAGGATAACACATGCTGCAGTACACAAAAGGCAGTGGCAATTAATAGATAGGAACAGTAACAGCAAGTTCTTGGAGTTTTATTGCTCTTCCAAGCATTCTAACAATATGAAAAAACATAGTGTCAGCACTGTTATCATTAAGGTTCTGTTTAGTTCACGGTATTATTTCACCAAGAAATATTGCATAGGCCATAATTTCCTGCAGAACCAATCTAAAAAAACAAAACAAAACAAAACAAACCAGCGTATTGTTCATAGAATACACTGTTTTGGAACATCCCAACACTTACTAGGGCTATGCGAAACAGCACCGTTCCACTTTGACTTGCATTTCAACATTGTGACGGAACAATGTTTTGTTTTGAGTTTCATTTCATTTCAAAGCATGGTTCTGTTTTGTTTCCTCAAAACTGTTTCACTGTTTCGACACTGTTTCAACATTTCACCCATAGGCTATAATGGGAAAGCACGAAACTGCCTACGACTTTGTCATTTCTTGCCTGATTCAGATGCAACTTGCAGGGATGGTAGCCCCTTCTGAGGGCATGAAGCCAGCCAAGCTTCAAGGAGATAGGTGTAGGGGTTTCTGGGAAACTGCACCACAACATGTTGACAAGCAAAACTCCTGTCACTCGTTAGCAGCAGCAGCTTCCTGTCATCTGGCAGGCAGATCCGGGGGCTTGCACCACCTGGAGGACTGCGGGGCTGTGCCAGACTCCTCCTGGGGATGCAGGCCCAAAATCTGCCTGCCAGATGAAAAGGGGCTGCTGTTGCCAGCTGGGACTGGCACTGAAGCCAATTAAGCCCAGTTTCAAAACTCAAAATGTTTCAAAACTTTCAAAACATTTCGAGCGCCTTTGTTTCATTTTGAAGCCAGGGTGTGATTGCAGCTTGGATAGACATCCCTGAGCTTGCCTTATACTGCTTAGTATGGGTACTACTGGAAGGTTAGCTGTTTGACTATTTACCAAGGGACTTAGGTGGGGTTTCTGCAGTCTACACTGGAACCTCTACTACGGTGTTACTGATATTTTTTGCTCAGCTAACTAATTCATAGTTAACTTGGGTACGTCTATGGAAGCTGTAGTCTCACTTGTAGACTGCTCAGTAGACAGGCTTTGGGACTCAAATTCTGCCTTGGTCACTGATCTGCCTTTTCAAGGTTGGACATATCCCTTTGTGCCTGTGTTTTACCTTGGAGATCATAATTAGGGGTATACTTAACTCATGGCAAGACAAAATAATTTTTGCAGCTTGGTCACAGCACAAAGAGCTAATTTCTCCAGTATTTTCCAGTGACCCTGCCCCCTCCACTGATTGGGGGAGAGGCATTGGCATTGCATTTAATTTCTTAAAACTAGGAGCTGGAGCTGGAATTTTCAAGTGAACTGATGGAGTCTGCACGTTTAAGGCATACTTGTCATGGGCAACCTTAATTACCTTGACATCTACCAAGAGAAGCACTTGGCCAGATCTGATGGGTCACATAGGTTTTTGACCTTCATGGAAGAACTTTATTTAATACAGGAAATGAACAGGCCAACCAGGGGAAGGCTTTGTTGGATTTGGTTCTAGCCAAAGGGATCGACCTGGTGGAAGATGTGAGGATTGAGGGCAATTTGGGAGATAGTGATCATGAAATGATAAAATTCACTATCTGCTATAGGGCAGGGAAGTCAGCCAGTAGGGCAGAGGTGCTTGACTTCAGGAAGGCTAACTTCAATGAGCTTAGACAAATAGTGGCAAGAAGGACTTGGAGGGGAAGGAAGTTCAGGAAGTGTGGTCGTTTCTCAAAGGAACAATCTCAGAGCACAGAAAAGTTCCATTCCTGTATGCAGAAAAGGTGGTAAAGGGGCCAGAAAGCCATCTTGGCTTATCAGAGGAGTCAAGGAGTGCTTAAAAAAGAAAAGAGAGGCTTATAGACAGTGAAAATAAGGGGTAGTCACCAAGGAGGAATACACAAGTATAGCCCATATTTTTAGGGAGAGGATAAGGGAGGCAAGGGTGATGACCGAGATCAGATTGGTGATCAAAATCAAGGACAATAAGAAATCTTTCTTTAGGTATATGGGGAGCAGAAGGAAGATCGAGGGAAATGTGGGGCCCTTGCAGAATGGAATGGGATAGATGATAACAGACAGTCAGGAGAAAGCTGAACTCTTTAATGAATTCTTTACGTCAGTGTTCCTGCATACAAATGGTGGTCACCTGCCTGGTCAGATACTGGACAGATGGAGAGGTGGGGGACAATTGCCAACCAATGGTCAATGTTGAGCTTAGAGTGGCTGAAAGTCTTCAAGTCAGCAGGACCAGATGGACTACACCTGAGAGTGCGGAGGGAATTGGCTGGAGTCATTGTGTGATCATTGGCGAATATTTAAAGACTCATGGTGCTTGGGATAGATCATGGAAGACTGGAAAAGGGCCCATATGATGCCAATCTTTAAGAAGGGGAGGAGGGAGGATCCAGGAAACTATAGTCTGGTCAATTTAAACGTAATACCGGGTAAAATTTTGGAAAAAATTATCAAGAAGTCCATTTGTGAGAGACTGGCAGAAGGCATGATGCTGAAGGATAGCCAACATGGTTTCATTATGGGCAGGTCATGTCTGACCAGCCTTGTCTCCTTTTATAATCAAGTAACGAACTGCTTAGATGTGGGAGATGCGATTTATACCATACTTAGATTTTAAAAAGGCCTTTGATATGATCTCTCATGACTCTCATAAAAAAAACTGGGGGATTGTGGGCTGGCAGAGTCGATGGTCAAGTGTGTTGGGAACTGGCTATGGGGTGGAACCCAGAGAGTGTTAGTGGACAGGTCTGTATCATCTTGCTGGGAGGTGGCCAGCGATTTCCCACAGGGTTCAGTTCTTGGCCCTGTGCTGTTCAACATCTTTATCAATTATTTAAATGAAAGCACACTGGCCAAGTTTGCAGATGATACTAAGTTATGGGGAAAAGTGGTCACACTAGGGGATAGGATGCAGATCCAAGCAGACCTGGACAAGCTGGAAAGGTGGGCGGAGTGGAACTGGATGCAGTTCAATAAGGATAAATGCAGAGTGCTTGTCTGGGGAGAAGTAAACAGCAACATGAATAGAGATTAGGAAGAGATGTCCTGGCCAGTGCGATAGCTGAAAGGGACCTCGGGATTATGGTTGATCACAGGATGAACGTGAACCACCAGTGCGACGCTGTAGCCAACAGAGCTGAGAACATACTGGGATGCATTAGCAGATGCATCATGAACAGGGCTAAGGAAGCAATACTTCCTCTCTACTTAGTGCTGGTGAGATCCCAGCTGGAATATTGTGTCCAGTTCTAGGTGCCACACTTCAAAAAAGATGTGGAGAATCTTGAAAGGGTCAAGAAAAGGGCCACAAGAATGATTATAGGCCTGGGGATATAAACCTTATGAGGAAAGATTAAGGGATCTGGGACTGTTCAGCCTGGGGAGGAGAAAACTGAGGGGGGACTTAGTGGCCATCTATATAAGTATGAAAGGGGTGAATATTGAGAGCTGAAAGAAACACTGTTCACTAGGATGTCCCAGTGGAGGACAAGAAGCAATGGCCATAAACTGTTAGAGGATGGTTTCAGGTTAGAAGTAAGGAAGAACTTCTTTACAGTAGGGGTGACCAGACTCTGGAATAGACTTCCCAAGGAGGTGGTGCAGTCCCCACCTTGGAAGTTTTCAAGAGGAGATTGCACAGACATTTTGATATCAGCAGGATTCCTTCCCAGAGCAGGGGGCTTGGACTTGATGATCTTTTGAGGTCCCTATCACACCCTGGATAGTAGTATTGTACAGGTATCCCCTAAATCTTGCCCTAGAGCTCATGTTTCCTCTGTTGTTGCACTTAAAGAATCTTGTTCTAGGGACAAGCTAGGACCAGCCCTGGAAGTCGCATGGAGTTTGCCCAGTAGGCACCAAGAAACATTTCTCAAGAAACAGGAAACATCTTTTGGTAGCCCACTACTTTGCTGCAAGTAGCACCCTCCTACTGAGGTTGCAGTAGCACTAGAGGCCTCTGCTGCTATACTCAGATGGTCAGTCTGTTCAAGGATGTTCCTGACCACACTCCACCCATCCACATGCACCAAACCTTGTAATACAACAGAGATGCTACTCCAGTGGTTGTCTGTGACTGCTCACACAAGTACCAAAGACAGAAAAAGAGGTCTTGAAAACAGTCACAGGGGGAGCCTCTGAGGAGTTGTACTGCCACCTTCCTGGGTTTGCTATATTCAAGTGTAAGTGAGTAGGTGAAGTGTGCGTATGAATGTTCCTCTCTGCACGTGCCATGGAAGCTGTGTAGCCATACCCCTAAAAAGCAGGGATCCAGGTTTTGTTTCCCATGGAAAAATGAAAAAAAACATGGATTTTCCCTTTTACCTGAGAACAATGTAGATTTCTCATTTTAACAGAGAAATGGATTTTAAAATTTTGCAAAGAGCTCTCTGCAAGGGTTGTGTGAAATGGTACCGTTCTGTTTTGACTTGCATTTCAACAGAACAGCATTCATTTCAAATTTCATTTCAACTCGAAACCACAGGTCCGTTTCATTTAATCGAAACAGTTTTGCTGTTTCAATGCTGTTTCAATGTTTCACCCATGGGCTATAATGAGGAAGCTTGAAACAGCCTATAACTTTGCCATTTCTGACCTGATTTGGATGAAACTTGTAAGAATGGTAGCCCATGCTGAAGCCACAAAGTCTGCCGAGTTTCAAGGATATAGGTGCAGGGGATTGGGGGAAACGGCACCTCAAGATACGGACAAGCAAAACTTGTGACATGGGTGACATGGTATGTGTTAAGGTGCAGCAGGGTGAAAGCTGCAGGCATGCTAGCCCCTGTTGAGGCCACAAAGCCTGCCAGCTATCAGGGAGTTCGGTGCAGGGGGAGTCTGGGTTCAGAGGGAGCCTTGGTAGCAGGCACCTTGTGCATGTATATGAGCTTTCCCTCATTCCCACAGGGCTGGAGAGCTGTGGTATGGAAATGATGGGGAGCTCTGATTTTCCATCATAATCAACCCAAAATGAAATACCAAAATGTATAGGTATTTGAAGTGTATTTTATTATAGTGATTTTGGCACAGGTAGGCTTCCAAATTGCTTTAAAATTGTAAATATATTAATAAACATTGTGTTCAGTTAATATCTATCTATATATATAGGTATATATGTAGGTGTTGATGCCTACACGGTCAGAGGGTCACTAACTGGCTGGAGGGCCGCACCCAGAGGGTGGTGGTGGCTGGGTCTTATTCGACCTGGAGGGATATGGGCAGTGGGGTTCCCCAGGGCTCAGTCCTCAGGCCCGCCCTGTTCAACATCTTCATCAGTGACTTGGGCGAGGGGGTAGAAAGCACCCTGTTCAAGTTCACAGATAACACTAAGATGTGGGGTGAAGTGGGTACGCTAGTAGGAAGGAACAGGCTGCAAGCAAATCTAGACAGGTTACGGGGGTGGGCTGAAGAAAGCAGGATGGGATTCAACACTGACAAGTGCAGAGTAATGCACCTGGGGAGGAAGAACCAGCAGCAGACTACACGCTAGGGAACTCCTTTCTCACCAGTGTCGAGACAGAAAAGGATCTTGGAGTCATCATTGATGCAACAATGAACAAGGGCCGACAGTGTGGGGACGCGGTCAGGAAGGCCAACCATACCTTGTCATGCATCCACATATGCATCTCAAGCAGATCCAAGGAGGTGAGCCTCCCCCTCTATACAACATTGATCAGGCCACAGCTGGAGTCCTGCATCCAGTTCTGGGCACTGCACTTCAGGAGGGATGTAGACAATATGGAAAGGGTCCAAAGAAGGACCACCCACATGATCAGGGGTCAGCAGGGCAGACCCTACGAGGAAAGACTGAGGGACCTGAACCTGTTCAGATTCCAAAAGAGAAGGCTGAGTGGGGATTTAGTGGCAGTCTACAAACTAATCAAGGGGGACCAGCAGGCATTGAGAGAGTCCCTGTTCCCCCAAGCACTCCCGGGAGTTACAAGAAACAACGGACACAATCTAGCGGAGAGTAGTTTCAGGCTAGACATTAGGAAGCGCTAATTTACTGTTAGGGTGGCTAGGACCTGGGACCAACTTCCAACACAAGTGGTGCTGGCTCCTACCCTGGGGGTCTTTAAAAGGAGGCTGGACAAACATCTGGCCAGGGTTGTTTGACCTCAGTACTCTTTCCTGCTGTGGCAGGGAGTTGGACTAGATGATCTCTGCCGACTCTACCAATTATGACACTGTATATATCAGTGGTTTTTCATTTTAAAAATGGATTTGGGGGTTTTTTTTATCAGAGAATTTGCAGTTTTTATCAGATATCTTGTGATTTTTAAACAGAAAAAAAAACAAGTTCCCTTGAAGAGATGGCTGCAGCTTTGAAGAGTTTGCCATCTCACTAGCCAGGGCAAAGGAATCCTCCCTGATAGTGGCAGAGCACAGGAGCATTAACTGTTATACCCAGGGTTGCACAAGCACTGAAATTGGGGAATTGTAACAGGGGGGCCCTCTTGGAGCCAGTTTTACCAATGCTCTGCCCACCTGTTTCCAGGCCAACCGCCCACCTTCTCGCCTGCCATGCCTTGTTGTTAATTAATGATCTTAATCAGGCAGGATTAGCCAGGGGGCACTATCTGCAGCTTCGTATCTCCCCTACACCACATCCCATGCCTCGCAGATGTCATCCAGCTGATGTTAATCTCGCTGGCCCCACACTGGGCCCCAGACTTCTCTAATCAGGACCCCTCCAAGATCCCTCCATTCCGGTGGCCTACCCCACCTTCATTTAGGCTAACTAGCTCCCTGCAACTGTTTTCCCCTTTCAGGTGTAGTCCCTCTGGGATCTTTGGCCATACAGGCCCTGGCCTCACCTCCAAGTCCAGTCAGAAACTCTAGGTCCTCTTAACTCTAGGCATCCCTCACGGCCCTTTTGACCGTTCTGGTCCTGGCCCCAACATTGACCAGTCCAGGGTACTCTCTCGATCAGGTCTGAGTCTCTAGCCCCACACTCTCCCCTGGGTCTTCCCTCTGGGCCCTAGTAGCAGGTGACCCACCTGGTTTTGGGGGCTGGGGTTAAGGCACCCCGAACCGCCTTTCACTGGTGTGGTAACTGGCCTGGCATTTCCTGGGGGCTCCCACGCCACTGAAAGCCCCACCAGGCCACCCACTCCTGGCAGGGTGCAGTTTTAGGTCATGTGCAGGACCAGGAGCCTCCTAGCCATCCCCTACAGCTCCTGCCCTTACCTCCAGGAGTTCCAAGAAGCCAGCCAGCAGGGAACTGAACTATTTGTATAGGCGGCCAGGATCAAAGTGGCTGCCGCAATCAAGCACATCCTGGCTGCTTGGCTCTGGTCTTGAGGTGGCAGGCACAAACAGTGCCCTGCCACGGGAATGAACCCAGGCCCCTTGAGTCAAAGTACAGCGCCTCCATCACAAAACCATCCTTGCCTCTGAGGTAGACTCTCCAGATAGCATGGCAGAGAAATGGCCCAGGAAAACCTGCATCTTCCCACTTTGTTTTAAGTCAGTGGTGCTTACATTTTGTTTGCAGTTCATCTCTTTTGTTTGCATCCTGAGCTACCTGCTCCTGGAACGTGGGAAGACAGTAGGATCCTCCTGTGTATTTGCAAGTGGAGGCAGAGGAAATCACATGAAGTACAAAAGCACATTCTCTTCTTGGAAGCCGTCCACTCAGTTTTTCAAAGAGTGTAAGAACACCACGTGAACATTTTATGAATCAGCCATGTGCATATTTCAGCGATAAAGCAAGCCTGGCAATTTGGAGTGAAAATGGGGAGCTGGAAACCTATGGTGTCCAACTGGCATGTTTTAAAATACAAGCTTGTTTCCCCTAGAGATTGCAAATTCATATGACTTTGAGCTATTTCTCTGGTATTAAATCAGTGATGAGTAACACCTCAAGCAGAGAGGCAAACAAAATGGGATTCACCTTGAAATATAAAGTGAAATGCTCTTTTTTCCTTCAGCCATCTCATTAGATGCATATTCATGCATGTGTATGTAGCCCAGGTAACTCGGGGATATTCTCCCCTTCTCCAACTGAAGGGGATTGTGAGCAAGCAGGTGTGCTCTGGGGCACCTGCAGGCTGCTCAGTTTCCCCCCGTCCCTACAGAACCAGGCCAGGACAGCCAGGGGACTTAACTATATACATATTTATTTACATTAACTCATCACAAGGAAGGAAACATAGATATAAACATATGTACAATATGTACATTGTGTGGGTGTGTGTATATATAGAGATACACACACACTCCCACACGCACACAAAGTACAAGTTCTGTTATCCAGCATCTTACAAATCGGCATGCTCCACTAACTGGCATGCTGGCTTGTAAGATAAAGTGAAACCGGAAGTGCCCACGGTGGCACTTCGGTTTCTCTGAGCCCCCTTGGCTCAGAGCAAAGCAGACTATGCTGCCGCGGCCCCATGACCCGGGGGCATAACAGGCTGTGTGGGGCTCTTCTAATACCTAGAAGAGCTCTTTTAAGCCCTGTTCTTCTCCCTCCCGGACGGGTCCCCTCGTGCTTGGCGTACAGCTCCTTTCATACTCTCCAGGGCTCTGCCCCCAAAGTCTTCCTGGCCTAAGTGTTGCAGTTTTCAATCAGGTCCAAAGTGGGGAGCTCCTCTCCCCGTTCCCTCAGGAAAGGGGTGTGAGTTAATTCCTCTTGCTGCCTCCTGATTGGTGGATGGGCCTCATCAGTCAAAACAGCCAAATGTCAAGCCTGGGACTCAACCCAAGCTCCAAAAGGCAAGCCTGCTACATGTATACACATCATAGACACCCTCCCTATGGCCACAACTGGTGGTATGCACTATTAACACGATCCTATTTCCTGATCGCAACCTCTTTATGTCTTAGTGGTCCAGGGAAGCAGATGCCATTTTATGAGGCACAAGCAAGATGATCTTTTAGGGCCAAGACGTACACACTGTGTTCTCTTGTATTTAGATTTTGGCTGCTTGCTTTGTCTATCTCTTGATGGAAAATACAGGTAATATAGACTAAAAGTCTGTACTGGCAGAGAGGACGAGATTGCCTGAATTGATGGCATCTTCTCTCCAGTATCAAAAGCAGAGGAATCACAAGTCTGACCAGTTTCTTTTTGCAGTCTACAGTAATGTTGCATATATATATATAGTCTATAGAGATGGTGTCCATAAAGGAGGCCAACATGTTTGGTCAAATGTTGGCTGATGGTAAGAACCTCTTAGGAGGAGATCAAAAGATAAACCAAGGGGAAAAATAAAAAGGAGGGAAGAAAAGATACTTAACGAACAAAAGAGCTACAGAAAAGAGACCAGCAAGAGAGAGAGAAAACTGAAAGGAGAGCCGAGACAGGAGAAAGCCAGGGATTTTCTGAAAGGAAACTAGAGAATACTGATGGAAATAGACAACCAGCAATCTCCCAGGTGCATGAATTCAGAGGTCTCTGTGAGCTTTTGCACCTCCCGTGGAAAACTAAATCTTAAAAAACTAAATCCAAGAAGCTATTAGCAGAACAGCTAGGAACATGGACACCCTCCAAGTGCTACCAGTTGTACTAATGAGTAAATAACTTCTGGACACGATCTCAAGTTGCTACAATACAGAAATAACTGTAAATTAAGTCAATCCCCATTTCCCCAGCCGGACACAAACCCTCCTAACAACATGCAGTTCGCAGGATATAGCAATCGCTTTGGTCAAGGCAACATAGTTTACAGATTACCGTAATCTGATGGGCTGGACATGAATCATTCTGTTTGACCTCATCTGGTGTGAGTCATTTTCATTATAATAATTTCAAGGCTAAACTGTGGATGTCATCAGTGACCCTATCAACTGCACCGCGATTGACTATAGGACCACGGTTTCTTGGAAATCGCCTCCCAAAGACTAGATCCCTGTACAACATGGGAGTGGTATAACAGCAGCACAATGGCTGTATGGGAACTCATTAGCAGTAAACAAACTCTGAAGTCAAGCTGTAACGTTGACTCCCAATGGACTTTACAGCTAAAAATGCGTGCTGCATAACAACAGGAGGATGGAGAAGCTAATTCTGAGAGCTAAATTGTTTTTATTCTCCTCTCATTTACTACGGGTCTCTTCCCATAGATAATTTGGCGGGGAGGGGTAAATCAAATTAGTTGGTGGATAACGGGTGTTGCTGACAATGATAGGAACAAGACAGAGGCAAGGAGGCAATGCAGCCCATGCACGTAATAGTCCAGCTATTCTTAGCTACCCACTGCCACTGCTAGTGCAGCCCAAATGTAAGTAGAAGCAGCTCTGGAGCTGTTCCAACTAAGACCAAGCCGACTACCCTGAGAATAAGGGAAGTGCAGAGGTAGGTTAAAGCAGGGGTTGGAAAGCTGTGCTAAAGCAGCAGGCTGCTCTAGCACAGCTAGCTCCAAAGGGGGGCCACCAGCTCCAACCCACCCCACACTGCCACTGCCACTGCAGTGCTTTCCCCCACAGTGCTGACATGCTGCAGACCCCATAGTTTCACTGGCTGAATCCAGTTGCTTGGTGTGCTGAATTTGGCCCCTGGGACATAGGTTGCTGACCCCTGGGTTAAGGCCATTAGGGCCCTTGTTTGGTACCTGCACTCAGGGCCACAACAGAGCTACTGAGAAGCAAGTCTACATCTTGAGAAGAGCACAAGCATACTGATCCTGTCAGTTTTCAGTTCAGGGTGCATTCCTCTTTCAGTATAAAAGTGCAAGTCCCTCGCTGGCTGGGGAACAACGGTTTGGAACAGCACTGTGACAAGTAAGCCTCCCCATCTCATCACATTAATCCCTTCTCATTTATTTGAGGAAAGCTTTTCTCTGATGCATAAGGAGGACTTGAACGCTATTGAAAACGGACTTCAAATCACACAGTGGGCAAAGACTGCAAGTAGAAGTGTGTCGATTCCAGGGGATTCTGGAATACTAAGAAGCGCGGTTTCTGATGAATGGGTAAGTTTTTCCTCTTTGCCTAAATAGCAAGGAAGTAATAAAATATAAAGGGAGTCTACAGAACAACATTCTCTTCGAACTTTGGAGAAAAGGAGCCAAAATCTGCATTTAGTTGCTATAAAAATAAATCTGCTGAATTCTAAGGGAGCTTTTGGAGCCAGAAACCAAACACAGGGGGTATCTGGGATGAGACCCAAACCTGCTCCCAAATCCACTCGGAGTTGCAAATGAATGAATGGGCTTATCTCCTGGCCTCTGCCTGCCATGCATTTACAGCAGTGGTGCTTAAACTATGGTTCTAAGATGGACCTTTGGTTTTTACTATCATTCCTTGCTTGAATTACAACAATACCTAGAGGCTTCACTTAAGAACAATTTCCTTTATGCCAAGTACTATGGAGTCTCCATCACTGGACAAATTGAACCAACGTTTGTCTGAGATGGTTGAGATAGGGATGATCCTGCCCTGAACAGGGAGCTAGACTAGAAAACCTCCTGAGGCCCCTTTCAGCCCTTTTACTCTACTTCTCAGAATGGACTAGAAAGCCCAATCTTGGCTTTAAAAAGCCTAAACAGTATAAAGGCACTAGAGAGTGAGTGGGCAAGAGGTGAAGTGACTTAGTCATAGGCAAATAGCAAGTCAGTAGCAGAGCCAGAAATAGAAGCCCATTTCTGTCTTTGACGGACATTTTTTTCTAATTGTAGGTGGCAAGGAGGAATCGTTCTCTGCTGCCATTTCCAACAGTGACATAAAGGGTGGCTACCTGCCGTAGGCAGCACAACAGCCTGTGTACTCTCACGGCCAAGTCATTTTCAGCTCTGGTTGGGCAGGGACCAAGGGAACCAGGTCTTGACAAGCCCTTGGAAAAGCTTTGAAGCATAAGATTTAGACAAGGCAGCTGGTGTGCACACAGCACAGCCTGCCAGACCTACTGAAACCACATGAAGGAAGACTGGAGGGAGGCCAGCTGGAGGTCAGAGGAAAGGAGGAAGCTGAGGTTTGAGGCGGGGTTAAAATCCAAGGACTGGCAAGGAATGCAAAGCATATAGGTGCAAAAAGGGTCCAGGGTGAAGACCAGGGACGTCTTCGACAGCTAACTGTACTATGAAAGGCAGAGGCGATTGAGTTCTGCATCAAGTACGTAGCAAGGAGGGAGGAAGGAGAAGACTGTGGCAATGGGTCAGGTTGGTCCAGGTGTGGGAGCAAGGATGTGGAAGAGGAGGAGGACAAGGTCTAAATGAAGGTTGCAAAACCATCTGAGCATCAGACCAGTGTGAACAGTGATGGTAAAAAAGACAGGGACTGGATAACCCTGGCTATTTCCCACGTCCTAAGCTCACTTAGTGAAGTCAGCCTCTCAGCAATGGATAGTGAGGTGGATAAAACGTGGCAAAGAGCCAACTTGAGGGTGCCTGGGACTGCTGGGGGCATGGAGGAGGATGCATGGATTCACCTCACTCTTTTTTTCACCTTCATTTGTGCTGCCCTGCGCCCAGGACACAAGTGACCTGTACAGCAGGTTTAATTAGCAGATGTACTGTTGAAAGAGCTGCAGCAGAACCAATTTACAAATTACCATCGGTCAAATTAGAAATTCCTCCATCTCCCCATCCAGCCCCCAGAGCTACTGCCAGACTCTGCACAACCCCAGGAGCGTGCAGCATCCGGGGGAGACCTGCTCTGGGGATTCCTCTGTCAGGGTTGTGCTGATGAAGAGAGAAAGGACTCACACAAATAAATGAGTGAGAGCTAGAGGTACTTGGCAGCCCCTGGATTGAAGCCCCTGCCAGTCAGCTTCCTCTTAATTAGCAAGACCATAGAGCTGCTTCACCCTGAACATAGCTCTCTTGCTTGACAAACTTCCTTGTCCAGTGGGGTCAGCCAACAGCTTCCCTCCACACTGCCCAATTTTCCCACTAGCATTGGCTTACTTTCCCACTTGAGGCTGGAACATTGCAACAACCAATTTGGGTAAGAAATGGACTGGTCTAGATCTTTACCCGATAGTTTAAACAAGCCTTCCCACAAATTTAAATAAATTGGGTGAACTTAACTTTCGCTTGACTTCCGCATTTTCACACCCTTCAGCTATTTGCAACTTTTGGCTGGAAGGGGAGGCACAGAAACACTCAGAGAGATCTCTGGGTTCTCTCTCGCTAAACTTCTGCTGGACTGGGAAGCACAGGGAATCTCATGAGAAAATCTGAGCACTTCTACCCTGATTTCCAGATTAGAGACACTAAAAAAAAATGCAGAAATGCTTTGTATCCCACTAAGTCCCCAGGCTCCATGAGTTTTCTCTGTCGCTACCAATGAACCATCAGCCTCCAACGTAGAAGGCTTAAGATAGCTCTGTTGTGTAGGACTAGGTGTAGACGTTCTGAGACTCAGGCTCGGTAGAAGGGTCGAGCACTCCTAAATCACTGGCAATCCCAAGTCACAGCTGAAGAAATCACAGGAAACACAGCTCACACCACACTGAAGGCAAGAGAAAGTGTCAGCAGCCTATAACAGTACCCGCTTGGCTATTCACAATAGAAATGCAAGGAAAAAGGTCCTAGAGTCCCTCAGTCGCTTCTGGAAAGTAGTTAGCACTGCCTCAAACTTTGCAAAAGTACAGCAAGACTGAGCAGCTAATCCAGGTAGATGATGGTGTCGTCAGTGTAGATGCCAGCAGCAGAAGGGTTAATATTGGTTCGGTTCAATCCCATTGCAGCCAAAGAAAACCTTTAAGAAGAGTCCTTAAGCCTGGGTGCAGCCAAACCAGTTTCCAATGTGTTTGGTCTGACTTAGGTGAACGGTGCCAAACCACGTTTAAAAAGCAAAGTAAAATCAAGTACGCTTTTAGCCCGGGGACAGGCCTTTGGTCTATACCTTCTCTGCAAATGTGTTTCAGCTAGTGCTGTTCACACTATTTGTGTTTATAAAGGAAAATGTCAGTGCTGAAGTCAAGAGATTTATGGGCAAGACGTCTGCATCTCTCACTTCCAAGTTAATCTCATAAATCATCATGTTGGCCTCTTCAAGGAGAGCCATTCGCTAGCCCTTCACATCAGGGCCAAATGAGCACTGCACTGAAATAGCTACTTGCCAAAACAAGAAAGGAGTGATCTGTATTGGCAGGTCTTGTTTCGATCTCCCCAAATGTTTCCCAAACACAGGAACAGCGGAGAATAGGCCTGGCAGGGACTTCATGGGACACCATGCCCAGTCCCCCGCTATTACGAGCAGCTACATCACGTAAACCCATTTCACAAAGACTTTCTTTTAAAGATAGAAGGACAGGAGAATAGAGGAGCGCACAGCCTTCACTAAAATAATTGCGAAATTAGGCAATTTTTCCTCTCTTCTTCCTCTGGGCTGATTCCTTCCTTGGTCCCCATGCCCACATTGTCAGGCCAATGGCTGCAGCACCAGGGAGGAAGGAGAGGCTGCTGCCTGGGGCACTGCCCTGTGCCAGATGGGACCACACTTCATATTCAAGTAAGCTAAATGGAGCAAGTGGAGGGAACCACAGATCCAGGACTACATTGTATGTATTGCCCAGCCATGGACCCGGATAAGGGTTTGCACGTGGGTAGGGAGAGACCCTCAGCTCTCTGGCTATCACAGACTCTGCTATGCCTGCTGTTTTATAGACATCGGCCACTCGCTGGGGAAGGAGTTGGGGTCTGGTCCAGTATCATTGTGGCTTTACTTTTAAATCACGTTATTTACTGTTTGGGCTGTGTGCCTCCCAGAGCCAGATATCTCCTCCCAGCACTGTGGCTAGCATACGGTCCTTCCTGAGCAGCCATTAGCTAGACAGGATGAGTTTTTCACCTCTATAAACCCCTTCCCGTTGTTATCTCATGCTGCATTTGCTGCGTGTCCATTTCCCTGCTCTGAGCCCTCCCAGTCTGCCCAAGGCAGGCTGTGCTAGGATGCTGGGGGAACTGGATGGCTGGGATGCGCAAGGATCCGTTTTAATTATCAAGGCCTAGTGAGGATAGCAAGGCCTTCCCAGAACAAGGAGGGGAGGGCATGGTCCTCAATGGTTAGCCACCCCGGGATCCTTTAGATGGGGGAGACGTGCAAAGTGCCCGTGCACGGAGCTGAACCGCACGGTCCAGGCGTTAGGCACACGAGCTATACGGATTAAAGCTGGCCTTCCACTGGCCGTACAGGGCTCCTGCTTGATTTCTTTTTAACAGCTGAGGTTTCTCAGTCTGCTTTCGCTTTCTAGCCCTGACGGAGACAGAGAGAGAGGAAAAAAAATGGTTTTGATAGATGGGGGAAATCAAGGCGGGCTCTTCTCCTTAGCCCCTGATTGAAGAGCTGACCAGTTATCCATTTAACAGAGCTGTCAAACAGCTATTTACATGGCAGAAGAGTCTGTGTCTGATCCTACTCGCACCTCTGAACGCACACCGCCCCCTCCCCATCACCACCACACACATACCCACATTTAAAATGCACACAGCACAGTCCTTTGGTATTGCAGCAGGAAAACCCAAGAGATAAAAATTGACTGGACATCACACAGCTTTGCCGACCCCTATGTATTCGGCTACGCCAGAAGCCCCCCACCTTTTTCACAGCCCTCTCCATTAAAAGGCATCATCCTCAGTGTCCTCTAAGCCCGCCGGCTAACAGCACTGCACGTACGAGATGAAACAGGAAGCCTAACAACTTTAGCCTGCAGGGAGACCTCTAGTGTTTTTCTTACTCTATGTCCTGGCATAGCTCCTCTAAAGTACAAACACACACAGAGCTCCCATTGTTTGCAGCCCTTCACAAGCCCACTGATCCTAATATGGAATTCAGCAGGAAACCCATGATTTCCTGACACACAGCAAGCTGGGGAAAGAAAGGAAAAACTCCATTAAAAACCTCTAGCTTTCCTCCATGTTAGAAATGCAATGGAAAATGGAGTGGATTTAAACAGGAATCCCTCTGCCCAAGCCGGAGGGGGAAAGAAGAACTTCACAGCCTCTGCCTGCTGACGTTTTTCAAGTTGCAATAAAGAGCAAAATCTCAGGGTCAGGATGAGGATTTCCTGACTCCAGCTAACCAGAGAGGACAATCCTTTTTATTTTTAATGAATATATATGTGAATATTTAATGTAGTTATCTCAATGGTTCTAATTACTGATCGGGGCACTGTTAGAGGCGGCTCTCCTAGCCTGGAAACATCAGTATGATTTCCTGAGTTTGAGAACCCCCCC